>JAIXMH010000004.1:600000-1169366 GCA_025528865.1 Pilobolus umbonatus
ATTGTCGAATAATGAGAGTGAATTAAGTTTATCTATTTTTCCATGTCATTTACTCTCTATCCACTTTACCCTGCTCCATCTTCCACATTGATATGTTGTGCTTTTGTGCTCAATTGTTCTCCTTCTCTATGATAAACTAGACATGAGTATCCTGTGCCTGACTCAATCATGCATTTGTCTTACAACGAACTCTCCTTCAATGCATTCAATAGATCGCTAGTGGGTGTACTTTTCTGATCCATCTTACTCTTGACAGTCTCCACTGTTTTATGAGGGGATATCTTCCATAGTCGAATATACTTGTCTTGACTGCCACTTGCAAGCATCAGATCACCCTCTTTGTAGGAATTATTGATGTTGTTATCGCCTGTGCCTGTATAAGTTGCAAAAGAGAGATCTCTCACCCAGTTATCATGTCCCTGCAATACATGGATCTTCTCAAACGTGTTTGTGCTGGCTTGGTATACGTAAAGAGCAATCAGTTTATCGGTGTGTCCGCTGGCCAAAATGGGAACTAAGGGAATAGGCAATGAATACGTTGGGTATGCGTGTTACTGTATATTTTTGTTTACCTTTACTATCAGGGAGATAAGAGAGTGCCAAAGACATTGGATATTTGTTTCCATTGTTGATGACCTGGAGACACCTCACTTTATCTACAAGGCATTTAATATGGATTCTCCACTCTCATCTCATCTAGAGTTATTTACCAGTTGAATCATCGACTATCTCTCTTTCCCATATACGAATAGTTCCATCTGATGATCCTGTCACAAACAAGTCCTTTTCTGTTTTTATAGAAGAAGCACGCATACATGCTATTGTCTCTACTGCTCCTGTATGTCCTTCAATGGTTGCTGAATTGATCCACTAAGAAATCGAATATGAGTATCAGCGTTGGGAGATAAATACATTATCACCTACTTTTCCTGTCTTGTTCTGTTTCCATATCTTGGCAGTATTATCAGCAGAACCTGATACCAAAGCTATATCCTTCATGTCTGCTTCATGACCTACATTGAGAATATGAATACAATATATGTAGATCGAAGTGCACTCATCACACTACCTCTTTCAATAAATGATAGACAGATAACACGGTTCTTATGACCGGGTAATGTCTCCTGTATGCCTTTACTGTGCTTATCCTGTTATTACACTCATTCAGTCCTATTGTTTATTATTCAGCAGTTATTTATATATTACCAGTGGATAATATAAGGCCACCAGTTTATCAGCACCAAATGCCACTAGTCCATCCATACTCCAACTGGCAGCATGAGTGGTTCTATTACAACCTAGAGAGATATATTCAGAAGTAACTTTTACCATGTTACAGTAGTCCAAAGGGGGAATACACTTTTTATTCAGTGTCAATTATTATTTTTGGGTCAAGTGGGCAATAAGTGGCTTGGCTAATTTCACACACACACATACACACACACACACGCACGCACACACATACACACACACACACACACACACGCACGCACACATACATGCTGACCAGTAAACCATGCTTCGGGAAAATGACAGAGATGGACTTTATATATACATTACTTCAATTGAAGTCTTGGGTGATAAATCAAATGGGTCTATTCCACACACATAACCAGTGTACCATATCTACTGCTTTCAATCCCAACTACCATTAATTTCAAATAGAACAAATAGGTGCACAGACACAATCAATAAACTTATATGTATTGTCAATGACTATAAATAGCGGAATCAACAGAAGTGTCCAATAAGAGGATAGGCAACACAATACTACTGTTTACTGCATATTATGTGACATCATTCATGTGTATTTGTCTGTCAGGTTGATCACTCACACAGATCCCTAACGAAAAGGAAAAAAAATTTCTATTTTGGCCTAGAAAAAAGAAAGAAAAAAAAATTCCCTTCTTCTTTCCTGACATTATACACTTCCTGATAGTTAACACACACTCTCATATGAATGACACCAAGAGAAGAGAAGATTCCACTGACTCCACTATGGTTGATCAGGATGAATCCTTGGAATCATCCATATCCAACTGTAAACAACAACTAGAGAAACTGCAGCAACTGATATTACAGACAACAGACGCTATTATCTACAATGAAGAACTCAGTCTATTGAAGAAACAGGAGTTACATGGGCAGGTCACTATCTGGAAGTCTGTTTATCAACAACTGGTTGAGCTGGAATGTTCATTGAACCACAGAAGGGACAATCTAGCCTTGTCTCGATCACTAAAGTACACAATTATGACTACCCATAGTGATCATCATATTAATATTTATGACAGTAATAGCATAATGGTAAAGACAGAGGATACAGGGCTCATACCCTATATCCCACACAGTCCATCAGATAACGCATCAATGACTGAAATATCCACCTGTACAGCACCCACTCCACAAACAGCCAATATCGACAATGATCATTCACCGGCCTCCGATACGAATGGTAGACACAGTAGTGATAAGCAACCTAATGTATCTCGGAAACAAATCACCACTGAATTCTCATCTATTCAAAATAACGCTGGCATGCCTCAACCTGACACACCCACATCGGATCCGAAAACAGCCCAAACTCAACAAAGAATACCTATCAACAAATCAAACAGTAGTAACAATAACAATAATAAACGCACTGACAGATCCTACCTTGACACATCTTCTGAGAACAAATCAATCAACAGACAAGAATCTCCTGCTAAACCATCTCAGAGGGTACCAGCCAAAAGAAAGGCTCCGGAGTCACATTCTTCTCGGTCTGATTCTATTGGTATACGGAGGACATCCCTGTCTCCTTCTTCCAGCACCAGAAACAATGAAATCATGAATACAAAGAAAACACGGTCTGAGATATCCAAGCAAAATACCAAACCAGGAGTCAATCCTAAACCGACTTCTGTACATGGAAACATTCCAGAGGAAGAAACAATCAGGTAAAGATTTAGCAAAGATGATTTTTTTCTTTTGTTTGACTCAATCTATCCATAGTGTTACTGTGAAGCATAAATACAATGTATCCAAAGGTGACAAGATGTTCTCCCTCGAACCAAATGAGCAAGTAACACTACTGAATATCTACAATAATGGCTGGTGTATTGCTCAATCTTCGGGTGGTGTCAAATCATTGGCTCCAACCAATTTGTTATCAGAGATGGGTACAGATGAAACAGATACAGCCATTATGTAATACAACACCATCCAAACAATTAAAACTGAATTGGGTACTAATGACTCTTATTATAGAAAAGCACGGGCCATCTCCTCCTACATTGGGCGACATAAGCATGAGGCATCATTCAAGATCAATGAAGACTTTCTTATTATTAATAAGCTCAAGAGTGCTTGGTATCTGATTGAGAAAGAGAGTAGCAGTCATCTTGTGCCTGGCCTTTACTTCTGGAATCCAGAGGATCCAAAGAACACATCTAGACCCTCATTCCCAAGGAAGTAAAACACTGAACCTTTCTGTCACTCTTAGATAACCTCCCTTATACCGTTGTGCTTGTTCTATTCTTCTGTTATTTATTGTTATTTTGCTTTCTATCTGCTTTTGTCTTGAAAGTGCCACGTATCCTATTCTGTCCAATTTGAGTGTTCCTGGTGGACATTCTAAATAAGGCTGTGTAGAATACGATTTAAGGCGAACTTTCTTCATAAAGAGGATATGGGTCAATTCATAAAAGACAAAGCATCTGGCAAGAACAACCACGGCAGCTCATCTTTGTATATTGTTAATAAAAAATAATTAGATAAGATCCATGTACTGTTACTCTTGTACTCTGTAATTTAGGCACATACTGCATTGTGTGTGTATGTAAACATGGATACTATCCATTGGCTGGATAGAATAGAGCTTTCTCTTTCTCTCATTCTTATGATATTTTTTTGATCCATGATTGTTTGGTGACTTCAATCTTGTAGCCAATGAAAATAGTTACTAGCTTACCACCGCCCTGTTCCTGCCCTTTAAACACTGGGGAAAACGCCTTCTTTTTTTAAATACTCATTATTTATTTCCCCCTCCACCCACCCAAGAATACCGAGATATATATGTCAACAAGAGGTGCTTTCAAGAGAGCAACAGCAGTTGCAAGTGGAGGGTTGAAATACAAGCCCATTCCTCCACCTCCACCTCCACCCAAGCAGAAACCGAAATTAGGACCTATTTTACTCGGAGGCACATTCCTCTACATTACGGCTACTTATGTCAGTATGATTGTATTCCAGAGCAAGAAAGATATGACTGATATTGTCGAAGGCCAGGGTCCTGAACAACCTGTTCTCACACCCAATAACTTTGATACCTCGAATGTATGGGAAACAGTGGCTACCAAATACGACGAGGAAATCAAGTGGGATGAGTTCGTAATGGGTGTGGGACTCTTAAGAAGATGGTTGATAGGGAAAGCAAAGGTAAAGAAAAGAATGAAAGATCTCTCATGCATAAATTTATATTCTATTTTTAACCCTTTTATTTTTGTTACCAGGGTGATGTATTGGAAGTATCAGCAGGTACAGGTCGTAATTTTGACTATTATAAGCCCAATCAGATTGATGAGATCACATTCACTGATAGACATGAATCCATGTTGGGTGAAGCCAAGAGTAAATTTCAGAAATATCAAGGCAGGTTCCATCATGCATTCTTCCAGAAAGCAAGTGTAGAGGAGAAACAGCAGAAGAAGTATGATACTATTGTGGATACATTCGGACTCTGTTCTTGCGGTGACCCTGTGGAGGCATTAGTTCAGTTTGCTGATCAATGTAAATCTGATCAATCACAAATCTTGTTATTGGAACACGGGAAATCACATTATGACTGGTTAAATCGATTATTGGATAACAATGTGGACAAACATGTCAAACAATGGGGCTGTTGGTGGAATAGAGATATCATGAAGTTGTTTGAGGATGAACGAGTAAAGGATAGACTGGAGATTGTGCAGTCTTCTCGATGGCATCTGGGCACTACTTGTTATATAGTGGCCAAACCAAAGAAATCTGACCAGTAGATGTATATTATAAATAAATTGAAATACCATATAAGCTTAATTCATGCTTCCCTATTAGACTATGTGAGTGTTACAAATAAAGCCTTTCCTATGTATATACATATATATATATATATGTGTGTGTGTGTGTTTATTGTTTTCTAATTTGCAATAAAGTTATCTATTGACTTTATTGATGACATACTATTTTACATTGTTTATTACAAATCAAGGATGTTCGTTGATCCGAGACTTCTTACTGGTTGACATATTATACAAGTACCATGGATATCCACATTAGACATAAATACAATTAACAAATGAGAGAAAAGGGTGAAAGGGTGACTGGCTGATGAGATTATAGTTCATCGGGGAATCGGTATAGTTCTACGATGTTATTAGATATATCTATCATTGTATGCATTCAGTGAACAGAAACAACTTATTATGAAATCCACATTATTACCAATCAAATCCTCCAGGAAATCATCAATCATCATATTCCATGAGCTAGAATCAGGAATAGATACATTATGGTAGGCATAACCCATCTGGAAACAGGCAGCGGCTATCATCTTCGCTTCATATGTTGTGCAGAGTGGTATTCTGAGGCTGTCATTGGCGTATGTCAGGCAACTGACGAGGATCTCTTCTGGAGCTGAATAAATACATAGGTAGAATAATAAAAGTGTCAATGCTTTCTTTTCCTAATTCTCAATGAGTTCAACCTACTGTTAAAGTATTCTGCCAATTGCATTAGTGTGTGGTAGGGTAGTTCTATTGTTAGATCGCAGCATGTAACATCTAATACGAGCAGTTCATAGTATAATATCTCGTCTGACAATTGATCCTATCAGAATGTTCATGGTTAGAAAGGTCGATCTGATTGGAGAGTGGCTGATCACTTACTATATCTTCAAATACAGGCTCCTCAATTTGATTTAACCATGCTCTGGCTACATCTTCAACCTTTCTGGACGCTTCATCGCTCTTACCAGCTAAAAATAAACAAGTCGCGCCTACCAACTACACCGAAGTGGATAGTTTTAGTCATTCTATGAAAATGATAATAAGAAGAATAATAATTACAGAGTAACAATAGTCCTTAAAGGACTCTCTAGTATAGAATCTATGAAATAAGACTGTTGCAGTAGCTATTGTTGACAGCGGCCTATCATCAATCAAAAGAAGCTTGTTCATCAGTTCCAGGTATGAAATACTTATTCAGTCTATACTTACAGTTCCAGTCTACTTCCTACTGTCTGAATACAACAGACACCTCTAATTCGCCATAACATTTCTTCTTCTACACTCATTCCATCCTTTGTGATGGAAGGAGACTGGCTGATATCTTCCTGTGTGAATTGCCACTACAAATGAATCAGACTGAGTATTTTTTTATTTTCTATGCTTTTATTTTAATAACGATAAATGGGACAACAAAAGAAGTAAAAGAACAGCATTTACCATGTTTGTCATGCTAAAACTGGAAGGTGGGGTATATTCTTTATCGGAGGGAGTAAAGGTAAAGGAGTAAGAATCCCAGTAACGAAATGCACTGGTAGGGGAAATAACATTGCCCTCCCAACCCCCAATTTTGAGTGGACTGCTCAGGGTGGATTTCAATAGTAGTCACACTTTCATTAGGTAAATAGAACCCATTCAACATATCCTAGCTATGTATGACAGTGTTTACATTATTATGCAAAAAGACACGCTTGATGTTGGTATATACACTGCATGTTAATGTATACAGTACACTGCATGCTTCAGTCATTTGAGTGCAGATGTATGATTGTTTGGTATAAATGAACAGAAAAAGGGCGCGTTATTGAATGAATATTTTACTTTATGTTGGGTTAACTGATAAATCACTGCAATAGCCCTTTATTCTCTCTCTTGTTCTATTTGCAAATGATCAATAAACAATAAGTCTTAAAAAAGAAGAAGTAGAAAAAGGGGCACACATAAGCTAATGTTCGTTTATTTGAGGGGAACGAATTTGGAAGAGTGAGTAGCACCAATACCGGGACGACCGTGCTTAACGGGCTTGTAGGTAATGGAGAATTCAGCAAGATAATGGCCAGTCATTTCAGGTCTGATTTCGACTTGATTGAAAGTCTTACCATTGTAAATACCAACAACGGAACCAATCATCTCGGGGACGATGATCATGTTACGGAGATGGGTCTTAACAACCTCAGGCTTCTCACCAGCAGGTGCAGACTTCTTAGCAGCACGGAGCTTCTTGATGAGACCCATAGGCTTACGCTTAAGACCACGTTGGAACTTTCTACGGGCACGACAGTGAACGAGCTCCATAAACTATATAAACCCATTAAGTATTGACTGTACACAACAACATATGGTTCCCATTACCTGTTCAGAAGACAAGTCTAAGAGTTGATCGAGATCAACACCACGGTAGGTAAACTTACGGAAAGTTCTCTTTCTTTGTTGAGTGATTTGTTCGTCAGCCTATGTTAAAGAATGAAACTCATTTAGTCAACTGATAGTATTTAATAAAAGAAAAGACAATGAGTGGGTAGATTGCTGTAGAGTTGAAGATGAATTAATCTCTTCATATAGACATTGCATATTCGTCCATCTTTATATTCTATCCATCCATCCATTTAATATCACTTCTTCATCATTATACAGCTATCTATCCACCCATCATCACTGGGTCTCTTGCTCGCTACATACCATCTTAACCTGAAACACAAAAAGGAAGGATTGTCTATCTCAAGAATCAAGGGTGAATGTCGCCCTTCTGTGGGCATAAATTCCCTATTCTTAGTCCGACCCATTTCTACGCGAGTCATACATTTCAGCTGTCCGGGCGGAGTAGAGTAAAGAAGGGTAGGTGTCAATGGATTAAAAAGAAGTCATCGGGGGGGGGGAGAATCAGCAAAGGAGGTGTTCCTGGGCACGTATGTGTGACATGCACAAGAATGAAATATACACAGTGTCTATTATTAGAATATCATGTACACACCAGTTAGAACAATAAAGTCTCTTTGTCTGTTCATTCTTTGGTAAACAAGGATAAAATGATGTAATAGATATCATCAGCCTATTTGCTGTCATAAGACACACTATGAGCCACAGCCATCTACTCCACTAGAATTCTATGCCAAGAAACCATCTGGATCAAGACACGATCGATTCTTATTTTAGGCTATCTAGATACAAACAAGGAAAATAGGCAATAGATAGATTCCTTGACTGCTCGTTACCAAGGAAACAAATTAGAATCTTCCCGGTTGATTGGATATGGATGATAAGCACCTCTCTACTCCAGCAACTCGATGGGCGGGGGTCAATTGAGAATTTGTTCCTGATCATCTAACTTGGTGAAATATAATATACATATTTACAGTATATATATGGATGGTCTCTTCGATATGTGTGTCCTGCGGAGTAAATAAGGGAACTGCGATAGAATAAAAATATAAAAAATCACTTCCTCCCTTTTTCCTGCTCTTTTCTCCCATACTGTTATACCGAACATGAAGATAGTGTGTGGTATAATATACAGTCTGTGTATAATACTAACAGCAGTAACATGTAATGTAAGCCAATCATACATTCTATTCTTTCTACTCATACCACTGTTGATTGTAGGTGTGAGTGATAAACAGCTTCATCGGATTGAGCCTATTCATTCAGCCTTGTTGGACATTGCACCTCGTACCCATACATTCTTCCAGAAGAGAAATGTATCACCCAGCCTAGACTATCAACCCAATCTAAGATCTCTTGAACATGACGATAGACTGAGACTGACCGTCGATGCATTCAATACTACTCTCTATTTACACCTGGTTCAGAACACGGATATATTCCATCCTAATGCCGTATTCCATTATCAAGGCCAATCTGTTCCTATCAAGGCATCCCAGTTCAGAGTATATCAGGGCTATGTTATTGATGAGTTCTTCAATAATCACTGGTGGATATCCGGGTTACAGGATGATATGCTCTACCAGCCAGGTGTTCTCGGGTGGGCTAGAATTGTTGTGAGAAATGATATCAAGTAAATAGAATATGCATGTATTTTTAAATGTCATTTCCGAAAATACTAACTATTTATAGACACAATCATGCTTATCCACTCTTCGAAGGAACATTCAGTGTGAATGGCGATATACACACCATCAAATTAACCAGCAATTACTACATAACAAAGAATAATGAGGATGCCCAATTACAGCCACATGATGTTCAGCCCGAAATGATCATTTACCGTGAATCTGATACGACTGTGAATATCAAAAGAGACCAGACATCAACCAATGGCTGTGGTTTCGATAAACTATCCCATCCCACATTTGTACAGAGAGCATATAACCCTCTTGGTATGATGGATACTCTGTCTTCGCCTGCAAGCCAAATCAAGAACCCTTTTTCGAAAAGAGCATTTCCCGAGGGTTGCTCTAACACCAAAAAGAGTAAGTATTACGGCCAATTAAATCTCGGTCACTAAACCGGGTAATACCTTATTATGGAGCACCACTCATCAGCCATTTTTTTCGTCTAGTTCTTTATATGGGAGTGGCAGCCGATTGTACTTACACTAAGAACTACGGTGATTCAGAGAAGGCACGTATGCAGATTATCAATGATTGGAATGCAGTTAACAATGTATATACTGAGGCCATCAATATTGCTATGGGCTTAATCAACATCACCATCATGGATTCCGGATGTCCTGCTACACCCACCCCCAATGCAGTCTGGAACCGGGATTGTGCACTCACCTATTCATTGGAGCAGAAATTGAGTGATTTTAGTAGATGGAGAAATACAATAGGCAATGATGGGGCTGGTTTATGGCACTTAATGACTAATTGCGCGTATGTGAACTAATATCTCTCGTTACAAATTGCATTATACTCACTTCTATCTATCGCTTTTTTACAGTTCAGGCAGTGAAGTGGGTATTGCATGGAAAGATACTGTATGCGCAGTTGAAGGCAGCTCACAGAAAGGAGGATTTGTATCCGGAACTGGAGTATCTTCTATCAGTAAGTTCTATAGCTCTATACACAGTAGATATATATTCATTCTTATGTTTATCTTCTAAAAGTAAGAGATGAATGGAAAGTCGTAGCCCATGAAATAGGCCATAATTTTGGTAAGACTACTTATATAATCAGTTTAGACTATAACGATTAAATCTGTCTTATTGTGTATCAAGGTGCCATGCATGACTGTACTGCCACTACATGTCCTTGTACAACTGGCTGTGATTGTTGTCCCTTCAGTGCATCCCAGTGCGATGCTGGTGGTAGATACTTCATGAATCCCGTCAACAATGCATCCTCCGACGCATTCAGTCCCTGCAGTCTGTCTACTATGTGCAGCAAGCTTTCTTCTTTCCAGAGTTGTCTCTTTGGTATGTAGAACTCTTGACTTACATTATCATTTATTAATGGATAATCATAGCTCCTGGAACTAGGAAAACTACTACATTGCAAATGTGTGGTAACGGTATCAAGGAAGAAGGTGAAGACTGTGATTCTGGTGGAGAAGACAATGCTTGTTGTAATGCCGCCACATGTAAATTCAAGACTGGTGCTGTATGCGAGTATGTGATATCTTTTTATTTCATTCATCATTACTGACTGTGCTTATGATTTATAGTGATTTCAATGATTTATGTTGTAACAGCTGTCAGTTTAGACCCTCTAACTATACATGTCGTGCTGCCACCAATGCTTGTGATTTACCCGAAGTATGTCCAGGCACATCGGGTGATTGTCCCCCTGATATCTATGAGCCTGATCTGAAAGACTGTGGCAATGGTCTACAATGTGCTTCTGGTTCTTGTACTTCAAGAGATGCACAGTGTGCAGCCCGTGGTGTTGATCGTGGTATTTCAAGAGCTTGTGGCAGTCATAAATCAAGCTGTCAAGTTATCTGTCAAGATGGAAACAGTAATTTCAATTGTGTTGCTTACCCAGGAGCATTTGTTGATGGCACTCCATGTGGTTTGGGTGGAACATGTAAGGCTGGGTCTTGTAGCATGGAAAACTTTGGTAAGTAAACCACTCTGCAGCAAATACGACTGAACTAACAATTGAACTATAATTAGGCAATAACGCTGGAGAATGGATTAAAAAAAACTTGCAGATCGTAATACCTGTTGCTATTGTGGTTGGACTCCTTTTATTGTTCTGTATATTCCGGTGCTGTTGCTATAAAAGAAGTTCAGGATACAATACTCTTGAATCCAAATACGTTATAACTCAACCACAAGGCTATCCTCCACAACAGCCAATGCCATATTATCCACCACCAAACAACTATCCACCACAAAATTACCCACCTAATGGAAACTATCCTCACACATCCACTCCACCATCTGGCTGGGTTGATCCATCTCTCTATAATGGTCCACATGATCCACAACAGCCTCTTCCGGCATATACACCTAGTAGGAGTACAACACCACACAACACCGACGCTTATGAATTAAGTAGTGCAAATAATTGGCAGAATCAAGGAGCACGATCTGGCACACCCCCTATCAATGCACCTTCTTCCCCACCTCCTCCAGCAAACCCCCATAACCGACCTCATAATGAAGGTGTTGTTTAGAGTCTGTTATTCATCCAATGTTGTTTATGTGGTTACTCATACATTTAAAACCACTGATATATGTATATATGTATATATATTCAAAGAAAATATATGTGTATATGCCTACAGATATATATATATATATATATATATAGTGTATCATATTTTACCCTCCATTTTCTCCATAACAAATTCCTATGATTGACATTAGAATACACTTATCAATAAAATACTAGTGCCGAATAAAGACAGAGATAAAGACGTATAGTACACATTCAATCAAGTCTTTAGTCTACAATTTTTACTGTTATCAATGCTAATCCTTATTCCTCTCAATGACCTCTTTGATATTCACATAGTTCTGATTCTCTAATACAACAAAACTTCAAGCATACAGATACACCAATATCAATATATCTATGACCAATATTACCTTTCTATGTACATCACATCTTTTTATCCCCATCCATCAAGACACGGGCGGTGATGGGATGGTTGGCCCTTTGGCTGTCTATAGAGTGGTATCTGTAGAGTCATTTTAACGTTAGTACTATCTTCCTGAGTAGATTGATTGCAACTTGGTCACGTACAACATTGGTAGTATTTTCGTACACTCGAAAATTGGTAAATATCTTTGAACAAGAGTTTTTACTATATGTACCTAGCTTTTTCCAGGACAGTAATATGTTTCGGATTAATATATGCAACCATGGTGACCACAACAGTTTAATTGAGAGACCTGAACCATAGTTACCTACAATAAGCTTTTTAATAAGAGCAATTTCTTTTTTGATCATTTCACGTATTGTTTTACGTGGTAAACTTCATTTAGCCTATTCATAAGGGGTGGTTTTGACTATGAAAATCACTTTTTGTTATAGATTGAGAGGATGAGTTGACTTGAAGCTTGAAAGGTCGTGAACAAGTTGTGTAAACAAAATGGTTGAGATCAAAATCAGATGCATTATCATTCACGGGACTTGAGGAAGGAAGCTAAAAAAACCTAGCGAGTTGAAATTTCGCGAACAATTCTGACCAGAATTGCTATTTTCATTTGTCTGCATTAGCGATGTATCGGAGGTTTAATGTAGGCAGCCGGTACACATGCTTTAAGGGCCAATCATATCGTCACATTCCATAGCAACAGCAGTATTCATATAAAAAGGCCGCCAACATTAAAAACGGACATGAGATATATTTTCAGCTCAATTATCTTTACGTTAAAGGGAGTTATACGACTTGGAAGCAAAGGGGTAGATGCTTTAATGACCAGAATCACGATGAGGCTTCACTTGGAAAATAACAGCCAATGATATAGAAACGTCACCCCCTGGTAAATCAGCTGATATATGAGACGTCAGCAGTTTCTATTGGGATAAATAAATATACATTTTTCCCACTCTCACATTCTTTACCTCCTTTTCCAAGATAACCAGCCTCACTGCACTTGAGAATAATGGATACTCAAAGAACTATATTTATATGAGGCTCGATAAAGGCCCACTTGACGTGTCTAGTAGGACTGAAAGCTTAGTGACTAGTACGTTGAGGAAACGGAATAGTTTACTGGCTAGCATGTTCAAACGGCAACAGAATAGATTTACTATTCAGGAAGGAGAGTGGCGATTTAGAACCTAATATCGTACATATATGAATAGAGGTATTTGAGTAAGAAGAGCTGATAGTGGTTGATAAAGATCGTAAGTATAAAGGGATCTACATCTTACACATATCTAACCAACCCTTAGTACTTAACAGAAATAACACCCAAAAGCCTGATGCTTATGTCTTCAAATAAAAAGGTGCTGCAACTACAAAAACCACAAGGACACGATATTTCTATTAATGCTCTCAATCCAAGGCCTCCAGTAGTTCATATGATAGTTTCTCCTATATATATAACAAGCGTTTATTTTATATTATGACTATCCAAGTCATACCTATTAAATCACCTACCATCCATACAAATTGTCATGATCCTATCTAATAAACACGAGCTCTTGTCTACTATTGACACATATTACATTTGCATTTAACTATAAGAATTACCTAGTTTTATTTAAACCACATAAACTATGTACAGGATACTCATCATAATATGTTTGATGATAAGCATGGGTAATGATGCTCAGTGTAACCTAGAACCATTGGACAGTGAATAGGCTGGTGGAAAAACTTCCCTTTCACTCTATAATGCGTCTACATATTGGCTGAATAAAAGCCGTTGTCATGAGTACCATTTCATGTAAAGGTATCCTGGCAATATCAATTTTTACCATATCGGATCTGCCAATCTGGCTGTCATGACTACAAGGAAAATGGGACACTAAATATTACCTCTTTTATCTATCTATCACCTATCAGAAGTTTATTAAATATCTATCTATATCTTCTTCTATATACATATTATAATAGATGCTAATTTTTTCTTTTTAGGTCAAGCACAATCTTCAGGGCATTTTTTTAAGCTGTGAGATTTGCTACGTCTATATACATATTATAATAGTCTACCATACACATATAAGCCTTTTGAGATAACCCAGTACATAACCCTATATATTGCCCTCTACATAACCCAGTACATAACCCTATACATTACCCTCTACATAACCCAGTACACAACCCTATACACAACCCAGTACATAACCCTATACACAACCCAGTACATAACCTTCTACATTACCCAGCACTTAACCCTATACACAACCCAGCACATAACCCTCTACATAACCCTCTACATAACCCAGCACATTACCCCCCACATAACCTTCTACACAAGTCAATGCATAACTCTATACATAATCCTTCCCATTGTTTATGGATTCATGATATATACCGACAAGTAGTTAGATGACCTACTCCAGTGCCCCCATACCATTGAAGATCGTATTAACCCCAAAACTGAAGTAAATGGTACAATCGATCATTAATTCGTAAAAGAAGGAAAAGCGATGATTTTATTGAAGAGGCAGACGATGTTACTTCCTTAACAACAAGCATGAAAATCTTTTATTTTCTAAATCGAAACACGGTACTTGATTTGTGAGCTGAATTGGGTAAATACACTGATGGTGATGATAACTTAGTTGGGTAATTTCTATTTCGGCTATTGTCTGATGATGGCGGAGTTTCTTTAAATGCAACCATCGCCTTTAACAACGCAGCTACAATCATGTAGACACCTTCCGATAGATATTCATGTAGATGGTACTCTTCATCTACTTGTAAACCTAGTTTTATGCACTGGACACCCAGTTTCTGTACCTTCATATTCACATTATATTCCGCATCAATCCACATCATCAGCTGAATTATATACGTAATCATGAGAGATATTAAGCCTAAATCATAGGAGTTAGTATAGATTTACATTTACAGGGCAGTAATTATCTTACTCGGCAGAGGAGATTTCTTGAGTAGAATAGCACATGTGATTACCAACTGTATAAAGAGTTGCCCAAAGCGTTTAAACCTTACTATTGAATCATCCCTTTCATTAAGAGAGTAGGGTCTGGTATCATCCTCCTTTATCACATTCTCAGCTGTCATATTCTCGGGTGTCATGGATTGACATGTGTTACGATGACTGCAATTCCTATGACTACGATCTCCATCACTACTGTTGCTGTCATTACCCGCACTGGTAGTAAACAATGTGCTTATTACGGATGTTATTGTAGATAATATATATGGTTGAATGAGTGTGCGTGTGTTATCGTTGGGGTTTCCACCAGTACCTGGGTCATTAACTATCCCTACTCTCTCCTCTAGTCTACTCACAATCAATTAATAAGTTGCCCTATAAGGATATGCCTAAAACTTACTTCTGAAGTTTGTCTCGAATAGCTAATTTGGTATCTATATCTGTCTTATCTATTTTATATTATAAAAAAAAATCAGATTCTATTTTTAAATCTGTTACTTGTGGGTGTCTTACTGGGCAGTGCCATTAGAATCTTGTCAATACCAGTCAAGAATATGTTCAATGCTATCCCTTGATTTCCTAGTTCATATTCATCTGTGGCAATAGAGATCAGCTTCATTCCTTGTGATATACTGTGTCTATCTATGTTATCAGCTGTAGAGAGTTTTCCTTTATTGAATGAGTTGGATAGATCATCTTTGATCTTGTCAGCCAGTGCAGACATCTCGGATGTCCAATGTATAGATGAACCGGGGGATGTATGTGATTGTTGCAGTGGATCATAGGGTGGAGGTGGAATGGCGATATGACCAGATGTCGGTGACCGATCAGAATGATTTATATGGGAGGATGAATGAGATATACGAGGTAAATCGGGTACTGGTGATGATGGGGAGTCTATAGGGGAATATCTAGTGGTTTGTTCATTGTTATTCTTGTTTCTATGGTTATTGTTGTTTGGCATGAATTGGCTTTTGACATGATCTTTTAAATTCAGTATTGATAGCGACTCAATTTTACTGGCTGAACTATATAGGAGTGAAGATACAAAGGAAGTCATGGCTACCGTTGCTAATGAAAAACAAAGAAAAGGGAAGATAAGAAGAAAGAGGGGAGGGCAGTGAATATACAAAAGAAAAAGGGAAAGAAATAAATATGGAAAAATAGAAGGGTAAGAATAGAAAAGTTTAAATAAGATAGGCTCAATACTCAGTCAGTTTGTCTCCCCCCTAATCACATCGCCTATTTCCATGTGACAATTAGGAGGCAGACTATAATTGCGATGACACAACAACTGGCCGAAGATGGATAATGTTCACTCCACGCATTGTTGGCTTTGAATAATTCATCTGCCACCCCATCATTTCAAGATCAATGAAAGAACTTAGTAATGATACATCAGCAGGGTGGAATCAGCCATTGTTTTATTACCCAAAGATGGATTTATCAGAGTGGTATTACTCTATACATTGAACAAAGATAGGTTAATCAGGGTGGTATTACTATATTCATTATTGTACCCTGCACCACTCAATGTTTATATCGAATTAATCACAATCACAGAATGAAAGACACCCTAAATAGATTACTACTGTCAAACAAAGAAATGTAATCTACACATTCTGCTTGTACCTGGGCAATATACCCCTATCTTTAGTCTAAAGGAAAAAGATCCGCTTCAATACAAAATGGAACACCGTCTATTGTTGAAATAAGGCCCCGTTAGCTTTTAGGTGGATATGAAATCACTGTAAAATGAACAATAAGGGGGAAAACACAGGTATATGAACACAATATACTTATTATTGTGTTATCTGAATTTAATTAGTTGGGCTGATAGCCTAAATGATTATCAACTGAAAGAAGAACCCTGTGTCTGATATTTCGGGATGATCGGATGTTTAACTTCAGGTAAAGTAAAGGAACGAATGAATATGAAGTCCCATTAGCCTGATTTGCATGATTTATACATGTGTATGTGTTATTATCTAATGTAGTATTTAAGGGATGTATACTGAAGATAACAGTCTTGTGTTCATTAACTAGTCAGGATAAGGGAATAGATACAACGCATATCTATCTATAAACGAAGTATCCATTTATATCATAAAAGTATCCATATATATATTTATCTATATATATCTATTCTTGATGTGTTGTGCACGGCCCATCAATTCCGTGACTGATCCATCATCGGAGCCCACTTATCAGATCTGGCAGTAAAGAGAATTCCCTTGATTCTTATTACATGCATATTCCAATGGAAATATACAATAATCTTTGATTCCTTCGATTACACTCATCAAAGTAAATAACAAGTAAATATGTAGGTATTTATGTATGTATACAGTGTAACCGAATAGGATAGACTATATTTATGGTTGCGAAGAATCGAACCATTTCAGTATTAGGATGATTTTATATGTGATAATACTCATATCCACCATATATAGTACCCCATTTATATCTATTTATAATCTTTGGGGGTAAAAAGGGATTATTGGGTACATACACACATGCTAATACCATAAGATGATGATTATTTACTACTAATTATAGGTTATTATGATATTAAACAGATATGTGTTTATTATTATTCTATCATGATGTATTGATCCTTTATTCTGTAGTTGAAGGGTCATACAGTTTATGTTGTAAAACATCACTTATATTCAAAGCGACTCTTTCTCAAGAATTTCTGCAACAGTAGGATCAATTCTTGGCTGTAAAGTACTCAAGACTTTAAGTGCGGCTGCTGCACGTTCACGGACTGTGTCACTACTTGAGTCTGAGTAGGATTTGACAAATGTGCGTTGAAGCTGAGGTAAGAATAGTTTAAGATGCATAGGAACCTTATTTAACATTAATCTATGATAAAGTAAGGTTAGTTGGATCACACATATAAGAATATACAAAATCACTCACATAAGGGTCTGCAATATAGCAGCCTTCACTTCAGACGGGTAACGATCACCCAGAATACGAATGAGTGGACCAGTTATTTGAGTAACGAAAGGTTTAAGAGCAACGGCTGATGTTCGATCAATCAAATCACCAATAGCAAGTGCTGCTTGTTCACGATTATCAGTAGAACCATACATCAAACCTTGTAAGAAGATAGGTAAGATACAGCTGATACCCTTGGGTAAACAGAATCCAGCAACATCACATCCAGCAACACCAACTGTCTTCACAGCATGTCTGGCAGGTGACACTAATTCTTCATATGCTTCCTTATCAACTGATTTGGTTACTGCCGATAGTGCATTCCAAGCAGCCTGGATTACTTCCTCGGATGGATCATCCATCAATAACATCAACAAGTGAATCCAGTCAGGGAGATAGTATGAACAATCAAGCTCGGTTTCATTGAAGAAAATAGTAGCAATGTCACAAGCAATCTTACGCTTGACAGGATTATCATCTCGTGCATATTCCATCAATGCAACAGTCAGAGTATAGAGTCCATCTTCTTCATCAATGGAAAGCAGGAATGCTTCAGCAGTTGCTTTAACGGCTTCAATTGTTTCCTCATCTGTCTCTTCCATTAATGTTTCAATCAAGGCTTCAAGAATAGCAGTCAATCGTTTGTTCAATGCAGGGCCAGCTACGGTAACCAGAGATGCAAGTGCACGAGCATTGAAGGCACTGATAGGTACTGTTATAAGTGTAGGAATAAGAACAGGGAATACGACATTGGAACGTACAGACATGATTTCCTTGAGTGCAGATAAGGCATATGCGGACGTTTCGTCTGATGACTGAAGTTTGTTGAGAAGGAATGGGAGAATCTCGTCAATAGCTCTAGCACCAACGTTCTGATGAAGTGTATCAAATGCTGTAGAAAAGAGAAATTAGAAATTCTATTATATGCAATAATACCAAATGTTGTTACCTTGTGCTGCAGCTTCACGGACATCATCGGAGGGATCACATAATGCCTTTCTGATGGCAGGTATGATTTGCCCAGCAAAATCATTGACTTGTAATTTATCAGCAGAGGTCATTACTTCGCTGAAAGCAAAAGTGATACCCAAACGAATATCATCATCTTCTGAGTTGATTCCATCTTCCAAGTAGGGGATTATTTCAGGTAAGATACCCTCACCCAATTTCTGAACAATCTCACTCAAAGTACGGCCAGCAACTGCACGCTGTTCAAAGTTATCACTTGCCAAACTGTTCACAATCATTGACATCATGACAATCAAGATATCCTTAAGAGTACGGGGAGTATTAGACACAAGTGCTTTCCAGACATGAAGAGAAGCCTGTCTAACGATTCCAGAAGCATCCTGTCTAACGATGTATAATGCAGCCAATATACGATCTCTTCTCTCTTTACCAAGAATCTCGACAAGTTGTTTCTTCTTGCTCTCAACACCATAATCATCCTGAGCATTATCGACATCTTCATCGTTCAATTCTTCAACATTACCCAAAGCCATGTCTGTATTCTTAGCACTGATACCAGTAATACGGAACAGCAATTCTCCAACCAACTGTACGGAGCTTTGACGAATACGCCATTTACTATCAAAGAGACCCTTTTCTAACTCGGGTAAGAGCAAGTCAACAGCCTTAGTAGCATAATTGGTAACAATCATGCGACCAGCACGAAGTGATGCATCACGAACATACTCGGACTCATCAGCAAGACCAGAGAGGATAGGAGGAATAATACGTCCCAAGTAAGGTTGGAAGCGCGTACCGAATGTAGCAGGTAAATAAATGAGAAGGGAAATAAAACCTTCGCGTACGTAGGAAAGACGAGAGCTTGAATTGGCAATAATTTCAGGTAACAGACCGTCAAGACGTTCAATACCAAGACCAGCAAGTACTTCAGAAAGACCTTGGGCGGCACCTTGTCTATCCACTCCTCCAGAGTCACTCTTAAGAATATCCAATAACTCAAGCACCAAACCAGGGAAGTTCTCTTCACCTAACTTTTCAACCAGAGCACCTAATGCTTTAGCAGCAGTGCCACGGGCAGCAGGAACAGGATCGATCAGTACTTGATGAAGATTAGGCAACATAACTGGAAGATAGGGAACAAGATCCTTTTGATCAGTCAAAGAAGCCATGTTACCCACAATTTGAGCTGCTCTAGTCTTAGTTTCAGTAGTACGTTCACGGAGACCACGCTCTAATATAGGCATCAACAGAGCAAGGGAAGGAGGATCGATATAATGCACGAATGAAGTCTGTAATAAAGCAGTAAGAGCAGGTGCAGTTTTGGTATTGGGATCAGAGAGGGCTTGTAATAAGATGGGAACGAGCTGTTGAATTTCAGGATTACTAATGACTTCACCGAAAAGTTGAAGAGAGCGGTTAGCAGCTGATTGAACTTGAGGATGGGTATCAGCTAATACTTCAGAGATACGAGGAATAATATTGGGAAGGGAAACTGAAAGTTGCTTGGGGGCACAGTATGCCATGGAACCCAAGAGTTCAACAGAAGCCTTCTTGGTACGCCATTGACGTTCATCCAAACCTTCAAGAATTGAGGGTAAAATGAGTTTTACACAATGACCACTAATCTTACTCATGATAACACGAGCAGCATCAGATGAGGCCTCACGAACATCCATGTTGGCATCGCTAGAGCAAATCAGTAACAGAGGGATGATTTGAATAATATAAGGCTCAAACAAACGACCTAATGTGGCTGACAGTGTTTCAAATGCGAACAGAGCACCTTGTCTATATTCATAAACGCGCTTATTGTCAACAGCGTCCTTCAAGGAGTTCATCACATTACATTCCTTCAAAGCAGTGATACCACGTCCCTTGACAACACCTGCAAGACCATAAGCGGCACCACGACGTTGAGCATATTTTTCACCTTTGAATAGCTTATTCAATAAGGACTTGATTAAACGTGGCACTTCGTCTTTGCATTTTTTGATCAGAGGTGGGAGACAATCAGCAACAGCACTCTGAACAGTTTCTGAAGGTGTATCTAAAGTCTCAATCAATTTCTCAACAGCCATCTTGACCTTTTCATCGCCCTCAAACAAATAACCAGCAGCACCACCATAGAGAATAACAACGGCTTGTCTTATATGATCATTGGTATCACTGTTATCGTCATCGGCATTCAAATAGGTTTCAAAAATGTCCAAGAAATCTTCAGCTCCAGTTTGACCATATGAATTGATAGCAGCCATACCAGCTTCAAGCATTGACTTACGTACTTGTTCGTGGCGATCACCTAAAGCTTGCTTTTGAATTAAGAACTTACAGAAATTGACAGCGTTTTCGAGTTGCATATAAGGAGCAAGGGCTTTCATAGTCAATGCAAGTCCTACACGTGCCTGCCAAGGGTCAACACGATCTAATGTCTCAGGAATTACCATACCGTATTCATCGTACTCGGGATCTAAAGAAGAAGCCAGCTTTTCGTACTTGGCATAAATAGATTGCACAGTATCATAAATTGTCTCGGGGTAATCTTCGGCGGCTTCGGCCAATGCTTTACTGGCAGTTTGACGCAAATAAGAGTTATCAGATACAATGTAGGTCAATAATTGATCTTTGTACGATTCTTCAATATCCATAGCGTTTTCTTCCCATAATAGCTTGGCGAGCTCGGCATTAGATTCATCATGGTCATGACAAGCTACCCAGACTTCAGGTGAGTATTCTATATCGGTAAGATCAAGAAGATCCAATGCTTGGAGTGCAGCTGCTCGTACAAGTACTTCAGAGGACAATAGCCCTTGAAGGAGAACATTGATTTCACTAGATTTAACGGAATCAGCCAATGCTTCTGCCAATGTGATGAGAGAGGTCTTCGCTGTTTTACTGCACGACAGGTAGTTTTTAATAGAGAATAGCAATATTTCGATCATTTTCTGGCGAGGCATAGAGGGAGAATCGCCTTGATCACAGTGGAATCCGATAACATCTATAGCCATAGTGACTTGATCCAGACTGTCTTCTGAGTTCTTCTGACATCCAATGCCACCTTGTTCGATGACCTGGAAGAGAAGAGGGAAGCAGAAGGCAAATGAAGGTGAAGGCAATGGAGAGGATTCAGAGATAAATCTTAAGCGATAAAGAATACGAGTGACCAATGAAGATAAGGGTTCATCCAGCCAGCGACTAGGGATAGGCTCTACTTTATTGGCACGAAGGGTGGCTAACACGAGAGCATCACGGATAGCTTGTATATTTTCTGAGACACAATCACCGAGAGTGAGATATGTGTCGACTAAGCAATCATCAACCAATAATCCTGCGTTCAACTTGGCTACTCGAAGTAATACGTGAACTAGGGTGCTAAGATGATTTTTGAGATCTTCACAGTTTCCCTTTACCAAAGAACGGATGATATCCAAGCCCATGTATAATCTATCCACAGTCTTTTGTACTGAGGCACGAATATCTGCTTCTTTCTTCAATTGTGCATCGAATGCTACCTGTTCTTCCTTGGACAACTTTTGTACAGTACCCTTTTTCTTAGCTATTTCTGCACGAAGCTCGTCTTCCCATTGATCATCACTGTTACCCTTTCTGTTTCTATTGTCGACCTTTTTCTCCTTCTTAAGAACTGTACATGTATTGTTAGAATTCATCAAATTAAGTTATCCTTAATCACTTACCATTGACAAATGTAACATCGGCGGGGGTCTTCCATATGTTGCATTCTAGTTCTCCAATGTCCTTCATCCATTTGGGGTCCAAGTTATGAGTAGCAAGATCAGTTAGGCTTTGGATGAGATCAGGGGAAATGAAAGCCAAGGTTGAGATAGTAGATAATGCTGCTTGGTAGAATAATTTGGACTAAAAAGAAGAGTCATTAAAGATGGATCATTGAAATCCTATAAGATTAAACTTACCTCCTTGCCATTGTTTAAGGTAGATGTCAAAAGGGTCATTATTTTATCTGATCGGTCCTTCACCAATTTGCCAGGATCTACATTCACACGCTGAACCAGAGTAATCCAGTTGTATTTGTTAGAGGGAGAGGCAACATACTCATGATGAGCAATTATCATGAGATCAATCAAATCATCGGCTTTGACAAATTCGGGAATATCTTTATCAAATGAAGTCATAGCCTTCAATGCGGAAGCAAGACGATAAGCAGCAATGTCGGCCTTGTAGTTATCAGCATGAGTAGATAGGTAAGCAGTTGAATCTTTAACACCACGTTCGATATCAAGTAACCACTGTTGAATCGATTGCTTCATGAATGGGAAAGATTTCTCAGGAGCTGTAGCAGTGATAGCTGACAAGTCTTCATAAGCAGTCTTGCGAACCACATGGTCAGGATGGGATGTGATAAGCCATACAAATGCTTGTGCAATCATGTTTCCAGCACCTGTTTTCTCCAAGGATTCTTTACTCTCGTTCAGGAACACATTAGAAAGAGCCCTAACAAGCCATACACCTTCGTCGGTAGAGAGGGCTTTGGTATAGATACGATCCCACAATAAATAACTGGGCTTTGGGGATGTAATCAGCAACTGAGAAGGGTAATTCTCTGACTTTAAGAGATCGGTGACAGGTTGAGGAATTGTGGGCCAATGCTGAATACGTCCAGAAATAATAGCAATCATGGCATAAGCCTCAAGAGGTCCATCTTTCCAAACAAGTGGTTTCTCGGTTGCTTTGTTATAGGTTTTGAATAAAGCTTGGAGATAATGAACGACGTTGGCATTTAATGCAGTACTAGGTCCATGTTTATTGCTTTCCCAAACTGTAGATCCAACAGCATTCACCCAACGCTTTCTAGCGACAGATTTGGAGGTGTTCAATCCGTCAGTCGTTGTTTTGAAAACTTTCTTGACAAATTCTTCATTGTCGGAACAGAAACCATCGTTATAGATTAGAACAGTCAAGTGTCGACCAGTGGCATCTACTGCACTTGCCATAGCTTGTTCGTGTGATTCTTTAGCACTCATAGTGAAAAGAGACTCTAATGCTTTTTGACTAACAGTAGGTTCTTTAATTTGAGCAAGAGCAGAGATAGCATTGTACATCATAATACGATGTTCCCAAGAATTTACTTTGCCTGATGTTAAAAGTTTACCTGTAGCCTCAGCAACTTGAATCATGGAGTGTGTATCATGGCATGACACACATAGTGCTTCCCAGAGTGCTTGTGCTCCTTTGACTGTGTTAGCAGAGGTTGATCTCAGATGATTCAGTAGTGGTTCTAACCATCTGGTGGCAAATATGACCGAGGGGTCAAAAGATAAAGCGGGTGTAATATGCGCTAGAGCTTTAATATAGAGAATGGTCAATGATCTCTTCCTACTTTGTAATAATCTCTATATACCTTGTAATACAATCTCGGGTGAACGAAGCATCATTTTGTCGAGAACAGGTATATATTCACTCTTAAATGTCTCCTCAGTGATAATGTGAGTAATGAAATCCTTGAATGCATCCAACACACCACTATTGGGTAGTACTCTTGATGAGATAATATTCTTAAGGTAATAATCAGACAATTGTGGCTGAACATTGTCGATCATGGTCTTTCCATCTGAGCGAGTTTTTAATCGAAGACTGCAGTCAATGACAGTACCAATCAGCACTGCATTTTTGAAAGAAGGAGTGCAAGTCTGAGCATTGGTAAGAGCAACGTTGATGATATGAGGAATGGCGCTAGAATTAAGGCGAATGGTACGTCTAACATCGGCCATTGCACTTTTGCTGATAGATTTCTTCTTATCATTCATAAGTGAGTCGAGTAATACAGCTTGAGAATTGAGTACAAGCGAGAATAGTGGTGAAGATTCGATTTTTTCTACTGTTACTTGCTTTATAACACATGTAAATAGTACATTGAGCCAAGATAGTAATACGAATCGATCTGATGCAGGGGAAACACATTCACTAGGAGAACAATTGATTTTAATACCACTCTGATGTCACACTTTTCCCTCCTAAAAAAATAAAAATCATGCTTTGCCCCCCCCCCTTACCCTGTTGATTTACGCTGCCCAAATCTTTCGGCTTCCTTTGCAATAGCAGGTATAAAAACCTTTTGGAAGATTTCCGGATTCCAATTGTTTAGTTCTTTAATAACCTCCAAGATCGCAATACGGGAAGGACGATCTTGGTAACGCGAGATGGTAAGAAAGACTAACTGTAATAAGGTGGGAAGTAATTCGACAGGAAGATCTAGGCATACTTGCTTAATGTACAACATCTTAGGCCCTTGTGTTATTCTATGTTTTACCTTTTCTTCTTAAACGAATTAATAGCGAGTGATTCAAGAAATCTAATCTGTCATTGATGCCTGAGTAAGTAATCGTAGTTACTACTCTCGTTTTAATGAACTCTGGCCAAGCAAGTTCGCCAGTATTTCCTTGTGTTTCTGTCATTGCACAGAAATAAACAAACGTTGATCAAACAAGTTGGAAATAGGGAAAATGGCTGCTTAAAAATATAAAAAAAAAAAACGGCTGGTTTAACTTACGGAAAAAAAAATGACTGCGGGAAAACGAAAAAGATTTGATGAAGGTCGTATAAAGCAAACGACCAGATGGAAAAGAAATGAGATAGGTCATCTTTTACTCGTACGATCATGAATTATCCATGATATACAGCTGCGGCCGCTTATGATCTACTGTGGTAGAAGCCCTAGTAAATAAGCAGTAATAGTCTCTCTATCTCCTTAGCCAATCAGAAGTCAAGTTCAAGTGCCATTGAAAAGGATTCATGTTTTAGAGATATGAAAGAGGCAGATTTACTTTGGAAGATCATATTCTTTGCCATGCTAGGAATAGGTTACACTGTAGCACATTAGTGCTTTTTGCTACAGTCTATGAGAATAGAGACAAAAGACTGATGATCTTTCACTTTGTGTTCATTTCAGCTTAAATGGTTTCTTTATAGAGTAAGTAGAAGTATTCTGGGAAGACAGCTCGAAGATTTGACGTCACAAATGATGGATAGTGAAAACCATGGTATTTTAAAAGTTAAATTTCTATTTCCACGCCTGTCAAAAAAATAAAAAAAAAAGGTCAAAAATTGCCCTTTCCTTTTACTCTCCTTTCATGTCAATAGCACGAAATCTCGTTGATCTGTACATTTTAGCAAGTGGAGTGAGCAAAGTGAGTTCAGCTGCTATTGGACAGCAATCTGCAGCACTATGCCAACACATAAAGACTTCAAGCTTACTAAACCCTACACCCATTATACACACTTCAACAGAAAAAGAGTCTTCAGTTGAACAACCACAACAATCACATGTACATCCTGCTGAAGAAGAAATGCAGACAGTTATTCAGCCTGATATTCAGGCAGAAATAAACATGAATAATACCGAGATTACTCCTGCTTTACACATGACACAAGCTTTGCAATTCGATTCAACTGAAGATAGGAAGGTCGAGATTGCCACTGAACCTATCATAGAGAAAGATATTGTATTTGACTCAATCTCAAAAATGAACACCCAAGCTAAACCCCTGACAAATGAAACCGTTAGTATCCCAGAAGTTGCTTGGGAGGATAGAAAGAGTATGAAGGAATCTCGTATTCCTACTTCTCGCTTAGGGCGTTTGTGGAACTATGGATCACTTGCAACAAGTATGGGAGTGGGTGCTATCAATGAATCTATCAAGAGAGCAACAGGTTTATCACAAAATAATTCAGGTACAGTGAACGATGTCTTGGATTGAACAAATCAGTACATAGTAGTTAGTAACAGCAATATAGGTTCAGTCATGTTGAGTGAGAGTAATGTGAATACATTGGTAGAAAAGTTATCTCGTATGAGAGGAGCAGCATTAAAGATGGGTCAAATGCTGAGTATTCAAGGCATTCAGGCGTCCGGTGAGACATCTGCACTTCCCCCACAGCTTGAGCAGGTCCTATTAAGAGTGCATGACAGTGCTAACTACATGCCCCGTAAACAGATGGAGGTAAAGTGTTGTGCTCATATTGATTGCCATTTATTGATCTGTACCTTTATAGAAAGTGATGATTGATGAATTGGGCTCAGATTGGCAATCATTATTCAAGGAATTTGATCCTGTCCCAATTGCTGCTGCTTCCATTGGACAAGTACATGCAGCCACTCTCGCCTTTAATAACCAGCCTGTCGTTATCAAAGTACAATATCCAGGCGTAGCAGAATCTATTGACAATGACCTGACTAATTTGAAAGCCCTGATAACATTCAGTAAATTACTGCCTCCTGGACTCTACTTGGATAACACAATAAAAGTAACAAAAGAAGAATTAGCATGGGAATGTGATTATATAAGAGAGGCAAATAATGCTATTAAGTTCAAGAAACTTTTAGAGGGGGATGACCGTTACAAGGTACCCGGTGTTGTTAAAGATCTATGCACACCACGAGTCTTGGTGAGCGAAAGATTGAGAGGGAAAGTATTAAGTAAGGCTGTCGATGAATCACAAGAATTGCGTAATCAGGTATATGGTGTATGATGTTGTATATACCTCCATTTGCACTAACACTGATCTCTGTACTAGTTAGGAGAACATCTACTTCGATTGTGCCTTAGAGAAGTCTTCTCTTTCCGATTTATGCAAACTGATCCCAACTGGTCCAATTTCTTCTACAACAAAGATCAGGTCGAATTACTTGACTTTGGTGCCTGTAGAGAGTTCCCTGAGGAGTTCTTACAGAAATATGGGCGTATTCTGGTATCTGCTGCCCATAATAACCGTGAAGATGTATGGAACTACTCCAAAAATTTGAACTTTGTCACAGGATATGAAACTGAAGTTATGCGCAACGCTCATATCGATAGTGTAATGGTACTAGGTGAGCCATTTAGGGATACAGCTCCTGATTGTTTTGACTTTGGAGTACAAACAATCACTCAACGTGTTCGTAATACTATTCCTGTAATGCTTCGCCATCGCCTGACACCACCTCCCGATGAAACCTATGGCCTCCATAAGAAGTTATCAGGTGCCTTTTTATTATGTACCAAACTTCGCAGCCAGTTTGATACAAAAGCTGTATGGAGGGAAGAAGTGGAGAGACACTTTACCATGTGAATATGATCTTAGTGTTTATTTAAATGTTTAAATGATATTAATATGCAGGATTATTGTCTAAATGTGTATTATATGTATCAATAGAAATTGAAATTTGCATAAGCAAAAATGCCATGAATGATTAACACTTTTCAATGAAAGACCCTTTGTGTGCACTGAATATTGTACTTAAGGATAACGACATCCTTTATGTACTGTTATATTCATGTACTGATATCTTTTATGCATTGATTATTATTGATACCATCCAGTGGATGATATTTGGGTTTCCTTTCTATGTCTGGTGGGAATAAGTGGTTCGGTGATCTCATATGTCTCTATTATGTCCTTCCAATCTTTGATATCGATGCCCATCACAATCTGCTTTTTACTCACAACATTTTCTACTTTATCGACATTAGGTTGTGCCTTGATGCCTGGCAGAAGTATTACATTAGAATAATTGTAACGCATACACTCTTGGCATATAACTTACTCAATATAGGCTGACCATTCTCTATGTCAATACCCACCACTGCCTTTCTTGCTAAGAAAGAGACATAAAATATGTTCTCGACAGTTTGAGAGAATGACTGGGGATTAGTGACAAACTTGAAATAGTTGATAGGGCCAGTTTGACTCAGTATTCTATATATATTATTGACATTGGTGGATGTCTCATTCTCTCGTTGTTGTATGTCTTCTTCTTGAAGCTAAGTGGTACTATTGAGTGAGCAAGAAGCAGATGTATTCTATTGTTTATTTACCTGTGTAGGAGTCACCATATCCTTCTTATTGCGAATCAATCTGGTCATCTTCATTTTCTTTGGCTGCTTCTTCTCGAAAGAAAGAGGACCCAATCTATAGGTATATTATCAGTGTAATTCAAATAACAGTATATTCACACTTACAGGAAATCTATAGCTGGAGCTCTCTTACCGAAGTGAAGGGCCTTTTTACCTATGATTTCCCAGTTGATAAATTCTTCTTCGTTGTTTGTCCTGCCAGCAGATGTCACTTTGGATACAAATTCATCAATATCGAAGTCGGCAGCACCACCTATCCTGATACTCTTTGCCTTCTGTACATTGATATCAGCTGATAATACAAGTAACTTGGAATCAAGTGTAGCTTCCTGTATATTCTTGACTGTCCACAGATAGAATGAGTGAGTCAAATGAATCGATGTCACTGTCTATATAAGTTACCGTCTTCATAGAGAACATTTGTCTTGACTAGTGTGTTTTGAAGTTTCTCGCCAGAGTCATTGATAGTCAACTCACGCTTCTTCTCTATTTCAATAATTAGTTCAAACTAGTCATGTCCATCACTCTGTTGTGTGGCCTACTCTGAGTCTTTTCTAATAAAGTCCTGTAAGACTTTCTTAATTCTCGACGAACTTCTTTATCTTGTTTAGGATCATAATACTCTTTATCCAGTTCACTCTCGATGTATTCTTCTACTTCCCGTAGCCCTTGATCCCTTCTATTCATCACTGTTTAATTGATAGGAGAAATATCCATTTCAAAAAATCTATTTTTACACAGTGTATGGTCGGAGTGTGAATTATTCATGTCATCAGCCAAATTTTTTTATTTATTTCTTTCCCCCTCCATATTTATTGATAAGTAGCTTCTGTTTCTATCCTTTCTATCCTTTCTTTTAATATACTCCATGTCAGAAGAATCAGATCCCTTTGAATGTCGCCTGTCATTTCTATCACTGCTGAATAAGCTGAATGCATCACAGCAATCTATTCATAAAGTAGCAACCTATGCCCTCCGTCACCGTAAATTATCAGAGGATCTGTATAGCTGTATCATAGAAGAATTAGAACAGGTAAGATATTATACTACTTCCATTGTTGCTGTATTTATGTCAATACAACCCATTGGATATATTGAAGGGAAAGAGGGGGTTTGATATAACAAGGTGATTTCACTTAAATATTATAATAAACAATACTTTGTTAATTATCTATATACAAACATCTATTGCACTTAATAAATATAATAAACATAAACACACACACAAACACACACAAACACACACATATACACACACAAATAAATAATACTAGTTCATTTGGTACTTCATGTTCATTCACAATTAATAATAAATAGGCGTCACTAAACGCACGATTGAATATAATATATGTACTGGATGCAATATTCTCAGGGAGTCAGAAGTCAAGATTCAAAGGCTATATAGACTTAACACAGCCTGATCTACCTCGTATAATACATGCTGTAGTAGCCAATGATCCCAAGGGTGTCGTCAATGTACCCAACACACAGAAGGTATGTTCAATACATGCATACTCAATATCATTACCCTCATCTGTTATTGTAGATCATCAACAACTGGAAGAGAAAGGGTTATTTCGAAACAGCAATATTAGAGGAGGCAGAGAAACCATTATTGGAGCGTGCAACACTGTAAGTATCATGGTAACCATCGTATCTTGGATTTTCACTAATAAACAAAGAGTAGCAGTGTATCTAATGAAACACAGGCTACTAATGAGTCATTCTCCAAAGAAGATATATTAAGAAGACTAGAGGAAGATAGAGAGAGGGTAAGTGGTTTTCCAGTAAATGTATATATATATACTTACACTGTTGTTATTAGCATAAAAGACTGAGAGAAGAGATCTGGATCAGACCACCCGAGGAACCAAAGAATGCTGAATTCGAGGAATACTGGCAGTCAGTAGATGCACTTGATCCTGAATCTGATTATGAAGTTATGATGGTCCAGAATATGATTAGACTGCCTCATTATGCTTGGCACATGATGCTCAGTCAAAGAACTAGTTTATCTTGATCAAATAAAATAAATAAATAAATAAATAAAAACATTTATAAACTTCTATTGTTTGGTTGTTAACATATAATACCCTTTTTTAGTAATATCATTACCATGACAACGATATGTTGGAAGTATTGTCATTGGTAGTCAGTCAATATAAGTAAACATATGTTAATTGGCATGGAAATGCAATTTATATATCATTCAGAGCCATAAATGAATCGACTCCTTCTCGAGTTTTTAACATCATCTATGCTATCATAGATATATCATTTATCCTCTTTATTTTGGATAACATCGGGCATTTATTGAGTTTCAGACTGAATTTGACAGCGATGAAGAAGTAATTATTACCCACTTCTTATCATGAGTATCGAAGGGTAATTTATACAGCATAAAATATCGACACTATCTCGGTTGATTCAGGCAATCATTCCCTTCCTTATCTGATCACTCATCTATCATTTCATAAGTCAAATGACAACACTCAGAGAATTCATATTCTAGACCGCCCGAGTACCATGGTCGAGTAATAATGAGACACTATATATTATATATATATATTTTATATTATCTTATTATATTATATATAGTAAAAAGTATCTGTTTATAAGATATAATCCCCAGAAGAGATAATTACTGTTCCACAGCAAATATTAACTGTTAAACAGAAGAGTGAAAGACGCTGGGAATGGTCTTCTATCAACACATCTAGTTTAACCGATTGATCAGACATGGACCCACCTAGAAGATGGATGATTACAGATGGTGGCTGAGATTAAACCATGGTTAAAAATATCTATAAATATTGGGATTAATTGCCCCTTTTCCACCCACTTTTTGTTATCCTGTCTACCAAATGCTATTCTATTAAGACAAACATGCTTAACGTTAATCCATTGCAGTTATCACATCCCGAGTTTCGTATTAGAGTGGAAAATGATCATATTATTCTACGTGGATTATCTGAAGAATCATCTGGGGCTGTATTAAGAGGGTCGGTTCTGTTGAACTGTCATGAACAGATAAAAGTAAGATCAATTACTTTGAAGTTTATAGGCAAAGTGAATGTGTGTTGGGGAGAAGGTAAAATAATCTGAATCAAAAAAATGATATACCATTCTCACTCACTTTATTTAGCAGGCCAAGAGAAGTTCATGGCTGAACGTACTGTTATTGAAAAAGAATGGAGTTTCTTGCCTTCTACCAAGAAGGCATATCATCTCGCAGACACTCAACATGAATGGTAAATATAGATTAATAAGACAAGGGGGGGGGATGAAACTGAAAAAAAAATTATCTCTGTTTAGGCAATTTGAGCTACCATTGCCAGGGAATCTGCCTCAGTCAATAAACCATGATTTAGGTCAAGTGACTTACTTATTGAAGGCACACTGTGACCGACCTACATTCTCGATGAATTATATAGACAAGAAGAAGATTGAGATCAGTAGACAGAGAATCCCTACCAATATTGAGCTGGGTGAATCACTTGCCATTGCCAATGTCTGGGCAAATAAACTGAATTACAATATATCAGTTCCTGCTAAGGTATTCACAGCCAACACAATCATCCCTATCCACTTCAATCTCAATCCTATTGCACCCAACATCAATATCAAATCTATCAACTGCTTCCTGAGAGAATATACAACATTCACCTATGAAGGAACCAGCAAAACAGAGAATAAGCTCATCACATTCAATTATAACAGAAAGGCCGGTAATAATCAGATCAGTAACCATTGTGTCAAAACAGAACATCTGAAAGTACCCAAGCATATTCGATACGATATGAACGATGATCTGCTCAAAGTGAGGCATAAGATCAAGTTTACAGTCATATTGGAGAATAAGGATGGACATGTATCAGGTAATATAGGAATATAACATCATATTACTGCTTCAGAATAACTAATCTAGAATCTAGAATTGAGAGCAGCCATGCCGGTAATTATTGTGTCTTCCATAAACTATGATGATGAGAACACTCTTCCTCGTTATGAAGCCAATATAGGAAGATGTTGTGTCAACATGTCCTCCTATAACAACCCCCCTTTAGACGGTCCAGATAACTCCAGTTCGGCCTCTTTATCATGGATGGGCACAGATATATCTCGGGTTCCTTCATATCGTACTGCAATTAGAACAGCACATATTCCACTCTATATATCACCTTCCCTCCCATCCTATGAATCTACTCTATAACCCCCACATCATTTATAATTATTCATTCTTGTACATTAATACATTCTTATTCTATTATTTTTCGTTCTAAAGTAAAGAGAGAAAAACTCTCCTCTCAGTATTTATTTCATTATTTTTGGCTGCCCACCAATGCCTTCCACCACATAAACTTCGTTCTCTTCTTCTTTGAATGAACAGAGGCTTTGGATGGCTGGACATTGGTTGATGTTCTTGAGAAGGAGGGTTTGGATACCTTCATTGGCTTGATTTTATCGATGTATACACCATAGACACCAACTACAGGTAAATGGTCACTCTTACCCAGAATGGTTTCGTGGAGAATGGTATCATAGGAGTAGCATAAAGTGGGTTTTGTTTGTTTTTTTGGCCCGATATTCAAGAGGGTCTTGGATACACTGAGTGACTTGGATATGAAACTGGGCTTCTTGGTACTCCTGGAGACACAAGGTGGCTGTAAATGATGGGAAGAGGCACGATCACACCATAATATGCGATCGGTCCAACTAGGAATACGTTTCTTTTCAGAACTATCATAGCGCAGGATGATGGACGGTGAACCATACACGGGTACTCTGGGGTCAACCTGGAGTTCTAGTGAAGAGTGGTGATGATGTAATCTCTTATGACGCCCTTTTAAACTACGAGAAGATGAACTTCTTGTTTGATGCTCACTTGCACTATCTGCAAAATATGTACTGCTGTTGGTGGTAGCAGTGATTGGATCAGAGTCTGATTCCGAATCAGAGATGGAGATGGCATCTAGCTTGTACGTAGGTGGAAACAGAATGGGATGTTCACGGAATACACCCAATGGACTGTCCTCTGTTCTTCTTTCAATGGAGAGTTGATCATGTTCTAATAGTGACTAGATATTCATCATATTAGCTATTTATGTTACTCTATTAAACTCCTGATAATAAATATAACAAGGAAACATAGATTATATAATATATATAAAACTATATATAGTAACATAGATATACAAATATGGGATACATGCAATTATAACACACATGCATTTCACATACCAACATTATGTATATCTACATTAAGAACATATCAAAACTTCTTTACCATTTACATTATAATCTCCCCTTCTTAAGGCATCAAACACAGTAGAGCGCTTGGCATTAATACGGTAATTTGTATCACCAAAGAAGAATACATGATCAAATTGGTCAATGACAGAGGGATCTATATATGTCTATTTGGCTTAATACACTTACACTTGAATCAAAACACAACTTACATGATTTCTTGTCCTTGTGTTGATTGAAGTGTGGTAACTTCAACTCTGATAATATGCGTTCCACATTGGCATTGCGTTCACTCAATTTACTTTGATGAGCTTATAGAGAGAGTGTATGTATGTTCAGTAAAAGATGAGCTACCAATGATTACTCTATATGTATTTTTTTTTACCTCTTAAATGACAGGTGATAAATAACAGGGATCTATTACCAAAGAGAACAGACACTGCTACTGCACCCTTATTGCTATTTATGAGATAATTGAGCAATATTTAAAATTAAAAGACGAGTTTATAATAAAATGAGGTAACTATTATTATTACCCTATAACATTTGCCCAGCCCGTTTTGACCGAATCAGACTGCACATCTTTGATCATATGAGCAACTGGGACCCATACAAAGACTGCAATGTGGATAGCAGTGAGTGTTTCGGTCTTGATGAGCTTGTATTGAGAGCCCAGATGATTCGACAGCTTCTTCTCCCATTCTGTCTTGGATGAATTGATGAGTGACTCTGATATATCTCTTTCACACTCTTGTGTTCCAATGACAAGTAGATGATAAGGATGAGATGTGTTTCCATCTAATGAGAGTGATTGGCTGTTTGATTTCTTCTCATCCTTTGTCAGGAAATAGGACAGATCCAATGGTAATAATCGACCATACATGTTCCATGTACCGATAAATATCTTTAATCTGTCTGAATACAGTTGACTTCTCGAGGGTTTCCTCTCATGTCTGTTACTGGACTTATGGAACAGAGATGTCTTCAGTAGATTCACAGGCGAGAGTGGCCCCACCATGTCATCTTCTGGTCGCTGTTCTGTTTCTGTGGCCACATCGGGATTTATATCTCTAGATTGGCCATTCATTTGTCTGCGGAATGGTTTTCTCCAGTTAGTTACCATTTGTTGATTGTTTAAAGGAAAGTAGTTGTAGTTAATTGAAGAAGAAGAAGAAGAGAAAAAGATCGCCTAGAAAAAAGGGGAATTAAGAAGGAAAAGGAAATGAACTAATTGGGGTAAGATTTTTGTCACTTTATTAATATCAACACAGCATAATCTACCCTAAAAGAACAAAATAGAGTTACTCAAGCACATAAACATACCAGAAACCGACATTCTATTTCTATCGGGCACATGGATGATATGAGGGTAGAGTGTTGGATCTGCTTCAATGTCTACCTATTATCGGTCAACCGACAAAGTTGTATGATTGGATGTTACACTATTGGTGAAGAGGCACATAAATGTCAGAATAGATGGTAGATGTTATTTACCCACTTACGGAGACTGAAGTAAATCCATGTGCGAGTTAGTTCTGTATTGAAAAGTGATCATCCAACAGCTGGCAGGGGATCTGAGAATCCATAATCAGTTACAGTGAAAATAAAGAATACTTCATCCATATCAAGCCATGCATGTATTTATAGTTTCGATGTCCATTACACTCAACTGGTCGGCAGCTGGTTTCCACTGGCTGATTTCACCTATTTTCTTTCCTCGATTGAGTAAATAACATCATGTACTCTATTTTCAACCCTGATACTCGTGATAACTGTATTCGGAACGTATTATTGGCAGGTATGAGGTTTCAACAGACGAATCACCCTTTATGTAGAGGTCAATTCCGCCTAGCAGTGACGCTGGGACAATTGTAAGCATAGACCATGTTGCTTTTTATAATATATAATAGAGGAGATTGGCTGATATCCATAAATAAATTTAATCTCGTGTTATTCTTGGTGAATTTTGCCCCGGGTTGAAAACTCCCTAGTGTGTGGTAAGCCATATACTTGTCTTACTAATATGCTTCAAAGGTGGAAGACAGTCCTCCAGATGTTATATAATATACATTGTTACACTCCACTGTTGATCATGTGCAATAGAGTAATTTTATAAAGTTGCAATCTTTCAGAATATGCACACTTATATTCATTAACTTTGAATTGCATAAGAATGGATAGGCGTATGTACTAGTTATTAGAAAAAGATTATAGGTGTAACCACTTGAGAGACCAGTCATATTGATTCTGTTCCCGATACTATACCTTAATATGATGGCCCCGAGGAATACTGAAAGTAATTAATTAAATGGTGTACGTGGTCTTTTGAACATTGGGGAGCTTCTTTTCTCTGTCATCCTATTGACTTCAACTTCATATAGAAATAATAATAGAGGCACGCAAGCACATGTATATCATTTCTTTGCAGCACACATACACATAGACATACACAGACACATACACATACACAGACACATACACATACACGCACATTAAACTGTGAATCCCATTCGAGTAGGACAATTATTCATTGGTTATTGGAACCCTGAAAAACCTCTTTTCCCTTTGGATCTTAGAGTTCGTACTTCAAAGAAGTATGGGAAATCCATGTTTGGTATGGCGGTGAGATAAGATTCAGCATTGAGCCTTTTTAAGGAAAGTATCATCCATTGTCAATGGATTCACAATGAGGAGTATGAAGCTAGTACCCATAAATAAATTAATTTCAATTACTTGTGAGATTTTTTTATTATTTTACACCCTCGGGATGATGGAAAGAAGTTGAATTTGAATAGTATGAACAGTGCTTCATGTTGAATTGGATTATAGTAAAGAAATGGTATTAAAGTCAAGTTTTAGTCTTTTAGTCTTCAAGTAAGGTACACCATTTGAGCTTACTTTGGTAAAGAAAACATCGTCTCTCAATTATATCAAGATAGATCAATGTTTTTTTTTGTTTTTTTTAGATCTTTTCTCTTAGAGTGGATCTACTGCGCACTACCTCAACATATGATCGACTGATAGCTTCCAGAAATGTGAATTCATTCTGATGTCTGGGCTATTATATATTAATCTTCAAATAAATTCTTGGTGTTCAATTCCCTTTCACAACCATTTAAATTTTCTATTATCACAGCTGCTGTATCTAATATGTACTGAAGTTAAGAATTCTCAATATGTTGAATGATCTATGAAATAGAATGACTCAGATCTCAATTTGTCTGCACAATTGGATATTGAATGATATAGCTGGGTTTACCCTTTCATAATGCTGGGAATAGATCAAACTGCAGGTCGATCCATAAAGGAACAGGCCTTATCTGGTGAACTGCACTCACCTTGTCCTCTATAAAAACTTCCCCCTTTCTACCGACCCCAACAAGCAGCCCCACGGGATTGACGGCAGATAGTGTGTTGCAGCTGAAATTGAACAAAGGAGAATCTAATGATATTGAACTCCTTGTTCACAAGGTATAAGCCCAAAAGGGAAGATTTCTACTTATAAGTAATGCTTTTTCTTTTCTTGATAAATTAAAAAAAGAAAAGGCAATGACACGCATAGACCATCAAATGCCACTCTACTCCTCTGAGATGCTTCAGAGGAAATAGTATTGATTTCAATAAAAGTGCCCCTTCCAAAATCATCATAAATGCCCACCAGACAGATGGAGCATTCTGTCTATTCAATAACCGATTCCATTTACCTTTTTCAATTTCCACTCCTAATGTTATTGTTGAACCATCAAATAGATGCTATTAATAACCAATTGAGATAAGATAAAAATGGCACATCAGTATTATGCAGTAAGCACACAAACGAGTACATAATAAGCAGATGACATAATTACTATAAAAGGACTATACTGTATATCCCCTCATTATCAGTGTTATTTTGACACAAAGAATACAACAGTTTTACCTGTGATATTATAGACCAGAAGACATATTTAGCATGTTCTATATTGTTATTAACATATGCAAATCCCCTTGGTCTTTTTTTTTTCTTTTTCATCTAACGCCATGAACTGGGTTTGTTTATTTTTTTCATTTTAAAATGAAAGAACATGGTATGTGGTACAGTCTATCTATTATAAGCATGCTTGGCTGTAATGATATGCCAGGTTATGAGTTGAAAGAAAGTCAAAAATGGTTGTGCTAGTCTATATACTCTATATTTATAGATGGAATGTACACCACATCTCTCCGCCCCCCTTTCTTTTATTTTTAATATATACCGTCTCCGCCAGTCCCCCAGTAATGAGATGACGGCAGTTATATCGAGATGGGGAATAGATACAGCATATATAGTATCTATTCAGAATGTGAATAGAATACCAATAGAAGATAATATGGATGTGAATATAAAGAGCAAATAAGGAAATATATCATACTGATTATTAATCCTTTGGTACACAGATAACCTATGTTTAGTTTCAATGGATAAATATACAGATGTATGGCTATAATATAGACATTCATGTCTGTTTATGACTTACTCAGTTTGAATTGGAGATGATTATAGACAGGGTAATAGGGATGTTATATATATATACACATTGAATAGACAGCCTTGAGAATGAATAGACTGAAGAGTGTAACCTATCACCAAGTTAAACCTAGTGGGCAAGTGATTGTAATTAGTTTATAATATCATAGTTAACATATATATATATATATATATATATAGACAAGACTCTATCATAACAATTCATATGAATGCATGTATACACAATATGATAATATACATCTCACCTATCAGAGTGGAAATCAGTCATCTTATATAATGGGGGACTTGTATATTCGTAATCAACACAATAAGGTGACACAATAGCCAATAAAAGGGGAGTGGAAGGGGAGAGTACTGAAGGATGCCCAGTAGAGAGGCAAATGAAAACGTTTTTCTTATTATAGAAGAACATTATGGATTAAACCTTAATTTTATTCAATAAAAGCAAGTATTTAGTGTTGATATAAGTGATAATCACTCTTTTATACAACTCTTTTATACTCTTTAGAACCAAGAGAGAATACACTCTGTTATGAGCAGTAATTGATAAATAATCACTTAATTGATATCAAAAAATATTTTTTTTTTATAATATATAAATATTACAATATTCTATTTAAACCCTCCTTTTCTCTTTTCTTTTCTTCTACTTCTTTAATACTTTGGCATTTTTCATCATTTAACTCATTATCCATTTTATATATATATATATATATAACAGATACCATCTACCTATATAGACACATATAGATATAGAAGATATATATATATACACACATTTTATCATACAACACAAAATACACCAACACAGTGTATATAATATAAAGATGGCATTGATATCTCCAAAGGCACTGTCGAACGAGTTGTCCAAGAACTACTATCATTATGGAAAGGCTGTTGCCTCCAGAACTTATTTATTATTATTTTTATCTCTATCATTCATATCCTATTTCTCATATCCCATACTATTAAAAGCACGATACAACACATCTTCCATACCACTACCTTACTTAGATGGTCAATCATGGCAGGCATCACCTCATATACAAATAAGCAACTTCACTGTTCTCCGTCATCCACCCACTAACTACCTCATCATTCAACAGATCAGACTATCTTACCCTGATCAGCCAGTAGATCTCGATTTATTCAATAAAGCACTGCAGTTGTATGAGACTATCGGCAGTACTGTAGTCTCAGTGGATCGTCTTCCTCCTGCATCTTTAGCAACCATATGCTTCAAACACCAAGGGGATTGTCTAGTACAGAGACCCCCTGACAATATCGATGATTTGACAGCTCCTACCTTACCCTACTTCCATCATCCACTATCCACCATGGCCAATATATCATACAATCCCCAGGGACAGATCAACAAAGCAGATGGGGTCATCCTCACTTATATATTAAACCATGACCATGATACACCCACTCTACGCATATGGAATGCCATATTATCTGAAGTAAAGCTGAAACTGAATATATTAGACATACAACTCTCTCTCTCTTCCACTGATAGCCACCCTGCTATCTGGTACACTCTATCGGATATCGTCCCTCATATGATCCATTACAAGGTTAGCTCTATTATTTATTTAAAGTGTTCATCTGCTAACACTCCTCTGATTTTAGTATAAACTCTTCCCATATTACCTCTCATCCAATGTCCAGCTATCAATTGTTGTTTATATTGCTATTCTCTACTGGGTATCCAATGCATTTGGTAAATCTAATCTGGTAAGATCCGGATTAACATTTGGTCTGGCTGCTGTATTTCTGTCAATTGCTTGTTTCACCACTACCTGGGGTATCCTCGATAAACTCGGGATCTCCCTACATTCTGTGCCTTGGTATCTGTTACTTTTAGCCGTCAATGTTTCATCCCTCGAAAACATCCTCTTGCTGACTACAGCCATTCTCTCTGCTGGTTGTGATATGATTGTCAAGGAAAAGATCAGTCGTGGTAAGGAAAAGGAAGAAAGCAATGAATCCCTTCTTTTTTTTAAATTCTTCATTCAATCTCATAATAGGTCTCCAAAGTGCAGGAGTTCCCATGACAGCGACATTGATTGCTGAATTGCTCATATTAAGCGTGGGCACTACAATGGATGTACAATTAATCAAGGAATTCTGCATGTTTGTACAGCTGGCATTGTTAGTTGATTTTATACTCGAAATGACTTTTGTAATTGCTATACTCTCTATTGATATTAAGCGAGTCGAGGTAAAGAATTGACAGTTTTTTACTATTTTGACATGATCCTATTACTGACTGTTTTCTTATTATAGCTTACTGACCTCGATGATAGACAAGTATCAAAACGACTCCATGAATTAAGTAGCCGAGATGTGGTTACATTACAGAGTCAACCTGATTTCTGTCCTATTCAAGATACACCAAACAAACAAGATGCAAAGTCATGTGCAGACTGCAAGGACTTCAAGACCCACAGAGTCTATAATGCTTTACTGGTAAGGGCTCCTTTTTTATTATTTATAGAAAAAATGATCCCCCCCTCCTCTTTCTCAACTTGAAATCTTTATAGCTATGTTTTATTCTACTGTTATTATCGATATTCTGCAAGAAAGATAAATCAACACGTTCTTCAGTTCAGACTTACCCATATCAGCCGGAATTACATCAACTCTCAGAGCAATTCTGGTCTACAGTAAGGCCAGAAAAGGAAATAAGCTGGATGGTAGTCCAGCCCCCGCATTTGATGATAATACCTACTACGACCAGTCTACCTTCAGAGTCATTCATCAATTCACATATCAAGACAATCCAATCACACTATGAAGCCAAGACGATGGCCATGAAGAATCAATATGGTTCAGAACGTAGACCTTCTCTGTTTAGATACTATGTGTTCTCGACAATCCAGAGTGCATTCGAGGTACTTCTGAACATCAATGTTCCGATCGTGGTCTTGTGTCTCGTGATGATTGGTATCATTGTCTGGATGACTCCTACATGGCGAGATCAATGGCTGCTACCTATGTTAAAGAAAGTATTCGATCAGTCAATCATCATCGTCAGTCGTATCCTCAACTTCTCTCATAAGGGAATCCATAATAAACAAGGTGAATATGACTCTGATGGGGTTCATCATCGTGGTGCTCTGGCTGTTCAGAAGAGTTTTAATCAACAACAGTATCGGACCAATGTGAAACGAGTACAGATCCATACTCTCATGAACCAACATACAGCTGATATCCAACATCTGGACGCTAATTCTAAGCATAGCTTGGTCTCATGCGGTCAGGAGGGCCGAATCGTTCTTTGGGATACTTCAAAGGCGAAATGGGTGGCTCGTCTCGACAAACTGTATCAGAGCACTGAAGGGGGACCTATGCAGTCTTCTATGAATACCGAACTCACTAAAAACAGTATTGATCCATCGAAGAAACACTCGAAACGACAACTGGTCTCTACTCCCTCAAGGCCTCGTTGTGTGAAAGTAGATCGTAGTAATAAATGGGTGGCAGCTGGTTACGATAATGGTCTTATTCGAGTATGGAATTCTAAATCAGGAATATTAGTCAGAGAGATGGACATTCACAGCCACTCAATAGAAGTACAAGAAGAAACACATGGTCTCCGACAGAGAAACAAATCGACCCGTACAACTTCCTCTACTCGATCCAACGATCGTATTATTGCCATGGAATTTCTTGGCATCATTAATGAATATTGTCATCCTTTAGTAGCAGAAGTAGCTGCTCGATGTAACACATCCAACAAAGACGTGTCTCATAACTATCTGGTTACTGTTCACAAGAGTGGACTGATGCGTGAATGGGATATACTGTCTGGAGAATGTATTCAGACGATCAATACAGGTCATACAAGAGAGATATCACTGTTACATGTGGTGTGTGCTAAAGCACCACACCGAAAACTAGGTATCACCTGGGTCTTTACTGCTTCCAAAGACGGTATTGTTCAGTGCTGGGAACGTCAATTCATACAGCCATCGTCTGCGTCTACTCAACATGAGGATGACCTCCATATTACTGCTCAATGGAGTAAAGTGTACAGTATTCAACATGATAGCCCAGTCACTTCTCTGGCTACTGAGCTACCAGTAGGTGGAATGGGTGTCCTCATCACAGGCACAATGGATGGTGGTGTACGAGTCTGGAACTTTGAGTCAGGTGAATCTATCTGTACTTTATCACACGGTAGGAAAGAGACGAACCCCGAAAATGATATAATGATAGGAGGACCCATCAAGCGATTCTCAAAGCTACCAGTCATTAAAGATGTTACAACGGATATTTCCGAAGATGAAGGTGTGAATATCCTATCCAAGGACATCAGTCTCGCTGACCATCAAGGAGCAATTCAGCAAGTCACTGTGACCAGATACTGTGAGGTCGAGAACGGGCCTGGTTTGTGTCGTGGTTGTGATACCTGTTTCGGTAATGGGTTTCTCATTGCTTCGAGTGCAATTGATAACAAAGTCCATGCATGGCGTCTGGAACGATCAGATAATGGACACGAAGGTTCTTGTACTTTATGTACCAAGGATTATCATCGCAAGCAGTATAAACATAGGAAGGTATCTGCAGTAGAAGAAGTAGATTCACCATTGCAGTCAGTTGCCAGTCGTCGTCGTCGTCGACCTTCTGCACAGACTTCAGTGAATAATGGTGGTAAGAAGATCATTCGACATCATGTCAAGCCTAGCATTCGACCCAAGCTGTCTCCATCTTCTGATTCACTGGTTGAATTACTCGATATTGAGCAATTAGGTGGCGATGTTCATATTCCTCTGATGCCTACTTTCTTGGGTAAAATAGACCAACCTGGTGGAAACGGCATTGTCTTCTGTGATAAAATACTGGCAGGTGTGAGGCAGTCTCCAAAAGAAGATGGCAGTTCTGACTGGGAAACCTGGTTTGCTTCTTTACAATACTATGATCCTACCGTGGAGAATAATATACGTATTCCTATAGAAACATTTAGTTTAACACATAGTGACAATGGTTCAAATGAAGAAGAAATCATAGTGGGAGATGAGTTACCTTCATCGGCCCAATCAAAATACTCTTTCTTTGGTCTGTTTGGTCCCAAAGTGGACATGAAAGCTACTCGATTGAATGTGAAGAAGATACATACTGACCACTTAAAGGAGGATCTGGAGGAAGAAGAGGATGTGACGGATAGGATGGATGCAAGTGAGAACCTACCCTTTTCAGCTATTCACCATATCATTCAACTGGATGGATGTGGGCTGGCATGCGATTTCGGTAACTTCATCAAACTGGTTCATCTGGATAAACCCAGCCTTACTGAAAAGGAGAGAATAAAGAATAGTCAGGGTGATTCTATTGTGGAAGAAATTGATGTGACAGAAGAAATTGAAGCCAAGTGTGGTGATGGATGTTCACCTGATAACAAAGGCAAGAATGGGTGTTGTGGTGGGGCAAATAAAGAGAAGAATGGTGGGCAATGTTGTGGTGGTAGTAAGAAAGCCAAGAAAGTATCGAATCCACCGCCTGTGCTGGGGTGTGGAGTCAAAAGTATAGCCGAATGTTCTCTCAAATATAACTGTTCTCGGGCCTCTGACTGTGCTTCTTCTGTCTCTCGTATCAGTTCCTCCTCTCCATGGCTCTAAAAACATCCCATTTGTGTATATAATAATCATCATTATTATTCCCCTCCCACCCTTTCTTTTTTGTTTATTTCATTCATTCATACCCCCTTCTTTGTATATTAAATAATAAACTCTCTTCATTTTTTGTTTTCATTAGAGGAAGAACAGAGGAAAGTGGTGTTATTTATAGTTTTATTAATACCAGTTGGAAAAAAATCATTCGATTTTCGCTTCTAAATAAGGGATTAAAAAGGACCAAATATCATTCAAGGTTTCTTAAGGTTTACATCCAGCATGTTCACACAATCTAACTATAAATTAGTGGACTGGTTCACTCCCACCCCCCAATGGCTCGTGGATATTACTTATTTACCCTTCGAAGGTATGGTTGTTTACATAAAGACACGGGCAATGGGTAAAGGCTGAAAAATATTATTTTTGTATCACTTACTTAATTAAAGTGCTACACCATATTTATACAGAAAAGATACTGGATGTGTGCCTCTAGACTTGAGATATCAAAGACAAGAGAACAGTGATCATTGATGTGCTTCTAACCGATAAACAAAAATAAACTACCATCAGTGATCTAATGAAAAAAAAGGGGTATTGTTTTATTACTATCTATTCTTATACGAAACAAGACACATTACAGATTAAACACATCATGTTCTTTGCTAACAGTCAAGGGTCATGATAGAAATCCACTACGAATGAGCATGAAAAGTAGGTACCATCAGATATCCAGATGAATCCTCGATATAAGATGGAGGAGACAGATGATCATGCCGCTCTTCTTCATCCGTCTCTACGGGACTTCCTGGAAGAAAGAACGAATTATCACTCCTTGGACTAGGTAAAGGAGATTCGGCCGAGGAAATGAACCGTGGAATGTCTCGACAGTTGTTAGGATCTATAAATGGAATATTCAACTGAGATGTGATGGCGGAATAAGGTACAGTTGATATAGGAAGTTGAAGTCTGATGACTTGTGGATTCAATAGATAAGATGGACAGTTGCCTTGTAATTTGTTCAGAAAAGATTGTACTCCATGTATATTGTTGAGTGTGCTTCCCATGACAGGAATAGTGATAATGAGTTCGTAGGAGATATCGATGTATTGTCCATATTGTGTTTGAATGGTAGGGATACAATCAGATGGTATTCGGAATGGGCAAATGGTGAGAATATCACTAGAATCTCTGGGAATAGAAACATAATATAACTCTGATGCCAGTTCCTTTTGTTTGTGCCGATAGGATGGTCCGGATGAGATGGGAAGTTGCGATGTGGATGTAGGGTGTAAGGAAGTAGCTGTGGCGATCAACTGGATGTTTATCTGATTTATATTATGTGATGACTTGTTATCAGTGTGTATTCTGACATTGCATGTGTCCCCTGTGATGATAATGATAAATGACTAAATCTTCTTATGTGCGTGTGATCCTTACCTGGACAATAAGATGGATTGACTAAACTTGTTGTGATATCCACATATTCCGAGTCCCTTTTTATTTTGATAGACTTGGTTCTATAGGATGGATTTGATATGCAATTAACAAGAGGGAAGTAGTTGATCTGAACTATATTACTGTGTGCTGTATCATGTGGTAAATGGAGGTAGCTCTGCAATGTATATTCTATCTTATGACCAGGGTAAGCATCTTTGATTGTAGGTGGATAGTTGACTGATGAAGGCATCTGGATAGCAAATAAATACATATGATTACCAGATTCTATATCTACGAGGGATAAGCATAATAACAACCAATAGTTTACACATCCTCACCTTGTTCTCTATCATCGTTCAATTTACCCCATACAGGCGATTCTATTGAGAAGATAGTGTTGGATATTCTATTCTGAATCCATTCTTCACATTTAAATAACACACTGATACATTTTGCCCTGACTGATTTACTAATAGATAGCCTTACTTCGCCTATTAAATGATTATTCAGTCTCATTTTTATGCATGTAAGAGAGTACATATGTTATATGCATGAACCAGCAAGTGAAAACACTATCTAAATCTATATATCAACTAACCATTTATTACCGATCCAGGCCCAAATGCAATGCTCTCACCTGATGTGATATTCAGCTGCAGTGACTGTATTGGATTGGATCTGAAGTTAGAGAATATCATTCTATATGGGAATAAGGCTGGGTCTATTCAAATAAAGGAAAGAAAGGAAGAAGAATGGAAGTTGTGTAAAGGATAAATTATAAGCCATTCCCCAAACACAGACTCTACGTCATTTAATGCAGTTGGTTGTAATACATGTATTGATAAAATAATAGATTAGAGCCCGAAATAACCAAGTTTTATTCACTGACTGTTATCACCTTCAGATAAAATATTCCCTATAAGATTGACAGATAGGAAAAACACTCCCCCCAACACTTCACTCACTCTCTGAAAAAGACTGAAACCATGGTGACTATGATTACTATAAATGGAAGGAATAGTCTACTACTGAAAAATGCATAAGGGTATGTTTCCATTTCTTCTTCTTCCCCTCTCATATATTTAATATGGAAGAGAATCATGTACACCAGAATAAAGAGCATATTACTCGCAGGAGCTCTATTGACGATTATTATGAGTACAGAGTCTATGATCGGAACCTGGGAAACAATTATCAGCCATCATTGTTTAATATGGATTATGCACCCTGTCCTGTTTTAATGATGTCTCGCCATCAAGGCTTTGAATGGAATGATGAGTTATTTGTGAATGGTCAGCGAAGGAAAGCTGGATATGACTGTCATAAGAGTAATAGTCTTCAACGAGGGGATGATAAGGTACATGGACAGCATATAGAGAGTGATACTGGAGTCATTCATCTTATCTTGAATGAACATGATTGTGACATTTGGCCATAAATCCTCCCTCCACCTCTTCCCCATTTTACCCGTCTATAATGATTAATGATCTGTCCCCCACGCCCTTTTATTTTCATGTTTAAGTAATAAAAATTGGAATAATCCAAATCAGTATAGACTATGAGTAGTATGTTTCAAAACGTCAATATTTGAAAAAAACCGCCCTTTGGCCTTGGAACAACAGTACAGTGCAATCACTCTCAAAGGGAACTTAATGGTCCATTTTCTTGAAAATCAAATGGAACACTCAACTATTTAAATTTGAAATTGATTTGCACCAACTTTTGAAAGGAAATCTTCAATGCTGTATGTGATGCAGCATCTACTACAAGAGGCTAAAGACGTAAGTTATCCATACCAATCTTCTTATATTCAATGCTGATTACTTGTTTATTTATAGTGCTGCTGAAGCCGAAAAGCTTGAGCTCGCTGAACTTGGAAGAAAGGCTTTTTTGGTGCATCAACATCTGAAGACGCTCTTGAATTGATTTTTATATTATTCAAGATCGAAATAAGATATTTTTCCCCCGTGGTGTTTATCAAGTACACTTATTGAATTGGACAGACCTACAAAATACATCTCACGTATCTCAAGCTGCAAGACCTTAACAATCAGCAACTCCGTACAACGGTTTGGTTCGACTGTTTTGGCTGTCATTCTTTCGACTTGGATATCCTGCGAAATGGTCAAAGATGTATATAAAATCATTTCACAGGCCTAGGGGAGTTAATGAAGATGATATCAGCTCGTTTGATAACTTCTTGGAAAGGACACCCCTCCCAGCTATGCCAACTACATCAGCATCACCTGACAAAGCACAGAAAAGACTTGGATCAAACCATTAAGAATATGTTTTTCCTTTGAATAAATGAACAATGTTACTAATAACATGGATGCAGGATATGATATCCTCAAGTCAGATATACGATTATCCCCTTGGCCAATAATTAAATATATACAGCTATATACATTAAGCATATAGTTTATTATTGAATACACAGATAATAAATAGGTAACTGGGAAGGGGGTGGGGCAAACATTAGATAGAATATGATAATAGCAGTAAGAAAAGGATAAATAAATTAAGTTAAATAAGGATATGGTGAGATCATTCATTCACCCAACTTCCACCTCGTTTCAGCCATTTCGCCAGTAAGATTGTGACATCTCTTATCACGAATCCTCCTACAGTTGTACTGATAATATCACATATCTTGGTCAATTTGAATAGAAGGATATCATGCTGAGGGTGTTTCATCTTCCTCCTCTCTTCATGATAGAAGTTGATCCATTTGTCTATATTTTCAAGTTGTGTTAATTTCAGATATACACACACAGCAACACAAGAATGGTTACCTAGCACATGTATCTTCATAAATAATCTCTGAAGTACATCAATGTAATGTTTAAACTGATCTTCACTAGTTATAAACAGTTAATATACACACTTTCCAATGCCCAGATCATCCAGTCTTACGTTTTAGTCAGACTGAATGCATTCATACGCTCTACTGATTTAGACAGTTTATTGCTCCATGACATAAATGACTGGGCCTTTTTGCTGTTATCTGTCTTAATGGGGGACATGGAATCACGGTTATTGACTGTCGTACTCTGACTGGGTTGTTGATGGTTGTTTCCTTCCATCATACTCTCTCTCTTCAGTTTCTTGGCCAGACTCAATTGAAGTAATTCCACTGATGTCTCTACCTTATCTATCAACTTGATAGTAGATAAGACATCAGCCATATGGGGCCAGTTCTCCAGTTTGCTCATGTCTATCATCAGATGTTCACACGCAGACACCTTTACATCCATGGAAGAGAGTCGAATATTAGGTTGTAGCCTAGTTAAATAGTGAGTACATAAACATCTATCCATGTGATGCTTACCATAAGTTCTTTGGTATATATAGTTTGTATGTTATATGTGCACCTTCATACATACTCTTCTCCAATGCCATCAACAGCTTCATATGGCTCGTCTCATTATACTGTACATTATTGGGTGACACTTGTTCATCATTGATATAATCTAACAAAAGCAATGTTAAGGGGAATAGAAGAAAGTGGATTGTGTTGTTTCTACTCACTTGATCTAGACAGTCTGTTTTCCTGACTTAAATCCATTCCATCCATTGACTGTTCAGATATTGGCTGAGTGAGATTTCTTCTCATGGGAATATAGTCGGTAGTGGGGGATGTTTCCTGGTTATAGTCATCAAATTCAGATATTGATTTGTCTATAGTGTTCATTGAGAGGGAGCGTGTCATGATAGGCAGTGCTTTCCTGGGTAGACTGCTGGTACGGGTGCGGAATATAGACTTGGGAGGGATATCCTCCTTCTGTTTGAGTGAAGGTAGTGCCATCACAGGTTGTTCAGCCACCATTTCCTCCTCTTCTTCCTCTGACATATCGAGTGAACTGCTATGGGATACATAGGAGCTCATGGATGATCTGGCTGATTTGATATCAGGGATGTTGATGTTTGACTGTGGCTGGGGTATAGAGCTAAAACGAGGCGGAGGGGGTTTGATGACTTGGTCCAGTGTGGGTGATTCGTTCTTATCGTCATAGTCCGAGTGTTTTTTGGTTGGGGTACTTTTGGAAGAGTGTATGGTGAGGAGTGGAGACGGTGTGGGTGAGATGGGAGTGTGGTGAATAGAACGGAAGGAGGGAGAAGGAGTCGGGTGGTGATAGTCCTGCCAACGTGACCGCTGAGCGGAAGGTATTTTTGGGTGGGTGTCGATAGAATTGAGTTTGTTGATATGAGTATGAGTATGAGTATGAGTGATATTACCGGCATGTGTGTTATTATGCGTGTTGTTAAATGGTTTTGTTATCCATTCTGTATCATCCTGCGGTGTAAATGGTGATTCAGGGCCAGAGTCTATTTCTAACTTTGATGTGATTGTACTCAGTAATTGAATACGTTCAGAATATGAATCATGCTACATAGAATAATAATGTATTAACTCCTTCTATTCTGCAATTCTTAATATAAACAAACTTTACTATATCTTGTAACCTCTTCCTATCACTTTCTTTATCCACTGTCAATAACACTCTTTCCAACAGCATAATAGCCTCATTATATGAATTAATCGCTCCTATCACATCATTCTTAGAATCACACTGTACAGCTATATTGGCCTTCTGTAGTGCTGATCTTAATATGATCTTGGATATCTGCTTGGGATCTGGTATTGAATTGGTGGGAGTACTGGTGGGTGAAATGGCTGTATTGATGGTATAGTCATTATGAAGAGTGGTTTCTATATTCATATTTTAACTAATAAGGTAATAACAATAATAAAAATGATTATATAATCAATAGAATGAATGGATTGTTATATGTTTATAGACGACTGTGTATAATGAGAATGATAGACTGAATATAATGGGAAGGAAAGAGGGGAAGAAAAGCGAAGAAAAGATAAAATATTGGATGATTCCTACTGTAGGGCTCACTAATGATAATTTACCCATTTAAAACTCCTACAGAGACAGAGAAAACCCCCCAACTCTTGCCCTTTCCTTTTGTTTCCCCTTTCTTATTCTCACACATAGAGAGAAAAAGAGAGAGAGAGAGAGATGCATAGAATCACAATGAGTCTAATACATGGATACACAAGTATTCCCCCCCTTCTTATTGAAGCTAAAAATGGCATGCTTAATCAATAAAATGATTACTATAAATGGATATTCTGTGTAGGCGTTTGAATTTCCCATTACAGTAACAAAATGTGTAAATGAAAAGATCTCCAACATGATAATCCATCCTGGTAACATGATTACATGTGCTATCTATATATATATGAACATTTATACCTATGCCTTCAGTATCTATATATAAATGCTTATTCGGTTCAATAGAAAGGTTATTCATAAGAGTAATATGATGAATAAGAATGGCTGCATAAAATACACAAGTTATTATCATCTCATATTTCGATTTAACTTGGTTGTATTTTAATACTAACAATAGTATTTAGTATATCTTAGTTATACATATAAAAATAGATCCTCATTACCCTTCTTCAGAATGAATTCTAATGATTCATATCGGCTTAATATTCTCAATACAGATGTCAAAAGAGACACAGTATAAATACTCTCCCTCGCCTTCCTTTCTGTTTCTTCCATGTTTACATAACAGAGCACCAAAATGGAATCTACCTCACACCCCATCCAATACGCATCAAATGAATCCTCTAATGGTAATATAATTTGTTGTGACATTTACATGCACATACTAATTCATATTCAATGTAAAGACACATCATTGTATGGAAAGAAATCATCGATGATGGAACACACAAACTATAATCATCACTTACACCAGTTAATAACTAATCTGCCAACATTGCCACCTATCCACTCTGCCTCCACTCCCCCTCATTATCAGTTAAATTATGATCATTATACTAAAAATAATTCATTACCTAATCTATATGAACCCTATACACTCTCTCGATCTCACCTTCATTCTTCCCTCATCAACAACGATTCCCCACTCAAGAAGATATTGACCAGGGCAAGGTTGACTACCACATTATGGGAAGATGAGAACACGTTGTGCTACCAGGTAGACAGTAGAGGTATCTGTGTAGCTAGAAGACAAGGTAAAAGATATCAAAGTTACACTGTACAAGGTACCCCATATTGACTGAATATACTGATATCTAGACAATGACATGATTAATGGTACAAAGTTACTGAATGTAGCTGGAATGTCACGAGGCAAACGTGATGGTATCCTCAAAAACGAACGAGGTAGAGTCGTTGTGAAACTAGGATCAATGCACTTGAAGGGAGTATGGTAAAAAAATTGCACATTATGAATCCTGCTTAAATTCAAGTTACTGATTCTGCAGAATATGGTAGGATCCCTTTTATGAGAGCTAAAGTACTGGCATCTCAATACAAAATATCGGATCTTCTCTACCCTTTATTCTCAAATAACCCATCTTCCTTCATTTATCCCTCTCAACTGAGTCAATTGAGTAAGTTAAATTATAACAGTTTGACTTCTGCTCTGGAAAACTACAAGTCTCCTGATCATCCTACGTCCATATCAAATTATTGTCTATCTGCCGAGTATCCCTCCTCAATCACCACCACCGAACCACTTCTCTCCTCTGTCACTGCAATGGTTTCCACTTCCAATGAATTGTTCAAGGGAAAGGACTCGGCTCTTGAACTGACCTCAGTCAATGATCTTCAGCAGTTATCCTATTATTCATCTCAGTCCAAGAATATCAGATACAAGTCATCCGATGATACCGAGACAATGGCCGATAATATACGAAGAAGATCTTTAGATGAAGGTAATAAATAAGATATCTAAAACTGATTATTTGTGTGATTAAATGTATCTATTTAAGATGAATACAAATATAAACATAATATGAGATCATTGGATTATATGCCAACACAACCTCCTGCTTTTCATTCTTCACTTTATAATTCAACTTCAACGGATAACTACTACAATCCCATCTATCAGCAGCAGAAATCGACTTCCTTGGATGCCAAAGACAACAACTCATTCTGGTAAATGCATGTTGATTAGATTCCCCATCCTGTTTAAATTATATATTGTAAATCATTGTATCTTTATTTTCACCCTTCATCTCTGAATTATAAATAAACAATAGTATGGAATACAAGCCCATACACGCAATCCGAGTAATAATAACATATTCTCAGTTAAATAAAAAGGCGGGTGATTTTGTTTGGGGAAGATTACGGCTAAAAAGAGAGGCAATTTGGGATTAAGAAGCTAATAAATAATGATTTCCATGCTTATAAAAGTAAGCTTCAGGGATATTATGACCTAGTACAATAGAAACCGGCTCTGTAAGGGCTTCCCGCCAAATCAGAGCATAGGCTTTATCATATTCTGAATTACTTAATGATGACCAAGACCTTTTTATGCGATCCATCGGAGAGACCGAGAAGTTGTGAAACTTCAGGTCATAATAACTAGTCAGCCTATTCACAATATATATAAGCATACCACCAATCGACTGCCTTGATACATATAGTTCCTCAAATTAGAATATAAAAAAAGGGTGCCTGGATGTATGCCCAGATCTTTCTTAATTCTCTAAACTTGAATGATAATGAATTGGGCTCCGCTCAAGCGGATTGTCAGATCATGTTATGTTCTTATTCATGAAAAAGCTTTCATCAAAAATGCTGATAACGAGACGATATCTCAAAACAACCTGTGGGAATTGCAATTAGTGGTATGGTGGAAGAGAAACTACAGGAACTGATACTGATATCACTATGGATTCTTCACATGTGAGCTTTGGTCATGACATTCCAACAAAGAATTAAACCGCCATAATATCTTATTTCGGAAGATGGCAAGGGTGGTGACAAAGACATAAACCTTGTAGCCGGTCTTGATGTTCATAAAAGTAATTTGTTATTGTCCGTGAATTTCAGATAATGGCAGCTAAGACTGATGGTTATGTCAGCCACTTTCCCTCCTAATCTGTTGCATCTTTCATACAACTTTATGTACTCTCTACGTCATATGTACACTGTGCTGACCATCACCTCCTTTATATATCTCAAATCTATACATAAATGCCCGCAGATCTTGATTGACTATTTTGGGACATTTATATATAAATATCAAATGGGGGTGAGTATATATATATTCTTACCAAGTATAATTCAGGTGAGGGTGACCCCTAGACCTGCCACATTATTTAATATCTCAATATTTACTTCGTGGGTTGCATATTAGAGCATAAAAGTGATTGGGTAGTACCAGCTATTTTTTTATCGTCTCAGTTATTCTATCTGAATCGTTTGACACTAACTATTTCAATCAGTCAATTGAATCATAGGCTAAGGTAATATACTATCCAATCCATATCATTAGAACTATTTGATCGCAATTCAACAGCTATGTTCTCTCTCTATCTGCTGAAAACATCCAACAATATAAATGACAAAGGGACTGATCACTCGAATAGGGAATTCATGAGACTATCATGCACAATAAAACAACCCTTTTACAACCATAAACACACCTATACAAACATGGATAATTCACATTATAGAATTACGGCATATCTCATTTTGGATCTTACTTCAGTGAATGATATATGTATGTAGTCTTATGGTTTCCCTTCAATGATCAACCCATTGATTTTGTATTTATTTCTCGTGTACAGTTACACGATATCTATGAATATCAAAAGGGGGAGAGGAGGGGTAATAGTTGACATTTCATACTATTCCTTTCATCAGGCATACTCATTAAGAATTCATATACACGCGTCATCACACATAGATCATTCGATGACATTATTTTTCTACACTCTGACTGTTGTGATCCGGGATGAGATACCATCATTTACTCTCTTCATTAGATGGAATGAATTTCCAGCTCATTGTGAGACTTCCGATTTAAGTAGTAAAGAGATCATTCAGGTCGAATTAGGCAAGGTAGATGGGGTCATGAGAATATTTGACAAGCCCACGTCTTTTCACCCAAGAAAGAATCACATCCTCCCAAATAAAAAATAATAATAGTGAGTATAGGATGACATTTGATTTAGCCCAGAGTATCCCGAATACCCAATCATATCCAATTCCAAAACAGCTGTTTCATTTTCCCACTTTATGGACATTTATAGGCAATGTATCATCCATAGAGGAAGATGTTTAAATACAATACTTCTCTTTTTCTTTTTTCTTTACACCTCTCAGAATTATAAAATGATCACTTTACGCCATAACCAAATACCAGCTAAAGAGCTATTTGCCATTGAAAATGTAATACGCCATAACAATCCTCATTCTCGAGATGACTCATGTTTTGGCTTCTTTTAGATAATGATCGAGGTATCCAGTCACCGGTACCAGCTCGACCTGAATTACTCCCTTTTGAATAAGTCAAGGGTAGAGGTCTATGGATACATGGCGGGTACTTTCAGAAGAATGGGCTTCTTTTATCTACTTGATATGAGTTTCCTTGAATTTGTTGATTTCTTGATGGATGTTGAGAAAGGATACAAGAATAACCCTTATCACTCATTTTATCATGCAATCGATGTGACTATGGTGTTACATTATATGTTAGAATATCATGGGATGTCTCGATATTTAACTTTAGTGGATGTGGCCATGTTACTCATCGCTGCATTATGTCATGATATTGGCCATGTAAATACATATATATATATATATTTATTATCTTATATATTTTTATCACTCATTATAATTTATGTTAGCCTGGGAGAAACAATCAATTTCAGATTCATTGTGGAACAGGAGTGGCCAAGGAATTCAGTAATAAGTCAGTCTTGGAGAGCTATTCTGCCAAATTGACATTAGACATACTAAACAAACATGGGTTTTTGGATTGCGTTGAACCCAAGAGTTCTCTATTTGACTGTCCAATCACTACAGATAATTGCAAAAAAGGCATAGTAAAGATGATACTGGCAACTGATATGATATGTCATCGCCCATTGATGGAAAACATTAGCACACTAAAGTTCATCATTGATCATGGGCAGATCCATCATAACTTCAACCGATTAATGAATATATCCAGTCATCACAATCATAGCCCATTCTGGTTACGTACAATATTCACGTCAAATGAGAATCCCTTTCCGTACTTCAGATCAAGATATTTTCGGGGAAAGAGCAGGGACAGACACGCAGACATCTATCAGAATAGGATGTTGAACTATAAAGAAAGATTGATGTTGTGTCGAGTATTGATACATGCAGCAGATATCAGTAATCCATGCAGACCATGGACTATCTATCATCAACTATCTAATCTGGTCTGCATAGAATTCTTTTCTCAGGGTGATGAGGAATATAAGCTTGGGTTACCTGTGTCAGATGCTATGAACCGAAAGAAGAATAACCTGAGCTCTGTGAATGTTGAGTTCATAGACTTAGTTGTGCACCCTTATTTTAAGAAGCTGGTGTCATTATTTCCCCAATCCATTGAGTTAATGAGGAACTGTATTAATAATAGGAAGACCCTACTATCATTAACAGATGAAAGTAATGAGATTATACCCATAGGATACTCACCTATACAAAAACAACAGACAGGCACTTCCCAGTCATATGAAGAGAATGGCCTACATAAAAAGTCAACCAGTCATCTATGGAGGCACAATAGTCCCCATCCACCATATAACACTTCTGGGGAAAGAAGAAGGAGTGATGACTTGGTGATACTCACTCAGTGAGCTCAATTGATACATAAAATAAAATTAGAACTTAAAATTATTCTATGTATGCATGGTCCTTGTCAAACATGAATGAATACTTGAGCATTTTTTTAATCCCAGCAACTGAAATGTGTGAGTGAATGAGTGTGTGTGTGTATATATATAACAAAAAGCTCTCTGCTCATATAAATATTCTATCTATTCTATGTATTTTAGACCCTGTTTCCGTCACACGATAAGCCCTTTCAAGTCACTTCTGTCTAGACATTATCTTACCATGAACAACAACAAGACAGTGACAGCAGCATGTTGTATAATAGGAGATGAAATACTGAATGGCAAAACAAGGGATTCTAATGCCTATTTCCTGGGTAATAAAAGGTTGACTATGAGTGTTTATTAGGAGTTGTATTGAACTTATTTATTAACAGCTAAATATCTATTTGATCTGGGTGTTGATCTGAAGAGGGTAGAGACTATTGCTGATGACTATGATGCTATAGCAGAAACTATCAGAAGACTATCCAGTCAACATGATTTAGTATTCACAAGTGGAGGAATAGGTATAAGATAATGACCGCTATGGTATCTAACTCACTCAACATGTTATAGGACCCACACATGATGATATTACCTACTCAGCCTTAGCGAAGACATACTCCTTACCCTTAGTGTTGGATAATGAAACCATTAGCCGTATGGAGATGATGTCCAAACAGAGATATGAGGACTGGTCTCTGACTGAAGCAAGGAAAAGAATGGCACTGTTTCCTGAACCATCTGTCAAATTACGTACAAGTGAGGATTTATGGGTGCCAGTGGTAGTTGTGAATGAAAACATACATGTATTGCCGGGAATACCAAGATTATTTGAGGGTTTATTACATTCACTTCGCCCTCACTTTGAAGAGATGATAGGTGGAGGTCAACAATTCTATCGTGTTCAGATAGCTACCAAATATCCTGAGGGTAAAATAGCCTCTTTCCTATCTGATCTCCAGGATAGATCCACAGATATCAAGATAGGAAGTTACCCTAACTGGGGCACAGGAAAAGATGGTGCTCGTGTGGTGGTTAGTGTGGTAGGCAAAGATGAAGCCATGGTGAAATCTATTGGAGATGAAATAGTCGAGGGTATTGCAGGATGGATTACACCAGGAAAGGAGATAATAGCAGATGTCTAATAATAAACATATCTATGAGTGGTAACCTGATCTTCATTCCTTTAACTGATCATCTAGACTATTTCAAATGTCACCATCATCGGACTGTTAAAATAGGCAAGAGTGAGAGGGAGGGAGAACAAAAATAAGATGGCGGGCATCTCCTCCATCTCATTTTGTGTGATATTCACCTCAACGTATAAAAAAGGGGGAACAGAAAAATAGTAATTATTGATGTTGGGGCGTATTTCACTACAGAGCAGACAATACTCCAAAATGAGCTTCACTTATAAAGAATCAATTGATAAACTTAACTCACTACAGACAAATGCTTATATATTAGAGAAGTTACGCAAGGCAGGTCCCTCTATGAATGAGGCCAGTCTGCCTGAAATGAGACAATTCATTAAGAGAATCGGCTACGAAACCAAGACATTTGACAAGCTGAATGTTATTCATGTTGCAGGTACCAAGGGCAAGGGATCTACAAGTGCCATAACACAGTCTATTCTACGTCACTGGGATAAAGAGCCCATCAAGACTGGTTTATTTACCTCTCCTCATTTGGTTGCAGTACGAGAACGAATCAGAATCAACGGAGAACCCATAAGTGAAGAGCTCTTTGCTAAATATTTCCAGTATGTATGGGAACAACTGGAGAATACAAAGGCTGAAGCCGTTAATGCCATGGATCTATCTGCTGCCGACAAGAAGGAAATGATCAGAAATACAAGAACACACCCAGATAAGCCAGTCTATTTCAGATTTCTGACTTTGGTTGCATTTCATGCTTTCATTCAGGAGAAGGTAAAATGACCACAGCGATTGATTCTGTATATGAGAACTAACAGTTTAAATAGGTGGATTGTGCCATCTTGGAAGTGGGCGTGGGTGGAGAGTATGATTCTACTAATGTTGTGGAGAGACCTGTAGCATGTGGTATCACTCCTCTTGGATTAGATCATGTATCAGTATTAGGAAATACCATTGATCAGATAGCATGGCATAAGGCAGGAATCATCAAGGTACTTATAAAATAGGTAACATCACATATACACATCTATTCATGCATTCTTCAGGATCATGTGCCAGTAGTTTCCTTTGATCAATTACCAGATGCCTTGGCTGTAGTTAAACAAAGAGCAAGTGCTAGAAATGTAAGTGATTGAATGATTTGCAGATTGATAAGTATAAGTTGACTCAAACTGTAACTTCAAAATAGGCACCATTGACTATTGTATATCCTAAGCAGCAATCCTCATTAGATGGAGTCACACTAGGTATTATTCACACATGTTGATTGTGATTATGGGAAAGGTATTGACTGTATTATCATATAGGATTGGCTGGCATACATCAGAAATACAATGCTTTGGTTGCCATTGAGCTATGTAAGATATGGTTGAATAAGATAAAGGGTATTCAGTTTGATAGCAAGAAAAATGAATTGCCTTCAGGATTCAAGAAGGGATTGGAATTGGTAAAATGGCCAGGTAGAGGTCAGATATTGGATATTAAAGACACTAAATACGGGAAGCATGGTAATAATGTGACTTGGTACTTGGATGGTGCCCATACTGTGGAAAGCCTGCAGGTGTGTGTAGAATGGTTCAAGAACATAGTCAAGAGTGGTGAAGAAAAGAAGAATAATGCCGTGAGAATATTAGTATTCAACTGTACTCATGGACGAGATTGCTACAAACTGTTGAAGGTTGTTGGTGATATGCAACCTATTTTCAAATTTGATGAAGTAGTATTCACAACGAACATCACATACAAAGATGGATATACAATGGAGAATACCAATAAGACAGTATCCAATGAAAGTATAACATCCGTATTACAAGGATTCCCAGACATATGGCTGAAGGAAATACCTACTTTCCCCAAGAAGAATATCCATATCACTTACACAGTAGAGAATGCAATTGATTATATATTAGAAAGAACTAAAGGTGAAAAGAAAGATGTTCAAGTATTGACCACTGGAAGCTTGATTTTAGTGGGTAATACATTGACTGTCTTGGGAATTCAACCCCAATAAAAACTGTAGAATAATGATCCATGAGAAAGAACAATATGTTTATACAATTACAGCCGAAAGATAATTAGAGTCAATCTGGAGATTAACACTTTGTTGATGATATAATACTAGTAGTAGCCTTTAAACCATGTGTATACCAAATAAAAATACTTGAATACTATTTAGAATAAAGCGATTCATTTTGATCCAATGCCAGATACTGTAAGTATTTATCTTTTCATTTCCATCAGCTTTATTGTTTGTTCCTGCAATTTACTTCTATTTGACAGATGCCACGTAGTCCAAATACTGTAGAGTAAGGTACTAGGGAGGATAATCAAGTTAATATAAAAATGAGGTAACAAGTCCTAAAGAGTAGATAGAGCACGCTGTATTCACTATCATCATGCTGAAGTGGGGGGGGGAGAAGGGGTAAAAAAAGAATCCCTCAAACAAATTTCTTGGCTAGAAGAAACCTTATTTCTCCCTTTGTTTACATAAATATAAACACATGAACTAGGCTGATATCACCCATCTATTCACATGCTGTGACCTTCCCTTTGACTGCTTCCTTCAAATAATTTTTTTTCATTGCCTATATCGAGTAAATCCATGACTTCCTAGAGTGTTTCAAGCATGTACTTGGCTAATATCCCTCATCTACGTACATAATGTGACCTTCGCCTTGACTGCTCCTTTCAAATAAATTTTTTCCACTGCCTATATCGAGTATATCCATCAAACCTATTGCATATATGAGCCTCGGAATTGAATATTCGTGTCAAAACAATCATATTTTTGGGTTTATGACCTCTTATCTCTTCACATGCTGTGGTTATCCAATTATCCCCTTTCCATGCCTTTGTAAAAATATAAATAGGGGCTCTTTTTCTCTTAACTCTCTCATTTTTTTTCATCTTTACAACAACCAGCAACTATCACTAACTATCAACAACTACCAATAACTATCACCAACTATCGATAACTACCAATAACTATCAACAGCTATCAACAACCATCAACAACCATCAACAGCTATTAACAACCATCAACAACCATCAACAACATATGAAGCAACAAACACTTGGATTTCTCACAACACACGACATAATTCAACCGTGCTTATGGCAAACTTGATTTATTTTCGGCACGTTAAATAACGAAGCAAGTCGGCTGTTTACCTCTCTCAGCCGTATATCAAAAAAGAGGTCCGTCCTATATCCCCGTGCTTATAGTAAATGACTGATGACTAGTTCAGCACGTTAATATGAATTGCATGTCGGCTGGGTAAAGAGATAAACGGCTGTAAAAGGTCAGTTTTTCCACCCTCTCAGCTAGTAATGGGTTTTTTTTTTATACTAAATGAAAATGAAAAAGTCTTTTTTATAATTGCTTATATGTGTCTTCTTTATACTAGTATTGTATCATCCTATATTGGCATGTATCATTAGTTTGTGAGTTGATCTATGACTGTAATGGAGTAGAATAAAACATGTATGTGACTTGATGCCTTTCATAATCCTTATAATCATAATTTGTATAACCATCAATTGATATAATAAAGCGTATGTTGGGGCAGATAGATGTCCATTTCCATGGCAGATATCATACACTCTGTTGATCCTTTTAAGGAGTTACTGTAATTATTGTCACACTCCAAGTGAATTTAATTTATTTATTTTCCTCCACTCGGCTTTTCTCTCAACTACACTCATGAAGAAGATGAAGAGACACTACGAAGAATACTAGTTCATATCACAGTAAACAAAACACCATACAGATAGAGCCTTTCTATTATAGTACAGCATGAATGTGGGAAATGTAAAGAGGAAGGGGATATAGACTCATGAATCTCAGAAAGTTTCAGCCTATTCAGAGTGTGATTGACATGAACTGTGGTCATTGAGATGATTAGCTGAGGTGAGTCAGGCAAGAATAAGCCATTTGGTTACAGCAGTTTAGAAAAGTTGATACGGTAAGTACTCACTCCCACACGGTAGGTAGCAGTCGCTAAGAGATTGTGCATTCACCACTGAATTCTATCATATAGACTACTACCAAGTTGATTAACCATATTATTGCCTGATAATAAACTTCAAAAGCAATTCCCTGTGCATAAATTGGGATTGATTACACCCAAACTTGGTCACAGTATGAATTTGATATGATGACTATGTAGTTCTTCTTTGACTATGCCTTGAGAGTGAACATAAATCACATATTATGCTACCAGTTGGTTGAAATCAGGCAGCCATTTCATTTATACAATGTCTGGTTTCAATTGGATAGTGAAGCACCCGAGATAATGACCACCGGAATCATTGGTATCAGTATGGATGGAAATACATCTTGTGGGTGTAGTTGATTGCCCCAAGTATTCAACTCATTAGATATATTCTAGAGGTACATGCATTTAATCACTAATAAGTTCATTGGTTAACAATGGGATTTAATGAATCGTATATGGATTCTGGTTAGATATGAAAGACATTTTTGCATTGAAGGAAGAAGTGTTCTTTGGTCTATTTACACGAGATAGGCGGTATTGATCGAAATCTACTAGCATCTCTTATACAGTCAGGGTCATGATAGTTGGTAGTGGGTTTATATACTCCTCATAATCCACCAGTACTTATTACATGCTCTTTATTTAAAGGTATATGAAGCCACATTTCGAATCGAAAGTATAGAACATGTTACAGTCAAAGAAAAGAATAGGATGATAGGCACCTTGTATTTGATTGAATGGATAGACTTGAAGCGGCAGTATTTTGAACCCTAACATTTACGAGGAGTGCAATCTATATCAGTGTGTCATGTAAGCGATGGGCTTGATGGGTTGTGATTTGCAATAAGGGGTTTGATCTATCTTGCAGGGAAAGTATGAAAATGGACATAATAGAGGCAAATTATTAAAATGGATACATGTTGAATGATATTCAAATACAATAATACAGGTAGAATGTGTATATGCCATTAATGATTCGTATCAGGTATATATGGCTACTCGATAAAAGTGATGCTGTATAGAGTAGGACACATCTGCATATGGGATACCATATTAAAATGATTACTATACTATTGAATGCATTTTAATATTAGAATATGTCTCTTTGTGTGAGTGATCTGGTTAGGTACTGTAATCAGGCAAACCGCTTTAAGAAGACTATATATCATCTTCCTTATTCTCAGTGACACATTGATTGGTTGCTCCGTGAGTATTCATGTTTGTATTAAGTTAGTTTTTAGTATGTTTTTGTGATATGTACCTTGGCGATTCCCACATACAACATTTATATGTCTTTCAGGAGTAATGAAAATCTTCAATCCATTTTTAACCTGTGCCTTTTGTCTCCCCTAACTGAACTGCATACCAGTTCCCAATGTTGGTAGAGAGTACCCACTCATTCTGTTGATTCAAAATAATAAATTCTGGAATATCAACACAGTCCATCGATTGAAGCAGGCCTTGAAGCTATAATATAATACAACGCCTGGGAAAATAATCAATAGATTCAGACATCTCAAATGCTAGTGGCTGATTGATAACAACCGCATTAGGGATTTTGAATGATTTAGCAAATAAAATATCTAAATAACTTCTAATGTTCTCACAGAGATAATCCATGGAGTAGCGCCCTATGTCTGAATATTGCTTTGAACGAGATTTTCTATCTTAATAATTTGGGTGTGTTCATAATACTTGGATTTCGCAAATATGTTTGACATGCTTTATTTATGTTAAAGGCAATGGTTGGTATCTAAATTTATTTACAAATATTTTCGACTGATATTAATATGTTATATGTATCATTCTGTGTCAGTCCCCTCAGGGATAGAGCCATAGATAAGGTTGTATACATATTTAAGCATATAAATTAAATTAAATACTCCTTTATCTGAAAAGGAGTGATATATCTATGTCACCATATAACCCCAGCAATTGTATATAACTCCTTTCAGCCGAACAAACCTGTAATAGGTCTTATGTCTTTATCTAAAGCAAATACAGAAAGAATGATATAAGTAAATAAGAGAGGTAGATTACATTGTCATTCTCATGTCTGAATAAAGTGAATTGCTTAAAGAACCTCTATTTAAAATAACATCTATATTGTGAGTAAACAAAGGAGGGAAGTATGTAAGATAGAGAGTAAATTAAAATGTAGAAATGCCTCATTCCAAATTATAAGGAAAGGGGGTAGTTCAGTTTATGTTGGAGAAGAAAGATATATAAAGGGCAAAGAAACACACATTCAATCCTTTCTTTCTTTCACATCATCCATCCATCCAAAACAAACTCTCTATCACTCTTCTACTGGTCTCCCTCTAACGGTCTTTTGGTCATGCTCTTACTCTAATACTTATGGTCTCTATCTATCATCTTCTACTCATCAATGTCAATCTGATGGTTACCTCTTACCTCTATCTAATGGTCATCTACTGTTCCTAAACTCTCATCAATAAATCATTATACAATACTCTACCCAAGCATCTTCACAACTCAAGTGAACTCTCACAATCATATCAACTCTCAATAACACTCTGAATCCACTGTGTCATGATCTCCAACAAGACCACCAGTACACATCCCACACCTTTCTTTTTTTTTAGATTCAGCAGAAGTCTCAAGTCCAGCATACACTTGAGCGTGGTTCATAATGATATCTTAAGTAAAGCTCTCAACAAAACCTTAAGATAAGTTATGAACTACTGCATGGCAACACAAGTCTCGAGTCAACAATACTTGAGCATAGTTTCAAAAGATGTCCTATGTAACGTTCACACCAAAATCTTGGGGCATTGAGTAGGGCTATCGACCTATTGTATGGATATGTATTACTAGCATCACTTTCAACAAAAGTCTCAAGTCAACAATACACTTGAGCATAGTTCTGAATGATGTCTTAAGTAAAGCTCACAACAAAGTCTTGAGATAAATTCAGATCTATTTCCTAGGCAACAAAAAGTCTCAAGTCAACCTTATCTTAAGCATGGTACTCGAAAGATGTCTTATGTAACGTCCACACCAAAATCTTGGGACATTGAGTGGAGCCATCAGCATACAGCATATTCATCAACATATCACTCGGCATAATAATCAGCACTATCATCAACTCAACAATCAACTCTATTATTGTAACCATAATCATCTCTTACATCAACTTATCAACTATTTCAATGCACACTATCATATTCACTTAATTCTATCATAATACATGGTTATAGTACTATTTCATAAATCCATATTATACCCAATAAACTCATTAAAGCCGTCATTATTATTATGTCTTTCTATCTCTTCATTTCAGAATGTCTCCTTGTGTTATGCATAATTGATTATAATAAGTATAGTAATAGTGATCACTGTATTAAGGTCATTGATTTACAATCAAGACAGTTTTAGATCCATCCTGCCATTCATCCACAATATACGAGTTACACACACTGGATAACCTGGGATACTCTTCTTGTGATATCCTGTCAATGTCACGTGTATATTCAGGGCAATGGTTGATGACTTACAAACACAGACAAGAGCAGAAACACATAGATGAAACTGATAACTTCATACCAATAGCGGAATTGTCTGTTTCAATACGCTATAGGAGTATCTATTTCAATGTAGAAGACATACGCGGGAAAACCTTTTTTTTAAATTTATTTTCAACTACAGGGAACAGGGAATCATTTCTATTGGTGGATATTTGATATCAATTGAATAGTAAATATTTACCCAATCCATTCTGTGTGTAAAGGAATAATGGGCTAGTGCTTACAAAGAAAAAGAGAGAAAGATATATAGTAATAGAGGTAATAAACAATATGTGTAGTAAATGAAGTGCTTTTTTAGATGTCAACATAGAAAGGATGAGAATAGAATTCACATGTCTCGCCATGTTGAGTGCCACCAACCAACTGATAATAGAAGGCAGTGTTGTCAGCAGCAGCAGATGCAGGAATAGTGTCCTTGATATTCAATACATTCTGAATAGCCTGTTCACCAGTCCAGGATACTTGTACCTTTTCAGATTGACGGGTTTCGAGGTCAATCTTATAGAGAACAAGTGACTTCAATTCATCAGCATGGGCAGCAGAATCACGATCTATATAATATGGATGGTTGGTTAGACGAAATACTATCATCCATTGTCATGGCAACTCACGGATCTGGATGTTAATAAGTTCATCGGAGTTGATGCGAGATCCAGCAGTGGGAGTGACAATCTCAACACCGAAACAACCACGGTCGACATCTTCACTCAAACTTTCATATTCTTGTTCTGCCAATTCATTATTGTGAGAGGATGATTTGACCTTGAATACCTTGGACATGTAAGTACAGTCGGGACCAGATTTATTATGAACCCAGACACTGATATTTATTGAGAGAATTGGTTAGCTTGATTAATAGTTTAATAAAAACACTTAATTACCGGATTTCAAATTGCCCGGGGAACTTGAGATTCTTCACCTTGCTCAAATTAACACTAAATAGTGAAAATGATTAGTATGGAAAGGAGATAGACATCCAGGGCGGAACATACGTTAAACTGGCCTTCTTATTCAAGTTATAGTTGCCCTTCCAGATAGTGGCAAGATACTTGACTTTGCCCTTACTGTCAATGCTATAGGCCTAGAATAATGCAGTTAGTAGATGTATTCATATTGTCATAGATTGATATTTACATCAACAGCATTTATCACTTTAGCTTGAGCATTGGGTTTTCTGGCTATAATAAGTGAGTTAGCTGATAGAAATGAGAGAAGGTAAGGGGGATACTTTACTGACTGTTACTTTGATCTTCTTGGGATTGGTGAATGTCTGTCCCTTCTTGGGGGAACTGATGGCAATACCTGCAGGTTAATGTGAGAATGACACTTATATCAAATTGTCTATTTGTCAATTACCACCGCAGAACTTCTCCAAGGCTTTCTTGATTTTATCCTCTACTGAACCAGCATGGACAAGGGTTGCCATGACTACTGCAAATATGCAGATAATAAGTGGAGTGAATCTCATTGTGATAATAGAGTGAAGAAAGAGAGTAGAAAGGAGAGACAATGAATGGAAGATGGGTAGTTTATTTTCTACTTCTAATTGATTACACAAATATATATTCTATTTTTATACTTGGGATGCCGCCCTGTTTCTGTGTTAGTACTACTAATAGTGATTTCTGCTTAACTGATAATGGCTATTTCACTTATTGCTCTACATTGTTTGAGGGCACCAATTTGGGTGAGTTCAAATTGCAGTGAGTATTCTACACAGTGAATGGGAATGAACAGCAATAGATAGAATCACTAGTGTAAATATGAACCCAATGTCCTCTTGGCTCTATCCATACACTCATATCAGGGCAGTTGGGGACATTCATCGAGTGTGTGATATTTAATATAGGTTATACTAGCCGGATAAGGGAAATATCTATAATAGACTTTTCTGCTGCTTATTCGGATAGGGTGGGAAGCGGGGCAATATCTCCATCTATTTATATGGAACGCCAAGCAGATAGGGGTCTGTCAGCTACAGTTGATTGATCTTTTTTGACACTTGAACCCAGTCATTTATTTATTTATTTTTACTTCCCCCTGTTTCCCCGAATAATATCACCAATGAGCAATAACATGGCCTATCTCCGTGATATAAAGACTGTGCCTTCTCCTTCAGGGTGGCCAGCAGAGGTCAAATATATTGATAAACTGTACTGGTCACCCAATGTACCCAGTGAGATGAGGGAGTTATTTGAACCTAAGAAACCCTCTACTGTAGATGAAAGGAGGACTATCAACTTCATGAATGAGCATGTCAACATAATAGGCACATTTCCCAGTATAAAAGAGCAGAGAAAGAATATCAAAATAAAGAAGATAACCGACAAAGATCACCCTTGTTGTGGTGAATATGGACTGATAGCTGGTCAGACATTACAGCCTAGACAGTTGATTATTGATTATCTGGGTGTGGTTGAATATGAGGATGGATATGAGGCCACTTCTGACTACGTATTACGGTATGGAACAGACCTCTCTATTGATGCAGGGCGTTGTGGTAATGAGTCTCGCTTCTGTAATGATTTCCGAGGCTGTGGACCTGAACCTAATGTCTGTTTCATGAATTATATGGATGAAAGAACAAATCATATTAAAGTGGGCATATTTGTGAATGGGAATAGGAAGATCAAGAAGGGAGAAGAGCTGGTAAATATGCTACTATGCTCATTGTCTACTCTCTATTAACCCCACTCCCTTATTCTCTAGTTAGTCACTTATGGTAAGTCATTTTGGGCTAAGAGGGGTATAGATATGAGTCACCAAGTACACAAGAAACAATCAAAATAAAGTCTGTTCACTTCATGCCAGAGTACATCCAACTAGGAGTAATAAGCGTGAATAATGTCATTTTAATAAGCGTGCATAATGTCATTTCAATAACTGTGGATAATCATTTCAATAACTGTGGATAATGTCATTTTAATAACTGTGGATAATCATTTTAATAACGGTGGATAATGTCATTTTAATATGTTTACAATGCATGAAAAAGACAGAAGGGGCGATTCCAGACAATCTTCTTGGCCTTTTTCATTCACTCGCTCATCCTCTTTTACTCTCCAATCAAAGACTGAGATTCATAAACTTCCTCTTGGAGAAACACATCCACCACTTACTAGGATGATTGTCAATGTAAATTCTATCTACTAATCTCATTGCAAGTTCCTGACGCAGTTGTTGCATATATTGTTTCATTTGATCTATGATTGTTTTTACAGGTTAATATCATATATATACAGACTAAACTACCATTTACCTGCTTGATATCTATCAGAGGGTGATGTATACATAGCATTTAAGGGAAAAGTAGGGTCGCCTGGGATAGAGAAGGAGGACAAGGCAAGTGTGTTTAATGTCTTATAGGCATCACTCTGGGGTGTATTCTTGTTGATACTACTGAGGCACTGGGAAATAAACAATATTAAGTAAATAAGGACACGGTCTCCATTGCCCTTGATTTCGAAGTTACGGAAGAGGCAGTTGGCTCGGAACAGGTCGAGGGCTTCATCAATAACATCTTCCTGATTCATGTCAGCTTAAAGCAAACAAATAAATAACGCGTTAAACCTCATCATGTCTATCTGTACACACACACAGTTATTTTACCATAGGGTGCATTGCCTCTAAATTTAGTCTTAATAGGGAGCAAGAACATATTGCCTACAGATTGATAATCTCCTTCATTGTATTTAGAATGATAAGCCTATGATGAGCACTATTAGCAGCTTATTCATAATATAAAGAACTTTTTACCATACAGGCATAGTAGATGGCGAATATGTTTAAACTAGTCTTTGTTAAATAGGGGAAACGATAACAAAAAAGGGGGGTAAAGAAGTAAAGAAACAACTGAAATTATGTACTCAGTTTGAACAATTTAGTCATAGTTTATAATTCGATCACCGTCAAGTAAACAAATCCATTCAAGCTTGAAGTTAGGCTGTATCAACCATCATTACATCCACAGCGATTCTTCTGTTCTATAAGGATTATTGGTCTGGAGTACTGCTAATACAATGATTTAGTAGAAAGTAATATAAATACTACAGAGATGGTCACTACCTCTACATCCTCTTCAATATCAATGAGTCTGTATCTGGTTTGCATAGACAGATGTCAGTGAGTTGATATAGGCTCCCTTCCAAAAAAAAGTCTCTGTATGATATTTTGTAGAAGATTCATTTATTAGTAAGGGAGTCCACCAACTGCCTAACATTAGATGCTGCAGGATCCAAGTCATTTATACTTGACTGGTACACGTCTCTTTACAGCCATGATGACTTTCCGGCAGTAAGGATATACAGTTCACTCGATGCTTCTTCAATGGATTGCATATATACATACATTGCTCATAGATCATTTTAAAATTTACTTATAAGGAATGTAATTGTCATTATTCACTATGATAAAAACAATACTTTCCAGTGTAAACAGAAGATTGTTCAAATGGCATAAGTGTCATGATGATATTGCTCGCATATCCTTGTTTCAATTACTGCACCAATTAAATTTTGTATCTTCACCAATAGCAGTCAGAAAACATGAATTAAGTTATTTCCATTCCTCTTACACTATGGAAGATGAAGAGTTAAGGAAGGCAATAGCATTGTCATTCCAGTCGCATATAGACAACGAAACAAAGGAAAAGGACGATCTGAAAGAAGCTATTGCTGCTTCACTTGGAAAAACAGTAGATCAGTTGACAGCAAGAGACATGTTGATGGCATCCATCGATAATCCAAAAGAGAATCACACTGTAAAGAGCAATATCAGTCAAAAACGGCCCAGGGAAGAGGATGGATCACCCTCTCCTCGGAGCAGGCATAATACTGTTAAGATAGTAGATAACAGCAATACTAGATATTGGGAAGGAACTGTCAAACTCACTTATATCAAAGGATTCATTGGACCTAATTTCATCAAAATACAGGATATTATCCAGAGGGTATGATCAATAGCGACTCTATTATTCAGGATTGATATCAATATGTTCTCTTTCTATTGCGTTATAGTCCAACCTAAAGAAGGCTGTTGTTACTGCCTATGTTTATAGTTTAGACTTTATCAATGAATTATTTCCAATGGATATCAATGTGTGTATTGTCACTCATGGACGACCAGTAAAGTATATCTTTCATGGTATAACAGATACTGTATATTAAAGTATGTTATCCAGGCTATGGCAAGGCAGATAGATAAACACCGAGTGATTATTCAGCCACCCTTAAGCAACGACAGGTATGGTGTATTTCATCCCAAACTGATGCTACTCTTCCACCAAGATTCTTTAAGAGTAATCATTGGATCTGCTAATATGGTATGTCACATCTATTTCCATCTTAATAATGCATGCTCATACTCCGTTGACGAAACATTAGCAAGACTATGACTATGAAGATATGGAGAATGTGGTTTTCATTCAAGACTTTCCTCAGCTGGATAAACCCCTTCAGTCTAGTTCTTCCTTGCCTCAATTTGCACTTGATATATATGATTTATTAGAACAAATGCAGGTTCCTGAGAGTGTAAAAGATGAATTGCTATTGTATGATTACAGCAAAGCAAAGGTATTGATAGGGAATCGATTACTTGATATAGAAACTCACTTCCAACAATAAAAAAGGCCCATATAGTAGCATCTGTTTCCGGGGTATTCATAGGCGAGAATGAATATAACAGATATGGTCACACTCGTTTGGCAGACATTGTGCATAAAATAGTAGGCAATCTGGATAGTGCACACTATCCCAAGGTAGAAATGCAGGTAAATGAATATAGTGATAATATCAAACAGCCTTGTACTTATCCTGTAGCGAATAGACATCTTCATTGGGCGGCTTAACAGTCCCTTATATGAAGCAATTATATAGATCATTCTGTGGAATGCCAGCTTATACACCTTATTCCAAAGCAACAGACATAGTAGCAAAAGATCAGGTACCACCCATCAGTATTATCTATCCCACTGTGGATACAATTGATTCAAGTAGATTCGGCAGAGCAGTTAAGTAGAGATTAGTAGTCTAGTCATCAATTGGTAATTGATGGTCGTTCCTTCTCTTTAAAAGGGAGCAAGCACGATATGTTTCAACAGAAAATCATGGCAGAGCCCTCAATTCCCAAAAGAGGTGATGCATGATGCTATCAGCCATCGTCCAGGCACTCTGATGCATTCCAAGGTATATCATGGGATAGTTTATATGAATCAGACAAACTGACTGTTTAGGTGTAGTATATTATAGCGACTATTCCACCCACTGAATCTACCAACACTTCGAACAAGGTTAAAGGATGGATCTATTGTGGGTAAGTACTGGTTTGATTAGTCAATGTCATATATAGATATTCTGATAATTGTTCGAGTAGAAGTCATAATTCAACAGCATCTGCTTGGGGTAGATTTACAATGGACAAAAAGACTAAACAACCCAAGATGAACATCAGGTAATTTGATCACAGACACAATCATATAGCTATTTCATCACTCACATATTGGTAGTAATTGGGAATTGGGTGTAGTGTTTCCTCTCACTGACGAAAGTGATATCCCAGCCCCTTATTTAAGACCTCCTCCACGATACAATCCAGGTCAGATGCCATGGACCCAAATAATGGAATGGTAGGGAATAAAATTGGCTTTATTACAATAAACAGATTATTTATTAGATGCCTCAATCTCTTGCTTGAATAAGTCAAACTTGTGTTTAAGTTCACGAATAAGACTTCTCGATTCAGAGAAGCCCTTGTTTATGTGCTTGATGTGATCATGGTCCAGTATAATGTCTTCATTCATGTTGTTGTATTTCGTGATGATTATTTCCTGCATCCACACAGAGCCTGATATAAAGGATCCAGCACCCGAAACATTGTTACTGTAACAGCGAGCAGTTGAACTGTTTATCCATGGGCAGTAAGGTTTATGTTCCTTGGATAAATCAAACTTCTCAGTCAAATGAAGGAACCCTTTTCTGCTGAAACATAGATCACATCTAACACCAGGCACAGCTTTATCAAGGGGCTGCCAACCAGATATTGCCAATAGATAAGCCATTGTTATATGATCTGTCTCATGCCCCTCCATGTCACGGATTACAAACTGAAGATTCGAGAATACCGTTTCATTCTAAAATGTCATCACGTTAGTTAATGAAACTCCATACTTTTCAATCATACTTACAAGATGATGTTCCACTACAATATTACTCAGATGGTCTCTTTCATGGTCCATCAGATCTCTAGCTCTTGTCTTCAACATATTCAATGCTTCGGTAAACACAAGTTTTGGGAATCTATATATGTTGGCTAAATAGAAGAATGAGTAAATAGATCACAGTAATAGAGTTAATTCTATTTACTTTGACATTTATTGTTTCGCCATTGACATCCCTCTTTATGTTCATAGAGTAACTTCAATCTGTATAACCTTGTCAATGAGTTACCTATCAATATGTAGCATAATTAGATATGTTCATTGGGAAAAAGCAAATAGGATACTTACTAGAGCTCCCTTTGATACAGTTTACTGGTAAATAACCATTGCACTCTCGACACATTAATGCATGAGTATTACTATCATCTACCAAGTGTTGATGACAATCTACCCAACCGTGTAAAGAACACTGTAATGCTGAGACTGGTCTAGGATATAAGAAGAAGTTGACAGAATATGTACTGAGTCTATCCAGTAGGGCCTCTCGATCATTGAATATACTATATTTTGCTGGCTCAAGTCTTGGTTTTTTTGATACGTCCGGTTCAACACTATTCAATTACAGTTAAAATAAAACATTTCAGTGTCTAATAAATATTATCTTACCCAGCAGACTCGTCCGGTGACAATTTTCGCTTTAATGAGAAGTTTGGATCTATCTTACACTCTTTACATACTCGCTTCATGAAGCGCATTAACCTTTCTTGTTTATTTAATGATTCATCATCCACCAGATCAATGTCCTCGTCATTATCGGTTGATCCCGTAGTTTCAGTAGTCGGTTGAGGGGCGACTTCTTTGACTTTCTCTGGAATTATATTGAGGATCTCATCAGTATGGATAGTTTCTCGGTTGTTACTATCCAAGAACGGTGTGGAAGGAGGTTCAGATGGAACTTCGGTAATAGTTTCTTCAACCACATCGGCTGTAACAGGTATACTTGGAGACACGTTGACTATTTCACCTTCTTTTTGCTTAACTATTGGTGTCTGTTCCGAGTCAGGTACTTGAGTTGATATTTCTTGTTTATCGTCTATTTGCAGAGTATTTTCATTATCAATCTTATCAATATCCATCGTAGTATCCTGTGTATGATCGTTATCTTCCTCATTTACATATTGTCTGGTTGGTGTAATCAAGGGTGTCAATTGGCCATCCAATATGCCGCCTTCGTCCTGTTTGTCAATAGTAGTGATAGTTGATTCATTGGATATCTCATTCTCTAAATGTGGTTCTTTCGAAACAATCTCTGACGGTGATATATGTGTAAGGGTTTTGTCGGAAGAATTGATATCCAAGGTGCTTTCCTTTTCATTTTGAGATACTATATCTATATCAATGGCTATAACATCATCAATCAGATATTGATTTAAACGTACCATTATTCTTGAACTTACCATCCCTTATTACAGTATCCATAGTTGGTTTTTCCACGGTGTTAGGCTTTGTCGTGATAGGACTCATATGGGTGGTGGTATTAGTGTCTTTATTATCCACTATCTGAGAGGCTTCTGTTGTATCTGTTGTTGATATAGGTGGTGGGATGTTATTCTCGGAATCAGTAGGTGCGGTGGTATTCTCTACTAAAGTATTAAACTCTTCTCTTTTATCTTCTTCCGTTTCCTTTGTATCATTTACTGTAAAGCTGCTTTCATGCTGTTGTATTGGGTGTGTATCTTTGATTTCTACCTCGGAATCTTCTATTTCGTTGTAGTCTATATCAGTGATAAGCGTAGATGTATGAAGATTGTTCTCTTCAACTATTTCCAAAGCGTCCATGCCGTGGCCCTCATGTTCAATACTTCTATCCATGACGTGGTCCTCATGTGGGTGGTCCTCATGTTCAATACTCTTATCCACGGCATGGTCCTCATTGTGTAGATGAGAAATTACAGGCTTGGGAGAAAGATGGGCTTCAGAAACATTGGAGGATTGTCTAGCTCTATTTTCACTTAATGATGGATGGAGAATATCGCTCTTGGTATCAGATTCTGTAGTAGGATGCTCCATATGAACCTTAGTGCCCTCATGATCAGATTCTGTCATTTCAACCTCATCATTAATGCCATTGTTGGGAGAGATATTTGCATAATCTTCTTCCATTACTTGATCATTGTTATCCAATTCAACAGTGTCTGTTTGGTGTTCATTAACTGGAATTTGTATCTGTGAAATATCCAAGCTATTGCCATCATTTTGGTCTGTTTTATTTGGGTGTTTATTATCTGATAATAAATTAGTGGTCTCTTCATTTCCATTTTCTGAAGTAGAGTCTTGCTTGTGGAGTTTCTCATCCGCTTTCGAAGAATCATCCGCTACTGGCCTACCTTCTGCACGGGTCTCTTCTAAAGCGTAATCTTGGTACTCAAGTTCTTCTTCTTCCTTTGCTGCGTCAATACCTTCTACTACAGCGTAATCCTGATAATCCATTTCATTATCTTCTTTTTCAGCATTGATATCTTCAGCCTGAGTTTCTACTAGAGTGTAATCTTGGTTCTCAAGCTTTTCTTCCTCCTTTGCTGCATCACCAAGTTCAGCTTGAATTTCTACCAAGGCGTGATCTTGGTACTCAAGTTCTTTCTCCTCTTCTGCTGCAACTTCATCTTCAGATTGAGTTTCTACCAAGGCGTGCTCTTGGTACTCAAGTTCTTCCTCCTCCTTTACTACATCAGCATTTTCGGCTTGGCTTTCTTCCAAAGCGTAATCTTGATACTCGAGTTCTTTCTCCTCTTTTGCTGCAACTTCATCTTCAGCTTGATTTTCTACCAAAGCGTAATCTTGATACTCAAGCTCTTCCTCCTCCTTTGCTGCATCGGCATCTTCTACTAGAGTGTAATCTTTGTCTTGAAGTTCCTCATCCTCCTTTGCTGAATCCACAACCATTGCCTGACTTTCTACTTCTGTCTCCTCTAAAGCGTAGTCTTGATACTTGAGTTCTTCTTCCTCATTTGATGCATCTACTGATGATGCACTTTCGACCTTATATCCTTCTAGAGTGTAGTCCTGATACTCAATCTCCTCTTCGTAATCAGTTGATTCATTCAACGGCAAAAGATCTTTCTTCATCTTATTGTACTCAATCTCAAAATCTATCTCTGCCTCTTCATCAACATTGTCACTCATTAGTGGTGTAAGTTGTTTATCCTCAGTAGAAGAGTGGTGGACATCGGCTATTGGTGAAGATAGTTTATTTCCAGGAAGAATGTTATTGGTATTATTCGCTCTGTCTAAACCATCTTGTTCTGTTTTTCCTTCTTCCACTCTGTTATCAGTGCCTGCATCTTCACCCATTTCCAATTGCACTTGTTCATCCTTTGGTGGATTGATATCACTCTCCTCTTGATCAGATAAGAGATCAGTCTCCTTTGTTGGAATGTCTTCTTTATCAATAGTATTCAGATTACTAACTTTTCCCATATCATCCAGTGTATCACTGTCCTTCATCGTATTCTCCTCTTCATCAATCATATCCTTGAGAATATCATCCACTGCTTGCTCGTTGTTACTATCATCTTCATAGAGAATGCTAACTTTTTAATATATAAGATATTGTTGTCAGAAGAGGTTAGCTGTAAACTCTCATACTCATCAAATACATCATATTCTGATATTTCACCTGTCTCTACTTCTTTTGTCACTGGATATTCATCTGTAGTGAATTCTGTATGCTTCATTGTTATGCTCCTGTCAGATGCTTCTGGTGAATCAATACCCTCCAACTGAATATCATCAATATCAGAGCTCTCCAATATAGCATCATCTGCATTTTCTATATCTATGTCCTCATCCATGAATTCATCGTATATCATCTCATCCACATCAATATCTGTCATCATGTGATCTTCTTTACTGTTTGAATCATCACTATCCAAGTCAATGACTTGCTGTAGTCCCATGTTTGTATCGATATCCTCCATTTCATTATCAAAGTCTATGTTGTCAATATCAATAGTCTGATCCATCTCATCTTCAAACATGTCATCCTCCATATTGGCCAGTTCATCCTCTATTATATCATTGGCCTTTAAGATAATAGACTCCAGATCCCTTTCACTCAGTGATTCCAGATCAATGTCCTTATCCATAACATCATAGATTGTTTGGTTACTGTCTACGGTGGTATTGTCCTCGTGTCTATCAGACTGAATGTGGGTATCTAACAAAGGGTCCATAGTCAATACAGCAGTTGACTCAGGGGAAATCTGTGTTGTTTCTGTACTCTTTTCTTCTTCAGCGTCTACTGTAACTTTGATGTCGATCAGCTGCTCATTATCAGTGTGTATATTGGTGATCTCCACTGGAGTATTACCACCGTGTTTATCAGAGTGTACAGAGATGTTGCTATCTATAACAGGTACACTTTTGTTATTATCCACTGATGTATGAACTGGTGTGTTATCCACAGTGTTATCCGCAGTGTTATCAACAGCCACTGTGCTGTTCACAGATATGTCTTCGGTGTTATTCATAACAGTGGGTAGATAGTGGAGTTATGTTTGAATAGGCGAAGAAAAAGAAGAATAATATAAGAAAATTGCTAACCATTGCATTGCCCATGTCACGTGATTGCCACTGATAGAATATCAAATGAACAAAGTGACACACAGCCACAGTATACCCAGATTGCAGAGGACGTCCTTCAGAAGTGGTATTTGAATTGCATGAATAGAAATGACATAATGTTTCCATGGATATATGATTAGTGCCTATAGGAACAAGGAGAGTGCAATCTACCCAATAGACAATGATTATCCTATTTCCACTCTGTTTGTGACTGGTGTTTTCTCTTCCTTTCCTGGATGAATTCGGGCCATTGCCATATTCACGTTCAAACTCTATTTTAGCACTCAGGGGCACCCTGTTTGTAATAATTTTTATTCTGCCCTCAACATTTAAGCCCTTCTGTTTATTTTTTAACTCTTTCTTTCTTACCTTTCTTCCTTAATACTCAACGGCAAAAAGATGTTCCCTATTCAAAAGAATACCTTCATTGTTCCTTCTCCTGCTAAGGATACTGCCGCCCCTACTGGTGTCAACCTTTATGCTCGTTTCGCTCTTGCAGGTGCTGTCTGTTGTGGTGTCACTCACGGTGCCATGTAAGTAACAATCACTATATTAAGAACAGAATGATACTAACCATTAATAAACAATAGGGTAATATCTTGGATTTAAAGAATAGAATTGATACTCTGTATTACAAAGAACATGTACTTACCCTTTCTCTCCCTGTAGACTCCCGTTGATGTCGTTAAGACTAGAATTCAATTGTCCCCTGAGATCTATAACAAGGTAAGCATTTGAAAATAAGGATTAGATGTCACTGGAATAAGGATGAGTGCATTAATCATGGTTTATAACAGGGTATGATTTCTGGTTTCCGCCAAGTAGTCCAGGCTGAAGGTGCTGGTGCCTTATTGACTGGTTTCGGTCCTACTGCCGCTGGTTACTTCTTGCAAGGTGCTTTCAAGTTCGGTGGTTATGAATTCTTCAAGAAGACTTTCATTGAACTTGTTGGTATTGAAAAGGCCTCTGAGAACCGTACTGCTATCTATCTCGGTTCTGCTGCCATTGCCGAATTCTTCGCTGATGTTGCCCTCTGTCCCTTGGAAGCTACCCGTATTCGTCTTGTCTCTCAACCCACTTTCGCCTCTGGTCTCATTGGTGGTTTCAGCAAGATCTTGAAGGAAGAAGGTGTTCTTAAGGGTTTCTACTCTGGTTTCGGTCCTATCTTGTTGAAGCAAGTTCCTTACACAATGGCCAAGTTCGTCGTCTTCGAACGTGCTGCGTAAGTATTATAACAATTAGATCTAAATCAGTGATACTTATCTTTTTTATGTGCCATTTAGTGAGGCTTTCGTTAAGAGCATGGGTGTCCCTAAGGATGAAATCCTTCCCTCCACCATGACTGGTATCAATCTTGCCTCCGGTGTGATTGCTGGTACTGTTGCCGCCATTGTCTCTCAACCTGCTGATACCTTATTGTCCAAGATCAACAAGCAAAAGGGTGCTGTTGGAGAATCTCTCACTTCTCGTCTTATTGGAATGGCTGGTCAACTCGGTGTTAAGGGTCTCTTCTTGGGTCTCGGTCCTCGTATTGTCATGGTTGCCACTCTTACTTCTTTCCAATTGTAAGTTATAAAGGATGCATTATGTTTATTAGTCACTAACCATCTCTATTCTTCCTAAACAATAGCGCTATCTATGGTGATATCAAGCGTGTCTTGGGTGCCACTGGTGGTGTTGAGATTGCCAAATAAGTGTATTCAACCATTTATTTATAATTATTATTATTATTATTCTTACTGTGTTCTTTCCCTTAAATATATATACTCGTACGCACACTTCACACTTCAAACCTTATTTGAGGTTGTTTATAAACTCATTATTTCATTTCTCCCAAGGAGTACACACCCTTTAAAAAGAAATAAACAAAAAAGAAACCATCCTTGGTTTTATCAACTAGAAAATACTCAATGAATGTACATACTGTCATGGTGGTAGTTTCGGTGTGCCAGATACACATGCCAATGAGGGTTCATTGGTATAACAGCCAATAAGAGTAGGGTGATGATCTATTACTAAGGAGCTTTAAGCATGTGTCAAAACGTGGAGTTTCAAATAAAAGTGAGCCGTTGAACACAGGAGGGTTTCTTTCTCATTTCCTCAGAATAACCACGACTGATTGAGCACTACGTATGCATAGATGAAGAGACAGCTAGAATATAATGAACGTATCTTAGAGGAAAACAGGAGAGGGAGTTATGGTTTTGTGCTGTAATAGATTTCGATAGTGATGAGTAACTGGATGCTCATTTCAAGGTACCAGTGTGGACAGGCAACGACTATAACCCTTCAATACTGAAGATGCACAGAGCTAATATATGTATTCTGGATTTATATGCATGCTGTGTAACTATTGTTGATTATATAAAGAAGTCTGATAAAGGAATGTTCGAAGGTATTGCAGAAGGTACTAGTTGAAGGTGATAAAGAAGGCGTCTCAGCTAGAGATCTATTGAGGTATGTCACATCCAAGTTCTACAATACCAATGAAGCATCTGCTCAACAGGTTGCCTATGACCTGTTGCAGTTAAGAAGGGTCGAATCAAGCGTTGTATCAGCGTCTATTCATTCTGGTCCTGAAAAATTTAGATCTCGTATGATGAAGCCTCAAGCCCAACTTCGAGAATCTGCCTACCTATTCAACCGATGTATTTTTGAAAGGAATGATAGAATACTAGCATCTTTGGCTGTTTACATTAATTCATCTGAATCCTGCTCAGTTTGTTGCCTGGTATAAATACTCCAAAGTATTGTTAACAGAAGGAATAACATCAAGTAGTAATCATGACCTTGATTATGCTCAAGATGAAGATCTTCATGAATTTGTTACTGGTGATACGAATATCGAGAATAGTGGTTTACTTGGGGATAATGTTGATTATATCAAAAGAAGGAGAAAGCCAAGGGTCATCAAATACTCTTTCGAGGATATTCAGAGTATACTTTGATAGTATGTCTTTATTGTGTTAATGGCATATGTCTTTCCTTGTAATAAATATTGTAAATATCATACAATGTCTCATGCTTTTTTCATAAAAATAAATAAATACTGTTTCTTATATCGTCTTTAATAAATGTATGTAATGGCACCCTCTTTTTCTAATCAACTGTGATGCAAGATTGTATGCTGATCATTTGGCTAATCGGTTCAACAAGGCCATGCTTCTGCTAAGCTCTCTCTCTCTCAGGATCAACTCAGATATATTCTACCATTTGGCATGAACCTCTCACCAACACGGGAATAACTGCATGGCAGGATTCTAGTTCTACTCTACCTATACGCTACCTTGGATATCCTCTCTAATCTGATATAGAACAAAGAGATGCCTTTCTATCCTCTCTACTTGAGAAGATCAAAGTAGCCTGCAATATTCACCAAAAAAGATGGTAGAGCCACATTATTGAACTCTCTTATCTTGTCAAAGCTATGCCATATCCTTCGAGTGGTTATAGTTCCAAAGAGATTTTTCACTTCCATCCGCTCGATCATGTCTTCCTTTCTTACTCATTGCATGTTCCCTAAATAAGCATTGATACTTTCTGTTGTCCTAGAGAAAAAGGTGGTGTCAGTCTTCTCAATCCTGAAATTCAACAGTGCTTCCTTCAACTTCGTTGGTTAAAACCATTACTTCGACACAATCCATTTGATGCTTCAACCTCTCTACAACTCTTTCTCAATTCTATCACTTGTTCAGTTGTTCTCCCAAACTCCTCTATTTCCTCTGCAATTTACTCCCTTCATCTCTACACCTGGACCACCGTTTGTCCTTTGTATTTCCTCTTCTCTGCCAACTGGCTGGTGGTACCCTTCTCTTAAGAAATCATGAAGTTCTCGCTCCAAAAATCGACCACTGAGTGCAAGACAGAGAGTTCATCCTTCAAGACCTTGTTATCCTAGGTCAACCTCTCCACCATGACTCTATTCTCCTCCCTCATCTCCTTCATCGTACCCAGAGTTAGTTGGACGTTTAATCCAACTGAACGCGCATTTGCGCCTACTGTGCTGACTTGAAGTTCAACAGATTCTGTTATTTGCATATGGGATCTCTTTGACCTCTAGTTCGTGGCTTACCGAGAATATGGCTAAATGCCCTCATTACGATCTGATGATTTATGACAGGTACTTCAGTAGACATAAAATATAGTTATTGATATGAAGAATAGAGAGAGTAATACATAGGCTCATGAGGATACACTCATAAATACCCCGATCATCTGACAGATATCGTTGACCATACTCTACCATTGATATTTATGCTATTTACGGGATGTATTGTAAATGTAGAAAGGTGGGATATTGTGTTTATTATTTACAGAGTGGAATATAAATAGCTAATACAACATTTATATTATTGGTATTGTGTATTTCGAGGTAGATATTAAGAGTGATTTGTTCGAGATCATATGAGTTTCCTCTCTGTGTTGATTTCTCTACTATGGTTACTGTGGTTGCTATGACTACTTGTACTACTTATACTAGGCTTAGGGTCCACTGATGTTGAGATATGAGCAGACTTCTCTATGGTAATGGCATCTGTCACTAATAACCTCTTCATCATAGCATTCCATGATTCTGTTGGTGTTTGTATTCCAATCTACAATTTACCTCATTGTCAAAAATAACACTGACTGATAAACCTTATTGCACTTACCTGATATGGAAATGGGTTTCCCTCGGTTATGGTAATGGATGGGATATGCTCTTTATGCTCATTTACTAGTCTTAATATATTCATCAGACACTGTCTAAGCTGATTCTCTGCTGTCTTGATAGCCTTTAATTTATCTATTCACTTATTAACACTTCTGATATCAACATATAATCCAAATATACACTCTTACCCTTCTCTGTCAATGAGGAAGGTGCCATATTCAGAACGATATCCCAGTGTTCCCAGCATACAAATTCCTCTGTCTTAGTGATCTGGTACCAGTTCTTCTTCAATCTTTTTTCATAGAATAACACGGCCAACTAAGCTACAATCAGTCATACTGCATACAGTACAATCTATAGTCTTACCTTCATCTGTCTCAGTTGACTAGAACTCCTTATCAGATGTAATATGGTCTGTATCTTATCCTCAATCAGATTCTCGATATCAGGACTGTCTGTGATAGACTATAATTGGTATTATTTATGCAGTCTAGATAGGAATGTATATCTACTCACTACAGTTGTATTCAATACTCGAAGTTCGCGAGGCATAACAGTAATGAGCAATCTATGGAAGAAAATAGAATGAAGTATGCCTATCATACAGACTATGAGGAACAGTGTATCCTAGCAACATAGGAATGAATATTACCTCGAAGAACATCCTTGAGCTGATCTCTCGGCAATCCTGTCTATAGTAGAATAGAGAGATAAGAAATAAGGTACTCCATTATGCTACTGATATTAACCATTTCAATTGTAAACTCTTGTGTTACTGCAGCCATATCTGTATGTATCTCTACTATGTCAACAGTAAGTGTAGTTGTGGATAATAATAACAAGAGACGGTATCTATTTGTTAATATTGAAGAGATAGAGAGATAAAGGAGATCAATCCATCATTTTCTCACCATCTGAATCGGACTTCAATTTCCATTACTAGAACATCCCTTTCTTTATGTAGGTTGTATATATACATATGATAACAGAATTTAGTACCTCCAGTATCTTTTATTGCCTCTACTACCCGAAACCCTCCCTTTCGATTGAAGTTATTCCCCTTGATATCCATGTATGCGAAATTAGGGTTCAGACTATGCAAAAAAATATCGGAAAGTAGATGAATTGTTGACTGGCACGGTTGCTGAGTATCAAATCATATTTCTGCGTTTCCTCAACACAGTGTACTCAATCACTGAATACAGAATCATATCCACTCCCTCTTTATCCATCCATCCATCCACCTTTACTATAGAAATGGTTGCATTAGGTTTGCCTGCTGAAGTTAGCGCCACTGCTGATGGTAACCGTAAATTGTTCAATAAATGGTCTTATGAAGATGTTACAGTCGAAGATATCTCTCTTCAAGATTACATCCAAATCCGTCAACATGTTTACTTACCCCACACTGCCGGTCGCTTCGCTGTCAAGCGTTTCCGTAAGGCACAGGTAAGTCCTATCAACCAACAATCCTATTGCGAAAAGTGTGTTTACGTCTTCTGCTTTATTATTGTACATAGTGCCCTATTGTTGAACGTTTAACCAATGCTCTCATGATGAACGGTCGTAACAACGGTAAGAAGTTGATGGCTGTCCGCATTGTTCAACATGCCTTCGAGATCATCCACTTGTTGACCGATCTCAACCCCCTCCAAGTTCTTGTTGATGCTATTGTCAACTGTGGTCCTCGTGAAGACTCCACCCGTATTGGTTCTCAAGGTACTGTCCGTCGTCAGGCTGTTGATGTATCTCCTCTTCGTCGTGTCAACCAGGCCATCTCTTTAATCACTATTGGTACTAGAGAATCTGCCTTCCGTAACATCAAGACTATTGCTGAATGTCTTGCTGATGAGTTGATCAATGCTGCCAAGGGTTCTGCCAACTCTTATGCTATCAAGAAGAAGGATGAACTTGAACGTGTTGCTAAGTGTAAGTATAGTAGTTGGGAAGATAGGCCTGTTATTGACACTCTTTTTGTTATTAGCCAACCGATAAATCAGTCTGGATGGCTATTTTGTTATTATTTTGAGAGAATGGAATCTTTGTTATCTTTTTTTAATAAATATACATATACAAAAATAGAAGTGGGAGATCTGCATGGTTATGAATGGATATTCCTGTGCTATGAGTGGTTATCCCCTTTGTGTGAAGGTGGATCAAACATGACTCTATCCATCATCTCTACCAATGCTCTTACATGTCCAAATACTAATTATACACACTTATATAGTTGCTCGTCATTAAATATCTTTTTTTATTTTTGTAAATATATATTAAAAAGAGAAGTAATTTAAGCCTTGACAGCATACTTGCGAAGAGGGAAGTAGGCTAACTTCTTTTGTTGACGAACAGTCTTTCTGGACTTTTCGAAAGGAGTCAAAGCCTTACGCATAGCACGAGTCTTCTTAACACGGAGATCAAGAGGAACAAACTTCTTCTTTTGGTAGAAGAGACGAAGTTGATCACGTTGAGTTTGGTTGATAACAGTCAAAACACGAGCAACGTTCTTACGGGCTTCACCACTAAAAAGAAAAAAAAAATCAACAGTCTGTTCCTGCCAATAAACCCATACACAACTTACACTTCTTGGAGCTTACTACCAGCAACCTTTTGGGCACGGATAGTAGCAAGAGCTTGCTTTTGCTCGTCGAGAGTCTTCAAGAGCTCAGCCTTGTTCTTGTTACGGAGTTCAGAAGCCTTAATGATAGCCTATATACAAATAAGAACATGAATTAGAATAACCCATTGACTTGAAATGTAGACCATCTATCAATCAACTAGATATTCTGCTGTTAATGGGGTGTTTTCTCTGAATACAGTCAATGAGAGCGCCATGTGACATTATACAAAGTGGTTGCAGTTGAAGTTATTACATTCCTTTCACACATATACTCTCAAGTCAATGAATTGGATTGATGGATTGAAAGTACTATGGATTATACCACTAGCAGGTATCTAAAGACTAATAGATGGATGGATGGATGATCTTACCATTAGCAACACCGGTTTTTGATAGAGGGAAGGATTATAAGTTGGGTGCCTGTTGACTATTTCATTTGAACCCATTTCATTTTTGAGATCCTCTTCACTATATCACGTGATTATTCAAGTACCGAAGAAGGTCATCACAGTGTGAAATATGAATATATTCTCGTTGGAAATGCTAATCAAGTTCATTCAACTCTGTTTGTTTCCTGGTGAAATATGCACAACATTAACATCAGATACTAAAGAGACAGTTTATTCAAGGTCATCTTGATTGTTTATGCCGTGTTACTGAGTATGTGGAACATGGCGCGACATATACTATTAAATCAGATGTATTTCTATGACAAGGTGCCCTCCTCAAATATAGTTTATAATCCGGCATTTTGTATTTCAGATGCTTGTAACATATTGTTGTGTAGTATAGCCATGGCATTGAAAGTGCACTGAAGAAACTGAAGTCTCCGTGGAAGATCTAGGCAGAGTTCGTGATAACATTGGATATCTTGAGGAAGATATTGCATATACTGGACAATAATGAAGACTATGCATCAGATGCAGTATCTTCAAATAGAGTCTATTGAACGTCTTTAAAGAAGAAGTGCCAAACTGTCTAGATCATCCAACAATGTTTCTTCTGTTCTTGGAAAAGAAGGTCATGGTTCAACAAGGACTGAGGAATGTTCTCTGATAATGGTGTCACATTAGCCGATATGCATGCTGAAGATTATGAGTGTGGGTTTTCTCTAGATTGTTTCATGAGATATATTCTGCAGTACACATTTACAGACTCGTTATTCCCAAAGAAGAAGAGCTGTCACATATGCACAATTTGGAACATAGAAATTAAAATGCTAGAACACCTTCTAGTCTCGTGCCCTTCAAAATCCAAATGGCTGGAAGCAAATTGAGGTTTCTGCAATCAATCATGCAATAACCACGCCTCGACTACTCCTCATCTACATCACAATAGCCCAATCCTCACTTCAGATACATCTTCAACCAACACGTTGTAACTATCTCTGTTCACACCATTAGAGTCTATATTACTTTGTGTAAGATGTTCTAATATATACCAAATTTAACATACGCTCACTTCTTTGAATATCACCTCTCCCATTCTACACAGAAGCAGGATAATAGAATCCAGTTCTCTATAAGGTATATATGATATGACTGCGCCATTACCCAGTATATCGCTAGTATAAAATAACCTTAACATCTGAAGCCCTGATGAGATGCATTGCACTACCAGGACATAGTTACAGATGAGGTGTCCCATCGGTGCTGTATGACATGTCATGGGTATTCCAACCCTTCACCATTGAAGTGGCGACAGTGAGTGGTGTCCTTTATCCACCGTTATATGACACTTGTGACACTCATTAACCCTAATAATAAATAAGGGGACTGAATACCCAGCATTCAGCCATTTAAACCCATTATCTTGAAAATCAAACATTCAATTTCCGTATTAGAAAGGTTCCCATGTCACAGAAACAGACAGTGATTATTCCTGCTTATTAACCATATTCTCATCCAGAAATGGGGTTTAACGCTGTTTATTTTTATTGTGTTTTTTGGTGTGAATGGATATTCATAATAATATGGGTATTTTATAACCAGTATATTTGTTATTTAACAAAAAGATGCTTCCTCTTATTATTACTATAGTGAGTTGTTTCCTTTTGGAATCATTTATTCTTCTTCAGGTTGAGGGATGGGGGTTTCCTTCTCGTTTTGGATGTTCTTGGCTTCATAGTGAACAGCAGCAATCTGGGCAAATGTCTGGCTGGCAATGTGTTCTAACTTTTGACCGGTGGGGGACTGGAGAGCATCTTGTACTGTGGTTTGAGCAGTCTGGGCAGCATTATGGATCTTCTCTTGGATGTTGAACTTATGGTCAATCTCAACAGCCTTGTCCCAGATACGGTACTTCTCATCAATCTGCTTGACATTGGAAGTGATGGCAGAAAGATAGCTATTTAAACGAGAAGAGAAGTTGTATTTGGTATCAAATTCAAGACCCTTAGCAACTACTTGATCCTGGAGAATATAACCCTTGGCCAAGATTTCAGCAACAATACGGGTCTTGGGCTTGGATTCTTGTTCAGGGTGTGCTTCATCATCAACACCCTTGTGGTCATCAGCAGTAGATTCGAAGTAGTTGGTAGCCACAATATGACAATCATCGATCAAAGCTAATATTTAATGTGTTACTAATCAATACAGATGACGGACCCCATCCCAACATCAAAATACTTTACCATTACTGAGAAGAGTGGCTGTCTTGGCAGCAGATTCACGCTCGAAGTTAATCAAAGCAACTTGATGTTCACCATCATCATCACTGTTTTTATAGACCATAAGTAACATATTACTCCCCAAACACAATAGAATAACCACTTACGGAATCAACTCGAATTCAACAATCTTACCGCAGAACAAGAAGAACTCCTTGACAGTCTTCTCAGATGACTGGAGGGAGATGTTCTTGACAAGTACGAAGGTGGAAGAAGGTTCTTCAGGGATCTATATAACAGTGTGAATATATGCACACACACACACACATAAACAGTGGTTAACTTACAGAGATAGTCCAGGCAGGCATGATGTGTTATGTGTTTAACAGAATAGAATAGGGAAAAGAAAGAAGAAAGGATGGTTGAGGTTGAATAGTTTATATAGCTTGCTTTTAATTGCTATTTCATCATATATATTTTTTCATGTGAAAATGGCAGTATATCATCATATCGTTAATATATGAGCCGAGACACATGTAAATGGATAGAAGACAGTTTATGTTGATATTCAAGGGCTATTTCATGTGATTGAGGCATGTGAAGTCGTGTTTACTTTGTTGATAGAAGCCCCTTAACTGCTGCTTATGTATGTGAGAATATATCACTAATGGGATGTTTCCAGGTAAATGTGGTACCAAATAATAGAGTTGAATGAGTACATGGGTTCTCTCGAGTACTGATGTTTACGATGATATATTTATTGTATTATGACGTGCTGATATATACTATTTATTTATATTTTATTATTTTACTAGTATAGTCCATTATCATATATCTATCATTTGGGGGGAGTAAACTACCACTGTGCGAGAACCAGTAAGATGTATTGAATTTGAGCTTCAACTCTGATACCAGCACAGATCCTATAGTCATGGCTGGATGACTCTTGCCATTGTCATAGCACATATCCCACTTCCCTGATATCAAACCACTGATGAACTCATCCCATTCATTATTGGTAAATGTCAGATGTAATTTAGACCCACTCAACTCCTTTGTCATCAACAGAATGCCCTGTCCCACAGATTTACTCAGCTGCATCATTCTCTCGCCCACCACTATATTTCGCCTGAAAGTGGCCCAGTTACTGCCGATCAACAATGGCTCAATCCAGGGACGATACACTTTCATGTTCACATTACGTTCCCTGTCTCTGTTAGATACATCTTCCATCATATCACACACTTCATATGGGAAGATAATAGCAAATATATGCTGGAATTGTTCAAATGCCATATAGAGTCGAAAGTAATCTGAGTTGTAGTGTATTCCATTCTGATTCATGCCATTATCCAGATGAGGTTTCATATTAGAATACTGTATGAGTATTTGAAGCGCAGGCTGTAATAGTTCCCCTAATTCTTGGCGTGATAATGTATTCGAACTCACACTCATTATCAATGATCTCTCTTGCCTGACACATGATTGATCAATAGCCAGAGTAAAATTACTAGGTAACATCTGTGCTTTTTCCTTGAGATCCATCATGGTAATATTCCTCATTCGATTGATAATATCATCACCTATTTCAAAAAAAAAAGGAGGTTAGGTTTGAAGTAGATTGGGGGGGAAGATAAGATAGACTTACGCCTAGACTCGAAACCCCCATGTCGATGTGGAATTTTTGGTTTCTTTGCAGGAGCAGGTATACGGACATCCGGTGAATGTCTTTTCCTTTTATATGAGTGCTCTCCCATTGTTTCATGCTCAGGATATTGCTGAAGAAGAAGAGATTCTCGGTGGATACGATCACTGTAGCAATATAAGTCCCTTTGATGCTTTTGTTCTATCATGTCATTATCTGAGTGTATTGAATGTGTCATATTCTGTAATTGGTCACTGCATTTGATATGCATATGTCGATTGTATTCATGAAGAGGAAGGGACAGGTGAGTATCATCCAATGTGGTATCTACTACCTGCTGTAACTGAGTATTGGCTGACAGAGAGAAGGGAGGAGACTGGGTAATTAATGAAGATGAAATGGCTGGATGAATAGGGTGGGATGCATAGAATGATCTGTAATGTGTGTCTTGTCTTATTGAACAATTGTCTGTTAGATGTTCATGTGGTAAATCAGATATTGAAATAGGCGGTGTTATTGTTTGAGATGAAATATCACTGTTGGTGGATATGTGATTGGTGATATAGGAGACTGAGGGTAAACGAGTGCGAAATGAATGCTGAGTAGGATGTGTTGACGATGAGTCAATCCATTTCTGGATAGTGTCCTTATCCGATCTTCCAGTAGAGTCATGGTTGATAAATGATGTTCTCTCTTCTGACATGTCGAGTGGACTACAACATGTACTGCCAACTAGTCGAACAGAGTGAGAATAATTATTCTTGTCTTTGAATATAATACGGTCTTCATGAAGAGGCTTGTATACAGCTATTTGATTACCCAGGGCATAGGATATACAATAGAGTAATTTGGCCATTTTATCCCCATCCGGTTTCTTACGGAGTACTTGCTGTAGCAACCTAAAGAGGTCCAATAGGTCCTGATCACTCAGAATATCCTCTGCTTGTGGTTCATGAATATGCATTTCAGATGTCAATAAGCATGACTTGCTGTGTGATATATGTACTTCATTCATTATAGTAATCAAGGTTCATTGAAATAACAAGTCTAGATTGTTGAAATTTTTTGTATGAAATATCCCCTCAGACTGTTTATTGTAATCAAAGAAAGAGAAGGTCAACTGAAGAAGAGCCATGTTATATATAAATATATACTGGTGTTCCTTTGATAAGCACCTCCGATTCTGACATTCAATTCATGTTTAACTTACTGGGAGTATTAGCATCTCTCCTTGGAGGAATATATCAAGAACAGGCATTCTAACTATCAAGGAAGATACATTCATATCAAGCCCTGTTCATATAAATGCTGCAGAAAGAGAAATGAATGCACTGCATATATATCCAGGCATCCCTGAATTTACCAGAACCTGTTTGTATTGTGTGTCACACTCTCGGATATTGTGCCTAAATATGAAATTACACAACACTTTAAAGAATAGAACAGAAGTTCACATGTTTATTAACTAGTGCCTAGTCAGTCTTAATTTCAATAGTCCAAATAACAGGTGCATCTGTCATTATACTGACTGTATCACTGTCTACTGCATTTGATGTACTCACCATACCTCCAAAGTAACATCTCAAGTGATCTATGAAGCATTATTAGATGAGTTTTCGATCTTTGTATATATGACATTGTTTACCCATATCCCATTTCAACCCGTGAGTGGTAAGTGTGGCAGGGGATCCAATAGGCATAATACCACATGTCGGACCTATATAGCTTATTTCTTAAATTAACTTCCAACCCCCTTATTGTCCAAACTCACCTTCTAATTCAGGTTGACAATGTATTTGATGCTCACCCTGGATGACAGAACAATAAGAGGAAGAAATAAACAGCGCATAGAATGAAATAATGTGTTACCTCGTCTAATAGCAGTGTTATATTCTCATCACTAATCAATGAAAACTTTCTCTCAATTTCATCCTTCATCATATAGAGTAAGTTGATATTGGCCATAGTCTGATCGAATCTACCACTCAAAGCAGGTAATGCCACTATATCATACTATTTATATTATCAGTTTAAATAGAGCGTGTCTATCTATCCATCTATTTATACCTTTCTTTTGTCTTCTTTCTCCTTCTCTTGCAATAAGTATACACATTTCATGAAGTCGGTTGAGTCCTGTTCTGATACTCTGGTGATGGTCACACCCTACAGTCAAGAGAAAGCCACGGATAAATAGCCAGTATATAAACTCATATGTTGTCTCCCTACCTTTGACTGATAATAAGATTCTACTTCAGTGCGAATAGAATCTAGATCTCCTCTTATTTCATCAGGAATATATCTAATGGGTGTACATTTCAGTAGGAACACTCCCTCTATCTTATAACATATTAAAATCATAGGTACATACTGTTGTAATAATACTGGATCATGTTCAAATGCATCATAAAGTCTGTTGGCCCCACCATCAGCCACAAATTTATAGGATGCTATACAGCAAAAGAGGAGTTGGGTTTCTAAATGTATTATTGGTATATAATGGATTCTTACCATTCTTCCACAGTCTCATAAATAATTTCAATCGTGTAATAGGCTGATTCAATACTATCAGACAGAAATCATCACCATGGCCACTCCGAGATAATATGCTGGAAGGACACCAATGCTTCATCTATGAAAGTCAGGAAAGAAAAGTAAGTGATTTGCCCAATAGGAGATCAATACATATTTAAAGCGTTCATTTTGAGGTAGTTACACTGATTGGGACTCCCTCTTTTCAGTCCCCTCCCACACCCAAGAATAAATCCCCCCACCCCTGAAGCAGTAGTAGAATTAAAATAAAATAACAATTAACATTCTTATTTTGCTTCTCTGTTTATTATATATCAAAATGGTAACTATTTATACTATTTACATTTGGATTCATAACACAAGTGACTCATAAATTACTTCAAGTCAGCTGCATCAAAAGTAACCAAGTATCTTCCTCTCCTTGACCGTGTCTTGATCCAGCGTATTAAGCCCCAGGAGGTAATTTTCTTATTTTAATTATCTTTGTTTCTTTTTAATTAATCCAATTGCATCGATGTTCATAGAAAACAGCTGCTGGTATCTTTATTCCCCAAAAGGCCCAAGAAACATTGAATGAGGGCTATGTGGTTGCTGTTGGAAAAGGAAAGCTGAACAGTGCAGGTGAACACATTCCCACACAAGTGGCTGTAGGTGATAAGGTCATCCTCCCTGCTTATGGTGGAAGCCCTGTCAAGGTTTCTTCAGAGGTAAATTCCATCATACGTCAATTTCATACATTTAAATCTGATCCCCCGTATTTTATAGGAATATCTTTTATTCCATGACTCTGAAATACTCGCTAAAGTAATCGAATAGAATACTCACAATTAAAATCCATCTATACACTTTTTATTCATCATCATCATCGTCATCAAAGAAGGATGAATCTATATTATGTGATTTTGTTTCTTTCTTCTCAACAGTCTCTTCTTTCTTTTCTTGTTGAATATCATCACTCTGGACAAGAGACTCATCATTGAATATATGATCTCCATCAAACATCACTTCTGGACTGATGGATGCAGCAGTAGGTGTCAATGCTTTGGGTGAAGATGGGGGAGATATGTTCTGCATGATGGCAGAATATTTGGGTATACCGCGGGGGATGGTAGGGGAGAGGACAATGGGTGAAACGATAATGTCTGTGGCTGGATAGTGTTCATTGGATATTTTGATGTGAGTTGGATGAACATTATTGGTATCATTGGTTGTGGTATTACGCTGGAATACACCCATCATACTCCATTTACTGTCATCCGAGGTCTTTATGAATGACATCAGGCTACCTCCTTTCTTTGTCTTGGTATTATCTATTAGATCCTCTTTACTCGCCACAATCGGTCTGGCCATCCTTCGCTTTTCACTCTCATGATGCAGGCGGCGAGTGGTCTCAGAGAAGACATCACTTGAATGCAATATAAGATCTTGTATGCATCGTTGGGGTATTTTGCTGTTTAATGTCATATGTGTATCCATCCTTGATTTAAGTATGATATATCCCAGTGATTGACTGATATGTTGGATCACTTCACCAGAAGCAGATAACTCTTTCGCCCACCTATTTACAAATAGAAAAGTAAATACAATAGGATTCAATTATATATTCTTCGTATTTACGTTGAGATATTCTCAATGATGGCCTGTAATGTCTTGAAATGGGAAGAAGGTAGATTGGCACATAGATTGCTTAGAGATGTAATACGAACATCCACATCATTGTCTAATGATAAGTTGTAGTTTAGTTATTCATTCGTTCTGTAAATCATTAGTGATTCACCTACTTCCACGAAATAAGGTGACTACTGGGTCATACAGTTCATAAGTCATCAGACACTCGGGTAATTCCAATAGAAAGTATCTCAGAATAGCCACCAACACACCAGGTTCATATTTCTTGAATAGATCCAGCGATACTCGATCCGTGGCTACATTTAATTCCATACAAGCGGTGTGAACCCGATCCAATGGGCATGGGGTGGACCATAACAATAGCTTTCTTTCACTGTCCCACTCATCCGATCCTATATTCTATCTTTTTAGGGCACAGTCATTATATCGATTTAGATCTGCTTTTTTACCTTTCTTGATGGCCTGCAAGATGACAGATACAAATTTAGGTATTCCAGTAGCTGATTGTTGAGCTAAATCTTCTAATGTCACACCAAATACCTGGTCTAAATGAAGAGGGGGTTGGGTGTTAGAAAGAGAATAATAAGATATCATCGTAGCCATTTACCATGGGCAATCCCATGATAATAGTTGTCATAGAGAATAGCCTTTGGATTGAACCCGGATACAGCATACTGTTGTATGATATATTTGATATCTTGATCAGCCTTCAATGATTCCAAGAATACCATCATATCATCAATCACTATCTTATCCTGAGGAAGAGAAGCTGATAGACAGCTAATAAAGGCAGACATCAACAGTTTGAGTTGAGTGATCCTATTCAATTCCAATTGTTCCATCTCGTTCAAATGGGCAAACATAGCTTCCTCAATAGCCATTCTCATTTGATCCAATCTTTTGACTGTCAGTCTGTAATACTCATCTGATTTCTCTGCTTCTTTCCGTGCTCTCTTCAATGATTCTTCCGAGTGAGTAGTGGTGGCAGTGATGGTGGTCGTGGTATTGGTGGCAATCTTGTCAAACAATCCTCCCAAGGCTGCATAGGTGTCACCATTATCATCCTCTGACATACTACTGGCTGTACTACGCCATTGATAGTATGAGGCAGATGAAGGTGTGAATTTATTACCTCTCTGTCCAATGAGACGTAACACGCCATAAGGTTGAATAAGCTGTTGACCAACAATATCAGCCATAGCTGGTGAATCTTTGCACTGTAGTAAATTAGATTGTAACCATCGAGTGATGTTCTCTCCTGAAGATGTGTTCTTATAAGTACCCAGAAAAGAGACTCTGTGGTCCTTTTGCTCAATTTCATCTTTCATCCTCTTCACCAATTGATTCAGTTCTCCCTGTGTCATGATCTGATTACCTAGTTGGAGGGTAATACTGGAATTAGACTCCCCATCAAAAGAACTATCATTGAGGCTGGGTGACTTTTCATGTATGGGCGAGGACACTGTACTACTGGGGGTACTCTGACTTGACTTCAATGCAAGTTCCTCTGCTCTATCTGCTTCTTTACATCGCTTTCTGTAGATCGTTCTTGCCTTTTGTGTGTCCTTGACTAATCCATCAAACTGCTTCAGAATGCTGTCGATGGCCTGCTTTGAATTGGAAATACTGGTCTTATACTCTTCATGAAATTCCTGAAGTGGCTTCAATGCACTTGTTGACATATGGCTGGCAGTCCGCCTGTGTTGTTCACCAAATTGAGTGCTGGTCTTCTTTAATTGTAGGAAACATGTCTTCAAACTAGCCCCGTCGTCCCGCCCAAATCCAGTTGGCTTAATAATGATCTTTCCTTGCTCACTTAATTTGTTTGCATACATTTCTTCAATAGAGATACGGTCTTTCATATAAGTGATGATCTCCTCATTCTCGATCTTGCTTTGACTTAATTTATTATGGAGTATATTATACCCTGTTTGGAAGTCAGGAAGGGTCATTTCAGGCTGTTTCTGTGACCAAAATGCAGCCTTGAAATGATCAATAGGTGCCATAGTGATGAGTTTATGAGAAGTGGTAGAAGAAAGATGAAAAGAAAAGCACTTTGAACTAAGTATCGGCTATTTAAACACCCAAATAGGGGGATGACAAAAAGGAGTCTATGTATATTTATATATGTGTGTGTGTTTTTGTGGCTCAAAAAAGAGAACTCACTCTAATAATATATATAGATATGTACTCAAGCCCTAACAAGAAAAATGTGAAAACTCGAATGAAACCATGGTTACCACTTTAAGTCAATTGATGATTTCTAATTTCCAATTTATTTCCAAGTAACACACAATGAAGTTTCTTATTAACTCTTTCCCTTCTTCTATTCACTCCCTATGGACCCTATTGCTCCCCATAGTGCTTCTATTTCTGCCTATATGAGTGTGCATGAAGGTGAGATAGGCTATTCGTTATTTGTTAAAAATACTCATTAGCTTTCATAGCCACTAATCTGGCTTATGTGCGTTATTTTGGAAAAAAGGACAATGCAACAAAAGCAACATTCAAGAGTTTAGATGCCAATGGGTTTATTATCGAATACTCAGTCAATAACACCGAAAAAGGAGAGGTATTTATTCCCTTCAAGACGAATTTAACTAAAAGAGAAGAAATAAGGCCTGTTCTAGAAGCTATGGCTAAAGAAGCAGAAGAAGCATTGGGTCTGGTAAGGGAGAGGGGAAAACAGAAAGGTGAAAATGTAAATTAAATCTTTAAATCAGCCTAGTTCATTGTCTGGACCGCCACCCTTCAAGGCCATTGCAAAGGCCATTGTTGCTTCTACTATGGATATCTACACACCTGTCAAGCCACAGGTACCCTTGAATAGCTTCTATCTGCCTACACCTGTTTCTATGGTAATGGAGGGTGTGTTGCTAGGTAGTGTGGCTATCATGGCAACCACATCCGATGCTTATCTGAGTAGACAGTTCCATCCTCTTGTCCTTGAAATGCGTAACAGAATCGGCAGATCCTTAATCAAGAAGATCTGGAATGGCTTGGTCATTGTTCATTTGACAGGAGGACTCTATACATTTACCAGTTGTTATCGACGTGGGTGGTATGATTGTAAAAATACACTCAAATGGACATTAAGCAGTGTGGCCTTTGGATTGGCGTCATTAAAGCAGTTCAAGCAACATGCTAAAGATGTTAGAGGGTCACATTAAAATAAACAGAATGTAGTAGTAATTGGGTTATAACTGTTTTTATTGTTTGGAAGCAAAAAAAAAATAGAAGTATATATATAAGATGTGATAATACATGATATCAGGGAGAAAATAAGAGGATGTTTAAAAAACGGGGACTAATCAAGTCTATATAGTGAATGAATAAAATGCACTCATACAAAGACTTATATGTGTGGTATAAAGAGGGGTCTGTTCAAAGAATAGAAATGAGATGAAGTGGAATATGACGGGTTGTTCGTGGATCAATGTGTTGATTTAAGCACTCGTATCTCTGGCTGCCCTGATAGTAAATCTGGCGGATGCATTTCCAGAATTACCCATGAGTACGACGATATAAGAAGTCCTGGTTGGCAAGTCAGCGGGGAGTGTTATTCTATAAGCGCCTGCATTGAGATTGAATCCGGAAGCAAGATCCCAGTAAAGATGTTCATTGTATTGATCATCACCTTCAAAATATCCCAATTTGAGGGTACCTTTATACATCTCAGGAATAGGCACAATTTGGGTGCCATCATTGTAGGTGGTATCCCATTGAACCACATAGCTTTCTCCAGCTCTCCATTTGGTTCTTGAGTTGGGAGTGGTGATGACAGGGTTGATGACAATAGCACTGACTACGGACAGAATGGCAAGAAGAAAGACAGCTAAGAATTTGAACATGGACATGATGATTTAGTAGAGAGTAAGAGAAATGTGTTGATAAAATAGTAATCCAGGGAGAATGTAGACCTCTATTTATATTAAAATGATTACTTACTTTTCCCCGCATGAAATCATTTTGAAACAATGACACCTCAGCCATTTCAATCACTTTTCCAACCAATAACATACTCCACGAAGAGTCAACTCTATGCATATTGGTGTCTATGCACTTATAGTGAGTGACCATGCATAGTACATTATACTGTTTATGCACAGTATAATAATGGTGTTAATACTCTCACTCATAGTGGCCTGTTCTTAGATGAATTGTGATAGCATGCATTGCTGTTATGTTCATCATTTTTATGTTCTTATTCATAGTTCAGAATGGATTAAAGCCCGTTTGAGGCTGATGAAATCATACCAGTATAGTCTGTGTTTCTACCTTTAATTATTCTGCCAGTTAAAGAGATTTTTTAGCAGTAGAGTGAAGTCAATATTCAACATGAATATGTAATATGCAACAATAACTGATGAACTGATATGTGTCTACATGAAATATACATTTGTTCAAAGGTCAATATATCACATGACATTCCTCCTTGAGTCAATTAAGTACAGGAGGATGACGCAAAATACGATCATCGTCCTATTATAAGCTGTGAATCCCCTATTTTAGATTGTGGCAAATGGGTAATTATATATACTAAATAGCCTATAGTATAGTTAATGGGCTGTGGATGATATATTCTGCATAAACTGAAACAGGTAATTTTAATCCATCTGTATATGAATGGCTGGTGAAATTATATGCAGTGTAATGGGGTATGTCATTCTCACATGTAACAGTCCATAGAAAGAGACGCATTCACTGGCATTGTTTGTGTTCATGGATTATGTTATTCATTCACTCAGCCTCAAAGGGGATACCATGCTTAGATTAATCAGTGCAAGAAATGTACGATTCAATCGTACTCATATGCACATAAGTGCATTCAGATTATGACTAGAAAAAAAAGATCATAAACATATAGGTGATCGAGATGGCCTTTTTCTGATAATGACCATCACACTGTTTATTCTAAACATGGATATCATTTACATAACTTATTTGAATAATGATGACTTATATGTCAAGATGATAGCAAGTCATCTGTATTAAGTAAGTCTAAATGTAGTAGATTGAAGGCTTAACTACTCCCTTTCTTGGTTTCATCATTTACAGCTTCCAGAGTTGTCCCCCCACCCATTCACTCCTTTACCTGGTAGACTTCTGCCTAGTAATACATGCCCATTCCTCTTTTATTATACTTTAATTAATGTACTTACTATAACTGAAATACCTCATTATTTGGTGAATAAATAGAATGTGTATTATTATTTAATGGAGAATTAGTTATCGTATATAATATAGAGAATATATATAAATATGCAAAGTTATCTATTCATAATTATTTGTATGTATGTATATATATATAATGGCAGTGAGTGTGTGTGAGTGTGTGTGAGTGTATATATATATATATATATAGTGTGTATATATTCTTTCTTTATACATTAAATAAATAGAGTATAGAAGTAAATGAATGTTTTCGTCTTGGTAAAATTAAAATAAAGGGAGAAATTACATAAAAAGAGGGGGGGGAGGAAGGAATCGAGATTAATTTTGTTTGTGAATGTTTGAATAGAAGAAAAGGAGTTGATTAATCAGGATAATGTTAGTTGTTGTTTTTACATAACTTCTGATGATGTGGTATCTGTCGAGGGTTTCAATGAATTCTCTCTACTTAAACATCCTGTAGAAGGTTCATCATCATTTCCTTGGAGTGAGCTAGAAACAGAGGGAAGATCAATATACATGCATATCAATAACTCTAATCAGATACGAACCTTGGCACTGCTGATGGTCTCACGGAAGGAGGGCGCATAGACTGCAGTATCCATTCGTGTTGGAAAGCACTTTCAGGAGTCATTCGCTTAGTGGGATCCCATACTAAGCACTGTGAAATGAAGTCCAGGAAGAGTGGATCATTACACTTCAATGCTTGGGCCAATGTCTTCGTGCCTGCCCTGCGTTGTCTACCGCGTGAATTACACACACCTCTGGGCTCACCACGTCGATCTATATCATAACTGTTAGAGAAGTTCATAGTCTAATACAGTATCTTTTTCCTTTACCGAAGAACAAGTGCTTTCGTTCACTTGATTGAATCAGTGCAGGGTCGGGAACGCCCAATACTTCCATAATACAAGCAAGTTGTTCCTGTTCATTCTCACCAGGGAACATAGGTGTCCCCATGTAGAGTTCAGCAATAATACAGCCGAGACTCCACATATCAATAGCTGTTGAATAATCTAAGCCTAAAATGATTTCTGGTGATCTGTAGAATCTACTCTGGATGTATGTATAGACTAAAAGACAATACTCAATACATAAACTCGAGACCAACATAGCAAGGTAATTCTTACCTCGATTACTTTCAAGACAACTGCTGCCGAAATCGATTACTTTGATAGTACTTTTGTTCTTGTGCTTTAATAGGATGTTCTATTATGTGATGAAATAGATGAGTGTTATATGACATTGATATAAGATGAATATATATTACCTCTGGCTTCATATCACAATGAATCACTCCATGGCGATATAACAAAGCAAGTGATCTTAACAGCTGAATGGTAAATCTAAGAGTACAAATGAGTATAGTTCTTATGATATATTTCTGATGACGGTACCTTTTGACAAGGGTGATATGGAATCCCTGGTAGCCATTAGACTTGATAAATTCATATAAATTCATACTAAGACACTCGGATACAATACACAGATGATTACGGAAGTAGAAGCTGTCTGTCATTCGCACATTATGATGTCTGTCTTCAGGATCCTATCATAATTATATAAGCAATAGAAGAAAAAGACCAATGAGATATACTTACCCATTTCACCAGATCACTCAATATCTTGACTTCTGTCTTTGCCTGTGCATAGAAACGTTTCTTATTTCTTATCAATTTGATGGCAACTGTAGAAGCAGTCTTGTGATCATAACACTTCACTACTTGTCCAAACGAACCTCGGCCCAATTCTTCAATAATCTCATAACGATAGCCCAGATGATCACTAATCACACTCTGATAATCTCCTCGTTCATCGTCATAGCCGTAGTTAAGGGCTGCATTGTCTGGTGTGCCTTGTCTCTTCTTGGCATGGTGTCCCACAAAGTAGACTTCGGGGTATTTATGAATTTCAGTCTTCTCAAAGGGACTTAAATAGTGACCGTAGTACCGGACAGCTACCTGAGAACTCTTGGGTACACCCGGACTAAAAGCTTCTACCATCTCCTTGTCCCACATCAACAGCGACTCTTTAATCAATTGAGGCCGTGATCTTTCTTCAGGGGTGAGTGAGTGGTTGAAATCTGTGCGTGGGGAGAGTGTGTTATTGAAGTCCTCCTTAATAGTATGTTGAGCGACCATTGCCTCCAACTTCTCATGTAAGCTGATAACACGATGTCGATCTACGATTATAGACATTAGGGTAAACTTAATTCCAACTCTAATTGTTGAATCTACTTACTTCTCTCACCACCTTCTGTATCGGAGGCCACCGAGTTCTTTCTGCTTCCCCCTACACCAGCAACAAGGCTCATCTTTCTGTCATGGTAAGTGGAAACCAATTTAGGCTCTTCTTGCTTAGTACTCGAATCAAGGATACCCAAACTACGCCTTCGAGTGGATTTGGGTCGCACACGAGGTGATGCAGAAACAGGAGAATGTTTACTGGGTGTGACAGCAGTAACAGATGGTGTTTTCATGGATGAGCGTCGGGCAGTGGAAATTCCCAAGTGGCTGGATCCCTTTGCTTTACGAGTAGAGAGTGATTTCTTGGGTGCTTCTGCTGAAGAAGAGGAAGACGAGCTCTTGAGTTCAGGTGTGGTGTTCTTCTCCTGCCTCTTGCCCACCGAAGATGATCTTCTGGAGGTGTTCAGTGCTTTGACTGAAGGGGATTTAGGCAAACGTTTTGCTGATGTTGTTGGTATATTCAATCGAATAGGTTCTACCTTCATCGGAGGCAGCTGCAATGCCTGCACGGTGGGTGGTTTGGCTAAACTGCCGGGTAGAGTCTAAATCATTAAAAAATAAAAGTGTGTGAGTAACTATAACAGGTAATCATGGTATTGCTTTTTTGTTTATCACTGTTACTTATTTCACAATTTACCTTGCCACGTTTTCTAACCACATTCTTAGAAGCAATCACTGGTGTGATCACTTCTTCCATCTTCTTTTTAACAGGTGATTCTTGTTTGATCACACTCTTCCTTCTCGCCATCCTTGCTGCTTGAATGGAGGGAGAAGTAGAGGTAGGTAGACCCTCTTTTAGACTCTCCGTTCGAGACATACGCCTATTGGCTAAGAGGGAATCCGGATCAGCAGCAGATTTCCTACGAAGACGGGTACTCTTCATGATACTTTCATCCCCACTACTGTGCTTAGAATCAGTACCTTCTTCATGTTGAGAAGGTAGTGGTTTCTGTGGAGGAGAAGGGGTAGTCTGTTGTTGTTTCTGGCGAGCAGTGGCGAATGCGAGAATAGATTTTCTCTTGGTAGCATTGACCTTGGTAGGTGCTTCTTCCTTATCATCTTCACTAGTGATGGGAGAATCTCCAATCTTGGACATGACCTGTCTTCTTGATGATTGTCGAGAGAGGGGTGAATTAGCAACAGAGTGTCTACGTTGATCAGCCAAGGTGGGCCTCATGTAATTAGCTTCTGGGGTATTGGGCAATGGCGGGGTGATAATCGATTTGGTCCGTTGTTGTGGTTGAGGGGGTTGGAGAGTAGTGCCGGTCGACAATGTTCTCTTACGGGGTTCACTGTTAGTGACAAAGGTGTTACTCTGCAGCCTTTCTCTTTGTTGGATCTTCTCTCTGGCAATGCTTGTTCTACGATATGCCTTGTTGACTATATCCTTGACTGCAGCAGCTGATTTGTGTCGTTCTTCTTCAGAACTATTAGAGATGGATGCTGGTTGAATGCGAACAGAAGATCGTCTTTCGGCAACAGAGTGAGTGGGGTTTGATAAGCCTAATTTACGTCTCTCTTCGGCCAATGTGTCCTGTAAGATATCAGCTAATTTGATGAGACCATTCTTCGACTTCCTGTTGTTGTTCGTGGTACTCTCTTCTGATGCTTTGGGTGTGGTCAATGGACCAGATAATGTCTGTCGTCTTCCCTGTAGAATATGGCTTACTTTGGGTGAGTTCTTGGGTGATTCTCCAGTGGTGTCGATTGACTTCTTGGTGTTGAGTGTTCTTAAACGGGGTGATGAAATGTAGTCATTCTTGAGGGTAGTTGCCTTCTTGATGTCAGTGGCTGTACTCTTTCGTCGCGTATCATCATACTTCTTTACCAATGCTTTCTTCTTGTCTATTCTACTGGTTTCATTGAATGCATCATATATGCCAGAGTGGGACATACTATCAGTGTCTGCAGTGCGTAATTTGTATTTCTCTTGTTTTGTCTGTTCTTCCTTATTGATTACATGTGTATGTTGTTGTAGATGAATCCAGGATTCAGTGATAAATGGTTTAGTTACTGTCGATGATGACATGAAATAGCCTTAATTGTGTATGAATAAGGGTTGAGAGTTGTTATTATACTATGAAAGATGAGTGGGATGAGTGTCTGTATATTACATAAAGTGTATGTATATGTATGTATGTATATGTGTGTATAGATGTGATATACACCTATATAATGTATATATATAAATATATATATATATATATATAGTGAGAGAGTGTGTGTATGACTTGTTTATTTATGAGTAGAGAAAGAGAGAAGAAAGAGTGGAATAGGAAAGAGGAGGAGGGGGATTTATATATATATATATATATATACCCATTATTATTATTATTATTATATATATATATATAATATATATTATATAATAGATACTGGTTACGGTATCCAATGGCGGGTTTATAATATGAAGAAATGGGCATAGATTGATTGCAATCAGTGTACATAGACATCCAGCAGTCACAGCCACCCTAGACTCATCGATCTCACTCAACTACAATGGTATCTATCTCTCTATTCCAACAATGAGTCAATGTCATGCATAATGAGTATGTATTAACAGTGTAAACAATGAATTGTCTTGTGCAAATTGACTGTGTACCCAATGAATTTATATGCTGACTCTACTACTGCCATTGCTCATTGATACTGCTACTGCTTACAGTATAAAGAGACTATAATAGCCACTATACTAAACACTCTATTCCCTGAACATTGACATATCAAGTAAGATAAGAAGCCAAAGATTCTTGATCGATTGAATACAAACAAATGGATTACACAGTGCACTCTGCGGAGTATGAATCATGTTCTGAATATCATCATCAACATATCAATAGGGGTGATGTTGGTAGTAATGCCAATCGAAAAGACAACTAAATAGAAGGTCAGTTGTCTGTTTATATTCAATATGAGTGGGACAATAGTAGAAGATTCCCATTGTACAACATGATGATGATGGTAAGTACACATACACACACATCTATAATTATTTCTATTTATATGTATTACCATTTTAGGCATGTCATCAATTATTCCTATTCCATACAGTATATGAACACGAGTATATGGGATCACCATGAACCATTTAAGTCATTTCTGTGCTTGTGGTCAGCTTATAGAGAGTAACAGTGCACAGACTGCTCTTTTTTTTATTGAATTGAGGGTATCATACTTTTAGAAATCAAAACTCTCTTCTCCAAGGCATTCATCTTCCATGTAGAAATTAGGCATGATTCTAGATGCAAATTCCAGATAATGTTGCCCATTACTCAATTTACACAGAGTAGCTGTCATTACCATGCCAACCAACATATTCTCTACTATCTCCTTCTCCAGATAGATAGAGTAATAGCCTTGATTGTCGTGATAGTTCTTTAAGACAACCTGAATAAATACATCTGCATCTGTGTAAGGAGATATTTCATGCACCTTGAGCAATGCCTGCTCATTCTTCTCAATAACATGGATTCCATCAATTTCCTTCATCTTTTCCTTCACCAAACTCCTGGCTTCTTCCTTTGACATACCCACTGTGACCTCCACAAATGAATCAAACGTATTCCTGATCATCATGGATGCCTCATTCATCCATGACATATCCATTTCTACCTCCGCTTCACCAAATAGAATATGACAGGCAGTGTTGAATTTACCAGGAAGATCACCAGATATCATCTTGCACTTGGGTAGTTGAATCTTGGCCTCTGCAATAATCTCTCTAGCCTTCGCAAGGTCCTCTTTGTATTCAGGTGCTACATTTCTGATCTCAAGATATCTCAGAAATGCGTCAATAACAATAGGGGCATCGATGAAATCCTGCAATGCAATAAACTTGGTCTCACGAATGAATGTATTGCTGAAGTATACTTGTGCCACTTCACTGAAGCTCACTTCCATACCTTCCTCCATTTCAGGAACAGAGTCAATGGCCAATTTGGCTGCTTCATAATCCACTTCACCATCCCCAGTGTCATCTGCAGATGTTCCCCTTCCCAAGAACATATTGGGACCAGTTACAATTCCTCCAAACTTGAGATAGTCGTCAAAGATCCTCTTCTTGTGATCTGGGAACTTGTGATTCTTACGATACTTCCATATAGCATACTCTACTCTGTGTGCTAATGGGCGAGAACTGCAAGAAGAACGTGTCAGTTGGTTGTCAATAGTATCGACAGGTACTTACGGATCAAATGGATTATCAATCACATCTTCTGCATATTTCTCAGCATAGTCATCATGAAGCTCTGTTCCTGCTTCAGGCAGTTTGGCCGACTTCTTCTTCTTCTTATTCTTCTTCTTTTTCTTCTCTGCTGACATCTCCTTATTGTTCTGAATAACATCAATAGCAGTGGATAATCCAGCAGGTGGTCTGTCTTCATCCTCTTTTTCCTCTTCTACTGGAGTCTCTCTTGGAGTATCCACTTCTTCATCCAGTAGTGTAAGGTAATCTTGACTTTTCAAAAGAGTGAATACATAAGAACACAGTCAACCAAACAAATACTCACACTACCCTCTGTCTTTCCTTGAGTACTTCTTCCATAATGAGCTAATGACAATACAAAGAATATAGATAAAAGAACAAACAATGGAGTATTCAAGCTGCTTCCCCCCTTTTTATAGTATCGTAAGCCACTATTTCCTTATTTGGCAATGTGAAATTTTTATTCCCCTTCCCTCTATTTTTTTTTCTTTGTTCTATTACTTATCTCTCTTCTTTTCAAAGCAAATGGTAATAAAGAGAATAAGAGAATACAGAGACCACATTAACATAAACAATCTATAGTCACGACTAGAACTACTTACTCCTGAAGGTAGAAAGGAATAGAGACAGAGAAATAGTAACTAACTTAATAACAGGTCTCCGCGTGGATGGTAGACGTGTAAACGAACTCAGGAAGATCACAGCAAAGACCTCTGTATTCAGTCAGGCAGATGGGTCTGCTTATATTGAACAGGGAAATACCAAGTGTCTGGCTGCTGTATATGGACCCAGAGAAGTAATAGAAGCGAACGGACGATATACAGGAGAGAACTAATCACTACATCTTAGGTTCGTCATAGGAATCAGGCACTGGCTGACAGGGCTATTATTAATGTCGAGTTTAATATTGCACCCTTCAGTTCAATAGAGCGTAACAAGCGTTCAAAGAGTGACAAGTAAACCACAGTGACTATGATAGTGTTTATATCTTGTCTGATACCCTCTACTATTTAGACGTTCACTCGAAATGGCTGCTTTCATTAGACAGACATTTGAACCCATTATATTCATATCACAATTCCCCAAGACTCAGATAGATATATTCCTTCAGGTATTCCAGAATGATGGAGGTAAACAGTTGGAATGACAGGGAAAGTGGAAGCATATTGACATACACACAATAGGATTATTGCAGATATGTATCAATGCTGCTACTCTTGCCTTGGCTGATGCAGGTATTCCCATGTTAGACTACGTATGTGCATGTTCAGCTGGATGCATTGACAAGGAGCCTGTATTAGGTAAATGAGTGGGTTATTGTCGATAATCTACCATGTACTCATCCTTCCATCTATTAGATCTAAACAATCTGGAAGAATCAGCAGAGACACCTGAATTAACACTGGCGTTATTACCACGAACAGGGAAAGTGAACTTAATAGAGGTAAGAAGTAAGTGTATGAACAAGTGTATATGTGTGTTTATTTGTGTTATTATTAGATGGAATCACGACTTCATATAGATAAACTGGCGGGTGTAACTGAATTGGCTACTGATGGATGCATGCAAATTCATACTATATTGAATTCTGTGATTAGACAGAATACAGAGCATCTTATGTCACGACTGAATGCATAACTTAGGGTCTTATGTCAGTACCAATCTCTACATAATTACTAGGGAATACACCTTGTACATAAGATCCATCCACTTCTAATGAAAATAAAATATATTGTTAATATCACACATACATTACGGTCATTCATCCAACTTACTTTCTGATTTGTATCCCATCCACCAAATATCATCACTCGAGTCAACCACGATAATAGGATCTGCCTTGACAAAGCCTAGTTCGCCATGTTCTCTTGCACTAAAGTCGAATTTGGCATAATACAGGTGGGGTCTATCATCTGTAGCTATCTCTGTCTGTGTGTTATTCTCAATAGCAGAAGCCATTATCGATCTGAAATCAGTCTCATATTTCGACTTCTTTTCTTCCACCTTATGTGTCTTCGTAGTCAGATACTCTTCAATCATTCGCTTAGAAGAAGCACGGCCATCGACTGGTGTTTTGGGTGTCACTGCTTTCTTGTCTTCTTTCTTATCCTTAGGAGTACTGGTGGAATTGGTAAGATGGATTGGGTCCTCGGTTGGACTAGACTTGCTGACATTCTCCATCTTGGTAAGAATAGAAGGTTTTGTCGTAACCGGAGTCTCTTCCTTCTCTTTCTTGTCAACTGCGTTATTCGATACACTATCATCTTTATCCATAAAAGCAGGGACATAAGATGCTGCCATGTATTTATCGAATAAACTTCCATCTGCTGATGGGTTGATAGCATCCAGGAAACCTCTTGTTGGTGTATTTTCATTTGGTGCCTGTGTAGTGTCCTCTATTTTCTTCGGTTTCTCTGCTCCTTTTGTCGTATTCTTCTTACTATAGAAATCTTCTAATGAAGAGTCATTGACAGTGACAGTTGCCATGGCTGGCTTCTGAATAGAAAGAGGAGCATAACCTGTGGCTACAGGAGATGCCACATTGGCTGTCTTCCATCGGATAGCTGAATCTGGACTAAGTACTTCTGGACTGTCACCCTGATTATTGAAGCGATGTGTATTGGTATCAATCTGTGGCAATGAACTAGCAGTGGATAAGCGGAAGGCATTAGGATCAAGTACTTTTCTATTTACAGTGAGTGTGGATGTGTCATTGTTCTTAGTCATTAAGTCATCTTCATATTCCATATTCTCAGGCCATGCTAATGAACTCAATGATGCTTTGTATTGAAGACGCTCCCCTGAATAAGGTCTGCCTGTGGTTGAATCAAGAGAATGGCTGGAAAACTTGGCTGTGGATGCAGGCGCTGATGTCCATTGAATAAAATCAGGGTCAGAGCCAAAGTCGAGTGATGCTTTGGGCAGGGTATTCAGCAATGACTCTTGATGATCACTCTGGGGTAAGGTAGTTGAATAAGTTGACACTCTGGAGGGCTCGATTGAGACCATTCCTTTAGCAGCTTCAATGTTGTTGTTAGTCCATAGAACATGGTTGGAGTTACTTTGGGGTATATTACGGGAAGCAGCTGTGGCAAAGGACGCTGGGACTGGGTGAGGGTAAGATGGCATATCCATTGATTGCAGGAAAGCGTTGGAACTTGAGGGGGGATTTTCTTGTGTTGATGCTGGGGTGGGGAAGGGAGAGTAGGCAGACTGATTGATATCAGCCTCAGGTGAAGTAATGACTGCTTGTGATTTAGCATTGTTGCTTGTACCGGTGTTTATCCATTGCACAGGAGTAGGTGTCTTTTCCATCGTATGGGTATGTGATTCATTATTCATCCATTGAACTGGTGTAGGAGTAGAAGGTGATTCATTATTGTGGATTATGTGCCAGTCATTCGCGACAACAGGAGGAGAAGTAATCACTGCCTGTGCTTTGGCATCATTCCCTCCGGTCTGGATCCATTGTACTGATCCAGGTGCAGCAGAAGGGTACGATTGATCTATCATAGAAACAGGCTGAACAATGGCACGACTAGAAGGCTCAGTGGGTGTTTTAACCCATCTAACTGTCTCAGCAACAGCCGGTGCTACCAGTTCAGGAATATTCTCAACGGACACATTACCATAGGTTACTGATTGAGGCTGAACAGTTGCCATATGAACACTAGATGCGGGGAACGTACTATTTATATCAGGAATCAAGCTCCTTGCCTTATTCTGATCCTCAAAACTAGCTACACCGGCAGAAGAGGATAGCTTAAATGGATTAAATGGGTTCTGTGAGACCTCTGACATTTCCATGTAAGGAGGCATGGGAGTACTAAAGCTATCTCTTTGGAATTCACTGACGGGTCTTGTATAAGATTCAGGGCGAGTATTGGCATAATCAAATTGAGTCATGTTTTGAGGGATGGTTCGGGAATGAATAGTAGGGGGTACAGGTGCAGCCCTTGCAGTCGTCATTGCCATAGGATTAAACACGGGCATAACTGGAACAGCCGATGTCTCATGAAGCTGTTCTTGACTGAATGACTTGGACATATTATAAAGATGGGTTTCTGGCTCGATGTTCAATGACTTCTCCAGGTAATTATCGCTAAGCTTTATGTCATCCGTTTCCTCTGCCTTTTTGAGCATAGCCATTAATGATTGAGTGCTACGGGGAGGCTTACCATAGTAGGTAGAAGGGTTTGATTGGGGATTGATCTTTGCATCATTCTTTTTCTTGTAGAACACGAGCAACATAGATATAAGGACAATAATGAAAACGATGCCCAGTGAGATAGCAATGGAGGCCAATATTACCAAAGGAGTAGCCAATTGTCCTATAGCACATCAATATCAGCATAAAATGAACACACCTGTAATTAGCGTGACAATCACTTACCTCTATTGTTGATGATATATTGGTCAACAAAGAATATCCCGCTTAAAGAGTCAACAGGATCATCTTCACCGGAAACAACCAAATAGGGTGTCCACTTATTCCCATTTAAGAATGCAGCACTTACATTTCCCAGAGATCCTAAATTCAATAATCCACTTGCCATAACTACTGTCTTCTCTTTTGAGCCATCCAATAAGGGCAATACACTCATATGACTAATAACACTACCCGGTCCCAACTCAATATCTATTTGTAGAACAATAAAGCGTATTGGTGCATTTGAAGTACGTAATCTACTACGAACTTACCATTATTGTCGAACTGTTCACCATTCCATACTTTGAGATAAGCAGATTGATCATGACTAAAATAATTATAGGCTTATAAGTGATCTATTTATATACACTATTAAGCAACTTACTGTCCAGATATATATATCTTTTTATCACTTGAGTCATATGCAATAGCCCTGGAAGAAAAGGGTAGGTTGATACTGGATAATGATTCCCATCTCTTTTCTTTATGATCAAATTGTGCGATATACACAGGTAAGCCTTCGAGGAGTAAGTCACCTGTCACCAGGATAGCGCCCTATTTACAATTGAACATGATAAATAAATGATGAAAGGATTCAGAAGCAGCCTTACCTCTGTAAATGTCACATCCTTTATTTCACCTGAAAGTCCTGATCCCATGACATTCCATTGATGTGAATCTACATCAAAAGAACAGATCGATACACAGCTAAGCGAGTCTATCTCATGAAAGTGTCCAGCAATGATTATTGATTTACTAGTGGGAAAGTACCGAACCAAGTTGACTTGGGGTTGAGTTCCATCATTGGCTACGGGTGGGAAAAAGAAGGTTAATAAGTGGCATAACAAGAGGGGATAATCAAAGAAAGCTTACTTTTCACTTGAGGGGTGAATAACAATGACTTGGAAGGTATGTTGAATATAGCAAGATGTTGAATAGAGGATCCAACCAATTGACCACCGACATAGACTAGCTCTTTATGCACGGCCATTGCATTTACTTTGCCATCCCACTCAGCATCTGGAAAGCCTTGCCAAGAACCTTGCTCGTAAACAGCCAGATTCTTAATATTACCAGGCAAATCAAATTGACCGGAGATGATGGTAGCTTGATTATCATCGGTATATGCAACTGATCCTACGGATGCATCCGATTGTTTCTCTTCAGGATCAAAGGCGAAAGGGCTCAAGGCATTATTAGCAATAAAAGATAAGCCATTTGCTTGATGACTTTGTGCCCCTCTCACATTTCCTATGAAATAGTCTGCGACTGATGTCCCCAATACACTGTAGACAGCACCATTCAAATAAGGTTTATCCCAATTCCATTGATTACTGCTGGTTGCCCAGAAGCCTACTCCATGAACTCTGTTGCTGATACTGTTGGGTGATAACAGTCGAGTGAAGTTTCCAGATAGAATGACTGTCTGATCTCTCATCAGGTTGATTGAGTTGACAGGACCATTTGTGCCCTAAAATAGGAATATATGAGTGATCTGTCACTTTAGTTAAATAAGTCATTTACAATAATATTAGATTGATGTATACACTATACAATGAACTCCACTTCTCTGTTCCAATGTTATATCTTGCTACATAATTCAGGCCAGGGTCGGACAGTCCTCCAATTCCAGTGAAATCACCACCCACATACAGTTCTATAAGAAAATACTTAATATAACCGCTGGATTCAATAAACAAGTGCAGCTTACCTGAAGATGATCCTACCACTGTCAGGGAACGGATCACATTATTGGGGCTGCCTACCAAGGATTTTATGGTATTGGTGGTTGAATCATATCTGGCTAGATTGGTGTACTTGTTATTGCTTTTATCTGTTCCTGTGAAATTACCACCGATATACACATTTCCATTGTACAAGGCCATAGTGTTGACATGGGCTTGATAGGGTATATTGTCTATTATTGATGTTCTGTTAATATATAATATGTGATACTAGATTTACTTTAGACTGTACCTTTCATGAGACCCCAGGTGATCTGGCTGGAATCTGTTGTGGGAGTGGCCGAGATATTGTATTGAAGAATACTGGGGATGGCACCCAAAGATGGCACCTTGATAAACTGAACAGCATATGCTACAATACCCATGCCACTCTTGACTGATGTCACATTCTTAGCTAATGTCATGCTGATTGTGGGCTGGAAGTTGGATGATAGATCAAAATAACCCGTAAATATAATCTTATTTTCACTTGTTTCCATCATTTGATTCACTGTAGTGGTGGTGGTTGTCTTGGCTGCATTGTTAATTGTGATATCTACTGATGTCCTATCAGAACAACTACTGAGACATCCAGGAGTATAGGCAAGTACTTGATATTGTCCACTTTCGACCATATGTGGTTGGAAAGTGATAGAGGGAGGGGAGCTCAAAGAAGAGATGGTGCTGACCAAATAGGGTCCAGTGACTGTATCATTCATTCTCTTCCAACTACCAGAAGTAGTCACCCTCTCTGATGAACTGTCGAGAGAACAGCTGGATACATCAGCACTGGTAGCGTGGACAAATATTTCTATGTGTTATAATTTAGTAATGCAGCCCTTTAAATAATACAAGTAGAAATTAAATACCAGATTGGAATGCTTGTACAGATGCTAAACCTCCACTCAAACCATACCAAGAGAGTACATCAATGGCTATTCCAAATGTGAGAGATGTGTCCACTATTCTGAAGTCTTGGTAGTTCACATTGTCATTACTGGACAATACACAGTTATTGGTGCATACTTTGGCTATTCCAGTATCAGGATCCAGATAGGACAGAGTGTAATAGGTAGTGTTAGATAAAGGTCGAATACTGGGAATAAAGGTATTAGGTAAATAAGGTCAATACAAAAGTGAATGATACCTACCCAAAGGTCTTTGTCTTATGATCGGCCAATTTGGAATTAACAATGCGCACCAAGGAAGGGTGAACACTGTATCTGCCAAACCCTACTTCCCAGCTTCCCATCTTTCCATCGGCCAATATCCAGGGCTTACTGTTTGAAGTAGCTGCACATATGATGGAAGATGGATCACTATAAGTAGTGGAAGAGTTGGATGCAGTTGCCTACGATGAATAAGAAATGAGTATGCATTCATACATATATTTCAGGGTTCTACTTACTGTACTAGGTAAAGGTATAAGCTGAGTAGCAGGTGCATGATTCAATTGTCCATCAGCAGTCGTATCAAACTTCCCTCCGAATATAACTGAGTTATTGTCTTTTAGTATCTTATTGACAGGTCCATTCAATCCCTTCCATGGCACACTAGACCACCCATTGTTCTTCCATATGGCTAAACTGCCACCATAAGCAGATAATGAGGCAGAATATGCTTCCATGCTTTTGTCTACAGGAGCCATGAATGATCCACCCACATAAACTGATTTTGTGTCTGCATCACAGCAAATAGTCTTCACAGGTCCATCTAATCCCAAGGCAAGAGGTGTCACTTTGTTGGTGGCAGTGTCAATAGATCCAATATTGTTCATAGCTATTCCATTGATTGAACTGAAGTTGCCCCCGAAATAGACAGTTGTATCTAATGTACAGGCATCATAAATAGATCCATCCACAGAGGAAGAAAGCAATAACTGAAGTGTTTCATTGGTGAGTGATATGACAGATGATGTGGAAGGAGGTATTTGTGTCAATTGCTGTGTGTCTTTATAGAGTGATATTCCACTATAAGTTCCAGATATGCCTAGTTGATGGATAGAATTAAAGTCTATGCTCGGATAGGTTACAGATTCTGCGTAACTAATGGTTACTATGGAAAGTATATAAATCAACAGGGCATAAAACCGTATCATTTAATATGTGCTATGAGCTCTATACTCAGTTATGGGCGAGATTAAGCTGTGTTGGTGTTGATGAGATGTTGCAGTGATGACAGCCTGGAGTTATGAGTGAATACTGTTATTACTTTATGAAAAGTATATAACAGAAGAGAGAGTGTGAAAGGGATAAAACCAAGGAAGGAATAAATATCAATTAGAAAGGAGAGTCCAATTCAAATAACAGGGAAGGGGGCAGTAAAATAAGGGAAATGGCTATACACAGCAATATAGAAAAGGGTTACATTTCATAAAAACAGAGTAAGTGGACACATGTTAGTATAGACATGGCAACACCGACTATGTTACACATTCATCTCTTTGTTTATTAATGAAAGATTCATTACTGCCCATTCGAATCACAACCACAGACAGCAGTAACCATCATCAAATGCGTGTGTGTCTATAACATCCAGGCTGTTCTTATACATTAGCCATGCTTTCCTCTTCTATTATCCACTTGATCGAAGATGGCAGCATATTGAGTAATTAGGGTTATTTATACTCGATAAAAGGATTGGTGTAAGGTTCAAACCGCGCAATTGCTCTATTTCACTCATTCACATTTGACCCTCATCACAGTCAAGTATGGTATATGATAAAGGATATATGTACTATTCAGTCTGGCAATCCATTCTGTTTACTGTTCATTTAACCATACTAACAACACAGACACACACTAAGAGAGAGAGAGAAGGGCCACTACTGTATTTATAGTGCATGTGTAACTAAGGTTCATATATTCATTATTGGTAGTGGCCAGCAATTAATTATCTTAGGGACTCTGTTTATTCCAATTGTGATATTATGATACAAGAACCAAAACGTCTATCTATCTCTTTCTTATTTCAGCAGACACCTTCTGTACTGTTTCCAGATAGACTCTTAAGGCCTCAGGATCAACAGTAGGTAAGATACCATGGCCCAAATTAGCTATTTGTTTGGCGTCTTTTCCAAATGCATGAATCATGCGAGTAGCATTCTCACGAATAGCATCAAATCCACCATATAAAATAGTAGGATCCATGTTACCCTGGAGAACAACCTTGTCATTTGTCATCTTACGAGCAAATGCAGGGTCAATCGTCCAATCAAGAGAGACTACTTCATAGTGAGATTCAGAGAGATCAGATAATGCATACCATGAACCCTTGGCAAATATAGTCATAGGTACAGCTTTTACACCTTGTTCAGCCAAACGGGCCTTGACACCGGTAGAGATCTGTCTGATATAAGGAAGAGCGAATTCCTTGAATGCTTGAGGAGAGAGTTCACCACCCCATGACTCAAACACTTGAAGCATCTATGAGGCAATAGTTAGTAGGGAATAGGGACAACCATCATCACTCTTTACCTGTGCACCAGCCTTGACTTGACCAACCAAGAATTCAATGGCAATGTTTGTAATACGCTGTAATAAAGCGTGAGATTCTTTGGGATGTTTCCACAACCAACTCTTAGCCTTGGCCAATGTCTTACTTCCTCCTCCTTCAATCATATAAGCCATTAATGTCCAGGGAGCACCAATAAATCCATACAAAGGTACGCGACCAGCCAATTTATGACGTGTCAAAGTAATGGCCTTATAAACATAGCCAAGTTCCTTCTCCACATCCACATGTTGATTCAGACGTACAAAGTCAGCGGGTGTTTCGAGAGGAGCAGTAAAGACAGGCCCTTTACCAGCTACCATCAATACTTCCAAACCCATCGCTTGAGGAATAACTAAAATGTCAGAAAATATAATAGAAGCATCCAAGAGTGTGCCATAACGGTCAATAGGCTGTAATGTCAACTGACAAGCAAGTTCAGGTGTACGGCAGATCTCAAAGAAACTGTGTTGTTTTCTCACTTCTTGGAATTCTAGAGGCATGGGTTGATCAACAAGAGTCACAGTTTCTACTATTCTATGTGTCCTTACCTGGTAAATAGCGGCCAGCTTGTCTCATGATCCACACAGGAACACGTTCAACAGTCTCACCTAGTATAAACTGCTCATTAAGGCCATAGAATATTGTTGTATCTTATAACTCAATGTTTACCACGAGAGACACGAAGAACAAGGTCGTTCTTCAGAGGTGGGAAATTCACTGGTTCATAAGACATATTGAGATAAATAGGAAAAAGGAAGGAAAGAGCAGAGACAGGCTCTGGTATAGGTGGCTTTTTAATAGTTAGGGAAAAAGGAGGGGTGTTATTTGAATAGGAGAACCATTTCAGAGGGAAAATGGATGCTTTTTCAGATGTGAAAATATAATATACGTTTTATTGCTTATGAACTGTTTAAACCTTCTGCTTCTTATTAGAGAATAAGGCCCCAAATCGGGTCCTCTTTAAATACAAGGCTAGTTAGTAACAGAGTGTATCCAGTATGAAGCTCATAATTACCTTTTCTCCTATTTTATGTGAGTATTCTTCTTCCAACTTCTCAATGAATGGTGTGGGTAGATAATTTTGAGTTATAGCCTAACAGAGAGAGTAAGCAGTTAGTTTCTAATGATATTGATTCAAGTTCATATACATACTCCTGCACCAGTGCCATCGGATACCCGTGTACGATATAATTTAGATTGCAGTGATATCTGTCCTTCATATGCATTTAATGGGCATGAAGTCTCTCTACACTTTATCTTCAATAAGAGGCAGGCCATATCACTCAGCACATATGAATTCTAATCAGAATACAGTCAGTATATACTTTGGATGTGTTTTCTCGTACGGTTTACCTCACTCAATTCTTCAGACACCACATCCTTAGACAATTTGATCTTCTGAATAACATGGTACAGGAAAGATGCATTCTCTGATGTGGCTACACAGCTCAAAAAGAATCGAATGTACTGTGCAAATATAATCAAATCTTCCTGGGTGATAGAGAAATCTGGATGATGGGCTAGGATGTGTATTAACCTGACGATAGATGTGTCTATGGCAATGCGATCAGTCTTGTGCCTCTTTTGAATAAACAATTTCACCTGTTTCAGCAGGGAAACCTCTGGTTCATGAGCACAGATAAACAGCAATGCATAATATCTTGAATGAATCTGTTTAGTCTGAAGTCCCTTCATCAATGATTCAGCAAACTCAGATCGAACATAGTAGCAGGTGTCTTGTAATGTAAAGACAAACTTCTCAAACTGGGGAATTGTTAATGCACTGGTGTATCTTGAGTGTTCAGTCAATAAAACCAATGCTTGGCTAGAGGTAAGTCGAAGATGTGATGTTTCTGCAGCACTAAAGAAAATGTATTAATACACGGAAATTAATACAATCAGCGGTATATTATCTTACTTCAAGTCATCTCCAATGGCACTTTCACAAGTAACGTCCATCAATTGCCATAAAATTTCAAATATATGTTCAACTAAACTACTATCAGGTTCATGAAGATCTTTACATCCTGTCAAATAGTTCACTAGTAACTTTACACCCACGATCTATTATTTATAAAATATAAGCATGGCTACCAAGAATAGACATAACTATCATCTTACCTTTTCTTTAGATAACAGAGGCAGCTCGTCATAAGCACACCATTCAGGATTGGAATCCAAGAACTATAAGCAGATAAGTATCATGATGAAACTGGATATTCACACATTACCTCTTTAGTCTGCTTAGACAGAATGTTGTTCTCAATGTACTTGATAATAGGCTTCACAGAAGGTGTGATTGCTCTGGGTTCATACAATGAAATGTGGGAGAGTGCTGTCAACGATGCAAGGGTAGTAGAAGGAGTATGAATCAACTCTCTTTGAAGAACCTATGAGTTATGCTGTATTAGCATAAACGAGACCAGTAACAGACATTGTAAATTTACCTCAACAATGGGCAGTAAATTCAATAGAGGTTCCTTCATGTTACCCAGTATGATAGATGCATATTCTATTTGATGTAGATTACCTTCTGTTACATAGGTGGACAATCTGTCAATTATATCGTAGTCACTGAACTGCAGTTCACTGGGAGACGATTTGCTTATCTCTGCCAATAATTCCAGATTTTCCTCAGATGTGGCATCATTATTGTCATTGAGAAGACTATGCAACAGATCATCCATGAAAGTATCATACATGACTGGGTAGCTGGCTGAGATTTCTTTTAAGATCTCCTGTGCAACTACTGATCTCGGGCTAACGGATTGTCTGCGATTTCTGGGTGCTCTAGCTATCTTCATTAAATGGGGGATAATGGTCTTGTTGATGACGATAGGGCATGCCCTGTTGAGCAAAGCTTCAAATATCTCTACTAAACCGGCTTGATCTTCATTCAAATTGGCTACAAGTTTATTCTGCCGTATGTGTTAGCATTCTTGCCCTCTACACATTTGTTCCTCACTTTACCTTTGCATTAATAACACGTTTATAGTCACTTTGAAGGTCGATAGCTGTCTGGAGTAATTTGATATCACGTTCATTCTCTCTATTGAGGAATGACCTCAATGCATTCAGTGTTCTGGCCTTATCAGACAAGTGAGCTGATAATATATAAGTCAGTAGCTGCTAATAAAGGCGTATTCTGTCCATTTACCTGACACATATTTCAAGAAATCATCCCTCTTCTCAATATCAGAGGAAACAGTGTTAAGATTGTCGATCTAAAGTAACCTATCAGATATTTATCATTCATACTAATATCACTTATAGTAACATACAGCATTATCCACCATATCAGCATATTTATGAAAGTCGTCATTGAATCTCTTCTGCTTTCTGACCAATGCAGTGAATGCAAGGCGTTGAGGTGGTTGTAAGGATTCAACCACAGTAACCAATCGATCTGCTCTTTCACTGTCGTTATCATTGAAGGGTAATATATGCTTCAACAATGTCTTCTCTAATCCCATACTAACAAATGTAATATAAGTTTTTCCGCTACTAACCAGTCATTGATAGTCTTACGTGACAGAAGCATCACCCACATATAAACAAGCGAAGAGTTGATTGGGAATCCATCCAACTTTATCTATTGTTATCCTGTCGTTTGATTTGATTTTGTCATAAAAGTGGGCGTACATGGCACCGATCACTTCCATTGCCTCGTTTCTTACAGAAGCCTACTGAACCATGAATATCACAAATATTCTTCAAATATAGTCAATATTACCTTCTTATCCTTTGATCTCTCTGCCACCAATTCCACCAATTTCTTATCTATTGTTTTAATGTCATGATCCTTGACCAGATCACCCACAATTCTACAAGTGGCTGCACGAACCTTCTCATCTGGATCAGACAGTTTGTCCCTATAACACTCTATAACAGATATAGAGAGTATGAGATGGTTGTGTATGAGTAAGATCAAATAATTACCTATAAATTCTGGCTCTAATTGAGGGTGGTTCTTGATGATATCAATGGACATATCCAGCCATTTCACTCTCAAGGGAATAGACTTGTCATTGCGTCTATTTGGGCAAGTCAATAATGAGCAAAAAGAAATGAACACAATATCACCATATTACCTTCCCAACCATGCTTTCCAGATAGTAGGGTATTTTTCGGATAAAGTAGAATTGGGCTCTATGAACATCTGACCTACTACTTCGGTAGCAATCTGTCTAACGTTTATTTCATCCAACACCATCTCCTCCTGTAACAAGGGCAGTACATTCAGCAGTAAATCAGGCACGGCATCATTGATTTTCTGGATCAGGTGATGGACCTTTCTGAGTTCTTCGAGATTCTCATCTGATGTTTCACTGCCACTGACTGATAACAACACATCCGAGAAATACTATGACAGTGGTTAGTGGATGAAATAGATTGTCTGTATATTCTATACCTGACAAACACGTCTTTGTAATATGTTAGTACATGAATTACATATGTCTGAAGCCATTGTGAAGGCAGAGTTGTTGGATGTCTAATATGGAGAATGGTTAGCTATTAATATCAATGAATATCTCCTGTACCTTGGTGTATTTTCCAAATTGCTCCAAGATGAGTTCCATTGATTCCTGTGAGAGTGCACCAACATCTGCTATCAATTGAATAAGTATGTCTGTCATACACAATTGGACATTTCTGGCTGTGTTGGATCTAAGAAGGCGGGACAGAAGGTGAGTAAATGATTCCTGTTGATACGTGAATTAAACCATACTTGGAGGCTACGTTGAAAAATTCATAGAAGATAGGGGAGACTATCTCTTCAGGATTGTCCAGATCAGCAACAATAATAATACTCTTGACAGTAGCCAAACTCTCCAACAAGTAGAAATAGTACTCGAAATCAGGTGTTTCCTCTCCAAAGAACATAAGTTGAGATACAAATAGCTTGAATATGGTCTATGACAATAAATGAGTATACTGTCGAGTGCTTTTAATGTAGTCAAATTACTCTTAATTCGGCATTATCATAAGGTGCTTCAGGTGCATAGAGTCGAAGTATATCAGCCAAACAACAGGCTATCAATGCTTTCACAGTCTTATTCTTGTTCTTCAGTAGTTGTTCATGTATCAATTCCTTGGCTACTTTCTCAAGTGATGATTTATCCACGGCCTCCTGTTCCAGGTGCTTTAAATCAACGTGCAATTGCTACTCATCCTATTTTATGAGTATTCTACTCGAATGTTTCTATAAAGTGCCTGTTTACCATTAACAATGGGGTGAGATCTGCTACCTTGATAGCCCTGGTTGGACCCAAAAGAGTTTTATCGAAATGTAACTTTTGTCTTCCATCAATGTCCATATCCATTTTCTTGCAGTGGAGGAGAGAAAAGAACAGCACTACCTTAAAACAATAAAAATTAAAAAACAAAAAAAAAGAGAGAACGCGTCTGAGTTGATTTATCAGAGCAACCAATCATATTCGAGGCCTCTTTGTTGACTTGATTCATTCTCTTACGCGATGGACAACTAGCAGTGTGGATATAGAGTGACTGCATATACCTTACAATAGAACACTCTTCTCTATCATCACTCTTATTATGAAATATGGATACTCATTGGAGAACACTCTGCGTCTATCCTGTTCAGTTTATACAGTTATTAACTCAATAAAAAAATAATTAAAAAATAAAAAATAATGGAAATAAAAGCAACGCTGTTTCCTTATTTTGAACAATGACACTTCCCAGATGCCTGTTCAACTTGAGATCCTCTGTCATCAAACAACCACTCACTCGCCACTTATTCAATAAACAGACGCTGTCAACTTATGTAAAGAATACTGTCAGAAGAGAAGAACAGAAATTCATGATTAATCCACTCGAAGATGCCAAATCATCGTTCAAAGCACAGGCCAAGTTAATGGCGAAAATAACAGGCTATACTCTACTATCAGTAACCGCCGCTGTTGGTTTAATATGGCAAATGACACACTTATACATTGAACATGTGATGGAATCCACACCCCCTGAGCTTGGTTATCAAGCTCGTAACTTACTCCATGGAGCATATGTCAGAGAAAAGTTGGCCCCTGACTATGAAGTGGCCTCATTCTATGTACGTGAAGCACTAAGAATAGCATTGGAAGAGAAGAATTTACCAGAGAATTCAGATACTGTCATCCAGCTCAGGATTCGCCTGGCTTTTGATGAAACCAGGGCAGGCAATTTATTGGATGCTATTACTGAATATACCAGAGCATGGAAACTGATGGTGGAGAAAAAGGATTCGTCCCTGCTGGTTGCTGAAACAGCTAAGAACATTGGTGATCTCTATATTAAGATTGGTGAATACAAACATGCAGAAGAATTCCTGGCTTGGTCTCTTCATCAACTAAGCACAACTCCTTCTCCACCCTTACAACTCAAAATCACCTTCTCCCTGGCTAATTTGTATGCCCTTCAGCGTAACTTCCCGCTGGCACTACCACTCTTATCTCAGCTACTGAAATTAGTACCAGAGGAAGATATCTGTTTGAGGGCTATTGTCCAGAATCAGCTGTCAGAGGTCATGTATGGGCTGAATAAAGTGGATGAATCATTGGGATGGGCTCAGGCATCTCTTGAATCCTGTGCCAAGGGTATCTCTACTACGAAACAGCAAGACTGCTATGAATGTGGTGGAGTGGTATCTAACAACCTGGGAAGAATAATGGAGGTAAATTGATACCTTTTACAAAGTGGCTATGTACTCACTAATCTATTTCTTATAGATGAAGGGTGATTTTGATGCTGCATTCAAATACTATAAAGAGGCTGTAGATTATGCTTCCTCTGTTGCTGATAGTGAGACATATGATAAGTATGTTGTTAACTTGGAGAGAGCCGAAGAGAAGCTGAAGAAGGATTAGGGAGATTAGATCCATTAGATTAGACTTCTTCATAACTCATAAGTGATGAATAAACAACAGATATAAACAGCTGCTTAGAGTTTATTTTTATTTTATTATTATTCTATTTACAATGTTTAACCTAGTGTGATGGTTTTGATTGGATAGTATCCATCACTTCATCCAATCTAGATAATAAATGCTATATAGAGAGACCATGAGTAAAGAATAAACTGTAGTATTTCAACTAATACTACTTACAGAGCGCATCTCTCTCACTGATTCATATGCATGATAACGATCTGTTTCGTTATGGTACTTTATGTACTGACAGGAGTACATAAAGTTATCTATCAGGGCACTCATGTCATTTTTGAACTGGCTTGTTTGATGCATATGGGATTCATCCGATAGGCAATGGTGTGAATAAGCTGAAGATAGACTTGAGTGTGATTCCATGGGTGCGGGTATATTTGAATATCGACGGGGTACTGGATCTTGTGAAGGTAGAAAAGAGGGGGTAGTTCTTCGACGCGTATTTAGATTTTTATATTGGATACCATCAGTATAACTACGAGGTCTGTTATCTGGTATAAACGTCCGATCTCTATGCATGAAATCGAGGGTATTGTCTTGGAAATAACTTCGAATGATGCTCTCATTGGAATCACTTGACAGAGGATGAGGTGTCTCCATCATTTGTTCAGCGCTTGATACAGATTCGGATGAGCTAGTTATGCTTGATGGGCTATGTGAGGTATCGTCATTGTATATCAGCGAATCACTTTCTCCACGTCTATTGTTAGTCATCATTGATGAGACTCTGGAACGATAAGTAGATTCTTCTGCACTCCTTCCTCTCATATCACCCAAAGAATGTCTATCCATGTTATTCTGAAATAACAGAGAATGATTTTTCTTTTTTCCAGTGACATAATGTAGATCAGTATTAGGTAGTTTTTGATTCAATAGGCTACCATCATAAACCATATTATGATAGGGTGATTCTTGATGATGAACTGTAGCAATCTTGAGAATGGGATCCTTCACTGGCTTGGAATGTAAGCTAGTATCCTCATGGTCAGCCATACTAGACATCTTTCTTGACGGTGATGAAGATCTAGATCGACCACCAAAGAGCTTGCCTATGCTCATGTTGTTGGCTACTTTACTAAGTGATCGTGATCTTGACCGTGCTCTGGATTTATCTCTTAATAAGGCATCATGGATTTCTGCATATGGCTCCGTTGCTCTTAACCTTCGCTCATAAAAGTATACTAAAGATATAAGTTAGATGATATACTTGATGATATGGTACAGGTATAATTCTTACAGTTATTCCACAGGGTAGAAATAAAGTCTAATGTACCATCAGGCTGTATATTGTCTCCTACAATACATTCATATTCAATGTCACGACTTTCTCTCATCGGAACCAAAGATATTCTTGACCGAATTATTTGCTTATAGCCGCCCATTTCTTTTTTGATCAGGATTACAATCCATACATCATCGGTTAATAGGGTATGTAGATTGTGCCAGGGATATTGATCAATATATACGATGAGTATGTTATTCTTATGTATAATGGCTAGTTAGTAAACAAAATAGAGTTGAAACTGATGTAATACATTACCTTATGTTTAGCTGAGCGATAAGATGCTTCATTGTAGATATGAGTGTATCCAGGAACTTTATATTGAGAGTTATGATATAGTTCAACTCCATCTAGTGTAAATTATTAGTATCTTTATATGGAAACAAATGAATGACTGGACACTCACCTTTGAGTTTCAAGAATGCGTGTTGCTTCTGGCACAAGTCAATAAGCTGATTCTTCTTCTTCATAAAAGAGCCAAGTTCATCCTTGGAATAGTTATCTTTTGATGGTATAATAGAGAACAGGCGGTCATTTCGTCTGAAGTAATCCTCGGATTCTACTTCAGGCTTGCCTTGATCCAATTCAGGCAAGTTTGTTCTTAAAAAGAAGGTATATGGACAATCTATTGACTAAGATAAACCAACTGCAAAACAACATGCCCTTCAATTACTTACCTTTTAGGCCATGGAATAGCTCAACTGAGTTGATATCTACCCAACCCTTGAACTCTAAAGGTGCACCTACGCACATCTCTTTTGTCTTTTTGATAAAACTGTTGTTGCTGGTTACTTCTTCAATCTTCTCAAAGTATTTATCACCAACCACATTGAAGCCTTTGCGCTTAACCAGAACTATCTTGTCATTGAATATAAGCAATGTCATGGGTCGTTTGGTTTTACCCGTACTGATGGCCAGTTCAGTCACATCAAAGTATCCTAGTAACTGACGTTTGCCAATAAATGTACACTGTTTAAGGTGTTAATAGAGCATCAAGAGAGATCATTGGTATTGTATAGTTACAGGAGTGTTCTTGATGAGTGTATACAGATAGATAGATTGACTTTCTTTCGAATTGGCACCATACTCCATACAGTTCAGACTACGGGCTTTTTCATCTGCTTCTGCCAAATAAAGGATATCACTGTCTTCAGGATCCAGTGCTTTTATCATCTCTAAAAGAGAGTGTATGAGGTTAATAAGATAGAATGAGCAGCGTATACGATATTTTTACCATTGAAGAACAGATTATAGCGTGTTATTCTCTGTAAAGGCTGTATCAATGCATCCTTTAGTCTTAAATTGTTAAACACTGGATTGTTTATAATATAATTGGAGTATAGTTTATTAGCTTTGTTAATATTAATAAGGTGATATCGATTGGAGTCCGATAATCCCAGTAAATAGGTTTTATAACAATCGAAATTTTGTAACTATTGAAAACAAATAAAAAGAAATGGTTACTATGACAAAACTTTAATTTTAATGTTACTATAGTTACATGTCGCAGACACAGTTCACCAAATGATTCAGTAACCTCGCCTCTTTCAAATGATTTTAATGCAGCCAGGAACTGCTTATTCACATCCAGAAGATCTTTACAATTGATGAATATCTTATTGAAAGAGAAATGGTCGAGTATGGGTGAGTCACTCATGAGAGATTCCTTTAGTGTTCTCATTGTGTTGTTGACCAATGCATCCAGTGTGTCGACATAGTTTTCTTCAGAGGCGATCATCTCGGCCTGAATAATCTCCACTGATTTATTGGATTTATTATGATTGTTCTTAATATGGAAAGTAATGTTATACAAAAAAGGGGCTTGTCATTGTTATCGTAAACATACCTTTTGAAGGATTCTTGACTTGATATTCACATCCTCATGACTGTAACTTAAACTATCCTTGTCTGTCAGTCTCCCACCGAAACACTGCTTGAATTTCTCTACTTCATTTTTATCGGCTAAATTTAAGGATAAAGTTGAGTATATTATATTTTATATTAATATGAAACATACATCTATTTTTATCTGCAATAAGGACATCCACATATTGACACTGTTGCTATGGATTAGTAAATGCATTGTATTAGAGTGAATGATATTTACCCTGGGATACTTTGTTGAATCCAACAACTGCTTGAATATTTCTCTGCAGTCATTTATGTTATCTGATAGTATGGGTATTTCTCTCTTTTTGTGTATACTGCATGTACATGTGTACTTTGTGTCTTTGAGTATGTCATGCATCTACAGTAATTGAGTGATAAATAGCAGTAAATAATCAATACGAATGAATAAATACCTTATTTCCACTCATATTGTTGGTTGATAATAAGAAGAAGAGAACATAAATAAAGGAGAATACACTGCTTATTTATACTATCTGAAGTGGTACAATACACGGAAGCAAATAAGCTTACCATGACACAATGTTCAGTTGAATGTTCTTGTGTGTTCTCTATTTGTATGGTATCATTCAATATATAGTAGGTTAAGTCTTGAGGCTATAATTGCAGATGATATAATTACTTGCTATTGATTATGCATACTATGATGTAACCATATGCTTAGTATTAAAGTCCAGAATTAATTTAATTGTAATTGACTGGCTAACTATAGTAGGTCTGTACACTGGTATCTCTCTAGGTGAAGATATGAGTATAGTACTGTAAGCAGAAGATATTTCTCTGTTTATAATCCACCAATGTCGATATGCACTGTATTGATCATTGGGGGGACACTGATAATACAAAACATGTTTATGCTAGGAAAGGACGATCACTATCCTTATTAGTGCATAGAGTCATGAGTATTCTATCCAACCATATAGCCATTCTCTGAATTGTACACCGGGGTATCTATACAGCATCTTATCTTGCCGACCTTCTGGTTTATAACACTCAATATCTCACTCAAGTGAATGGGATTATTTTGCAAAGAATATCCGATATGCTGTATCAATAATTCTGATGATATCCATAGTGACTATATCCATAACAACCATCGGAAATATAAAAAGTATCCATGGTGATAATGTTCATTCAGGAACTATAAACATAATAAATACTGAGTGGGTTTATTTAATAAATTCCGATGTCATATCTAATCAAAAGGGGAGTCAATGCATAAATAAATAGATAGTTATTAATGGGAGTAGTAACAATAGTAAACAATAGTAAAAAGAGAGTCACACAAACAACATTCGGATACACCGGAAGTTATTCCGTCATAAAAGCTGAGTGTATAACTGTAGTCTCCATGACGAGTCATAGGATAGGCAGAAAGAGAGGAACATAAATAAGTAAGATAAATGGGATGGTACGGCATGGGCGAGGGGGATTATGTACAAGGTGGGGAATCAAAGTGATTTCAATTTACGATGATGATATCGCATTTCGGTTGTAACTAAGAGTGATGGGTTCGATGGTGTTTTCGACTGAGTGGATAGCAAGTTCTTTTTAAGATTTAAACTGCTATTGTTTGATGAACTTGGAGTGGGCCGAGGTTTCAACTTTTCATTTGCCCAATTTAAGTAATCACTGCTCTTGGTAATAGAAGTGGGTGAAGGTGGTTGACTCTCCATGATTGTCGTCGCATCTATCTCACTGTCATTTCTGCACGGACAGGCCAGAATATCAGATCCATATAGATTGGTAGCAGAAATAGAGAGTACAGCCTCATTTGACCCCTCATAAGGCATTAGAGTTTTCCGTTGGGAAATATGATGTTGATGAGTGTGTTTATTCTTACATGCAAGTAAACTATGATCAGATCGCTTGGACGTATGTGGCAAGCCTAATACCTTGGGCTTCTTGCCAATAGCAGTAGCTGACACTCTTGATTCACCCAGTACAATCTCCAAGAACTCATTCTCATCAAAATATTTCAATGCTGCCCACGTTGGATTGAGGAAAGCAAAGGTCTTTTTAAAGTGACTTAGTTTCTCTATGATCGAATAACAAGTTAGTTCAAGAACCTTATTATCTCCTTTAGCTACTTACGGCGACCGACACCCCCACGCGCTGCAATACCATGCAATGGTTTAGAAGGTGCTGACATTGTTCCTTTACTTCCTTGGGCTATAGGTGCTTTACCCTTTTCTATTCTACAGATATTCCTAGCAATACATACACCTGCCAGAGTAGCCGAATAACCTGTCTTTTCTTCTGCCACATCTGTGACATCTCCCCCTGCAAATATATGGGTATATTTATGATGATCTAGCTGCAAAGTTGGCTTGACACGAAGTCTTCCCCAGTGATCAATACAGGATTCTAGTTCGATATTATCTTCATTGTTACTGAGCAGTATATGACTACAAGGAGATGTTCCCGTAGCTACAAACACTTTATCATATCCAGAATACACTTTGCCTGTCATTCCAAGGTAGGCATTGGATAGACTCACATCAAAATCGACAATCTTCTCATTCAAAACAACCTCTACACCTAAATCAGCAAAGTATTTCATGGCATTCTGTCGACGCTTGAGGGAGCTTCTAGGGACCAATGTGGCATGGGAATCAATCAGGGTTATCTTCTTCTTTGCATCATATGGAGGTGGATAGGTATGGATTGCGATCTCGCTTGCTAATTCACAGCCAACCAAGCCTCCGCCTATATTGAGTTAGGATATTAATAACTCTGGTGTAAAAATCATTTATATATAGATGCTACCTATAATTAGAACAGATTTTGCCTTCTTTAGCTCCAGATGTTCCTTAGAGAGTTCTGATAGACGGTAAAGAGATGAAGTGTCAAATGACTTTAACTTGGACTTGTAGGTACTGCCTGTGGCAATGACTAGATAATCGAATGGAATCTTAAATAGAGCTTATCAGCAGTCAATAAACTAAAACTTTATTATGTGTTACCTCTTCATCATTCACTCTGACACATTTGGCATCATGGGAGATATTCTCAGCATAGCCAATGATGACCTTCCCATTCTTTGTATATGCATCATGCCTGACCCTCAATGATGAAGTCTCGTCGGGCCTAACCAGTAACTGAAATGGGGTAATATTAGTATACCATTGGGAATAATCCCATATTGAGACTTACTTTGATCATGCCTGGAGTATATTCAAAAGAATCTATTAAATAGGGGTGAGTCAATTTGCCTATTGATGTTTATTGGTGGACTATAAATACCCTTTGTATCAATCAGCGTAACATGGAAACGTGGCATTGGGTCCAGTATAGATGCAGCAGTAAATCCCTATTGAATAAGAGGTGAATCAAATAGATAAGGATGCGTGTGTGTGTGTATACATACTGTGAAACCACCACCAATCACCACCACCTTCTTCTGATATTTCTGACTTGTGTGCATATGGAGGCAACTATCGAAATAGGTTAATACAAGTGCGTTTATTTTGGAATCATCGATGGATATACCTCTCAGTGTTATAATTGCTTTCATATTCAACGACCTTTTCATTCTGTTGTTAAATGGATTGTGTAACATAGTAATGCCAACCTTAATAAGTAAAGGATAGATGGATAACATAAATGATAGGTTACCAGAAATGACTTGACTTCGATTTCAGCCTCTTTGAACAGGTTCATGGCCTCTTCTTTGGTCATCATACCCCATCTATGGCACTTCATATACAAACTGATCTTATCCTTGCTTCTGATATTCAATTCATAGGACACATCTTTTATAAAGAAGGTCTTCCATATTCTATTTGAAGTGTGACGGTGATTTATGAAGGGAGAAAAAAAATTAGGATCAATCTGTGTTCATCAAAGTGTACTCTGTGTATGTGTGTGTGTGTGTGAGTATATCTATATATAAAGATATGTGTATGTGTGTGTGTGTATGTGTGTGTGTGTATGCGTGTGTGTGTGTGTGTGTGTGTGTGTGTGTGTGTGTTCTGGTTGAATGTGTACCAATGTATACATAATAAATACAACAGGAAGAGGGGTTGATGTGGTTGGTTATTGACTATGTTACCTGTCAACGACATGTTCAATCTTATAGAGATCATTCTCATGTCGAAGTTCATTTAATGCCTCGATAAACAACAGATATTTCTGTGCGTCTATACCAATCAGGTAAGACTGAAAGAATCCAAGCTGTTCAGGGTTTGAAGTAATATCATTCAGGCGTCTACTGCTGTCTTCCAAACTTAAAGAGGATAAGGTAGTGGCGGAATCAAATGCTGATGTGGGGGGTGTCAGGGTTTTAAGATTATCCAGGCGTGTGGACCTTTTCTTATCCATCTAATTATTAGTAAAAGTAAGGAAGAGAGAGAGGATGGAGAATCGATTGAAATATTATCCTTTTATATATTATTATACTTATTGAGTATCAAAAGAGAAGGGAAGGTGTGAGTGAGTACCCATGCTTTTTAAGATTATTATCTGTTCCGTGTCCCTTTCTATTCAGTCTTTTCTGGGTTAGTTAACGGGCACCTCCTTTAAATGTCAAACAGAATAGGGAAATATATGTGTTCTTATGTGTTCCTTTCGTTCTTTTATTTGGAATATATGCCATCATATTAGTAACCATAGTAATTCCCTTATTGTGATAGATACCATGTTTGTAACTGTTAAATATAGTTACTATGGTGACAGTATCCATGGATATTCATTCTCTCCTCTATTAACTTCTATTACATTCCATTGTTACATTTACTCTATATTTGAGCACAACATCTTATGATTTTATTTGAAAAGATGCAAGAAAACAATAGACGTTATCCCGTTATGTACAATGGCACAAAACACAAAATAAGAACTGGGCTCAATCAAACTCCTCAGCATTCATTGTTCACAATCCCCCCCTTTTTTTTATTTAGCCTTATTTCCTGATAATAGAAAATGCACCATCACCAAAGTACTTCTCATCGTTCCTCTTCTGTTTCTCCAATATAGCTGTGGGATCGATCAGTTCCATACTCTGGGCAGGGGTAAATGCCAGGGAAGATGCCAGTCCAGAGGTGGATGTTCCCGATATACGGTTAGAGAAGCTCTTTAACTTGGGTACTTTCACTATTGTAAAATTCATTGGTGAGTGCATTCTAATAAATACTTTATATAGTTTGTATTACCTTTGTTACGCTGATCTGCTACTGATGCCCTGATCTTACCGATCTGCTTGGCAGCCATACCCAGTCCTTCTGTTTCATCGCCATATCCTACTTCCTCCTCCGCTTCACCAAATGTCATCCTGTTACGTGCCGCTCTTAATTCGGTCATGGCGTAGGCCTCCTTTTGTCTTCTCACTCTTTTACCTCCTCTTCTCTTCTTGGGTCCTTCATCAGGAACAGGTAATGCCTTCACTACTTTAGATGGAGGGGCTTCCTGCAGTTTCTCAATTTTCGAATCCACCTCTTCCCTCATCCTTCTGCCTTGTTCTCCGTGTGGTGCCTGGTGATTGGCATCGATACGGGCAGCCAACACTGCTTTGGCAGCAACAATCTTCACTACTTTTCTACGCAGATCTTGTGGCACTGAATTCACAAGATCGGAATAAAATATATATCCAGCATGTCTATCCATATTGGCAGATGAGAATCCTGTGTTGGTTTTGCGATGATTACCCAACACTTGGACATTACATGAAGGTATCTTACAGAATGCAGCCAGCCCCCCTGCTGCTGTCAATAATTTGGCAGCAGTGGATGTGCCTACTACATTGGATAGATTGGGTGCAATCACTGTCATACGTGACTCCACATAACTCATAATCTTCTTTCGTGCTGCATCTAAGTCTAATACCATATCACATGCCTCTTCTGTCAACTTCCATTCTTCCTCACTCAGAGATCTTCCACTCGTAGTAGATCCTGTCACTGTAATAACCATAATGGTGGCTGAAGGTAAAAATGCACGCAAATCTACCTTGGTAAGATCTAATTCATTTCCAATAGCTTTCACAGTACGGGCATAATCAAGAGGATTATAAACAAGTGATTCGAGTTCAGGGAATTTGGCTGCATAATGATCCCTAATGAACTGTGAAGGGTGTTAATGAGTGTATTCATTCTATTGACTAGGTGTTTATTACTTTATGCACAGTCTGTATTTCATTGTCTATGTCTGCTGTCATACTATTTGATTCCACAATGAGTTTATATTCGTCGTCTTCTTCTGCAGGCCCTACAACATCAGAGGCAGATCTGTTTTGAGCAATGTAATAATCAATTTTCTAAAGGAAGCATGTCAGTTCATCTTTTCTTTATCACATACATGGACACTGTATACCTTGAGTACTTCCTGTGTGTGTTTAGAATAGAGAAATCTGGACACTTTTCTGATACTGTTGGGATTATCTTCTATTTTCTGGTGTTGTGGGTCATCCATCTCTGAATCTTCTTCCTTCACACTCACTTCAGAGAGCTTCTTATTTGAATATTCTTCTTCTTCGTCAAACTCTGATATGTTTTCATCCTCAGAGAAGTCGAGATCAGCAGCTAGTTCATCAGCAAGAGTGGCCATTGTGTTGTTGTTTAGAGAAAAGAAAGGTTAAAAAATCAGATGAAAATAAACAAATTAGAAAGTCACTGTTTATTATATAAAATTATCGTTGATTGTAGTTTCTTCTCTTATAGGCCTCTAATTCTTCTTGTAGTCTAGTGATATACTCTGTCATAGCATCTACTTGTTTCTGGTAGTTAACCTCGGTTGTGGTTAGTGCATCCTATGTATAGGGTTAATGGTAGTTCATATGTCATATCACTGTGTTTACTACCTCTGCATGGCCTATCTCCTTTGTCAGCCTACTTATTTCATCAAACAGACCTAATTTGGTCTGTTCTGCTGACATAAGTTTCTCCTTATATGCGCCATATAGATCAGCATATCTCACGACTTTACTATCTGTCATTTGTATCTAAAAACAACTCCATAAGATGATGTTTATAGAAGAGTATATCAACCTTACCTTCTCTCGCAATTGGCCTATCTGATGTTCATAATATTCCTTCAGTTTGTTCTCTCTCGCCTGGATCTGTTTCTATTATTAACAGGATAGTATTAGCATGTTAAAATGGACATAAAGGCTCAATATACCTCAATAGACTCGCTGTTATCAACAGGCACTGTCCTTACATCATCTACAAGCTTCTCCTGCTGTTGAATAGGCTCTTCTTCAGTAATGACAGCATCCCTACCACGATATACAAACACCTCCTCCTCTTCTTCATCCTCCTCTTCTTCATCCTCCTCTTCTTCTTTATCAGCTGGGTATACAAATACTTCATCCTCTTCCTCCTCCTCTTCTTTCTCTTTAGGGCTTGTTTCTGATTCAACATCTATTGTCTTCTTACTAGCCATTACTTGCTGCTGGCTGATGGTCTCTTTCAACTCCTTAATAGACTCTTCCAGCCGAGATTTCTGTGGGAGAGAATAGATGTTCAGAGCATGAAAGCTTTGAATCAATATCAACTTACTTCTAATACATTTTGCTTATTTTGTTCAGTTAGACTGTTGATCTCCTGCTGTAATGATTCATTGTCTGTCTCCAAAAAGGCATTCTCTTGACTCAAATTCATCTTCTCCTTGTTCAGCTTCTCCCATTTATTGTCATAATCTACCTTAATATGGTCGCTGTTCTTCTTCTCCTTCACCAACTCGTCCTTTAGATTGGCATTCTCCGTTCCAAGTGTTTTATTTATACTCTCCAGTCTCTCTTTTTCTTTGATGCAGTTCTCATGTATCTTCTCCAAGTCTAATTTAGCCTCTAACAATTCCTTATTGGTTTTGTTTAAGTCTTCATTAGCTTTTGTCAGCTCATTCTTCTCTTTATCTAATGCTTTATTCTCTTTTGACATATCTTCAATATTTGTCTCCAGTTGCTTGATTCGGTTGACTTCATCTGCCCCTTCTCTGGATTGATTCTCGAGCAGCTGAATGTGTGACATTAACTCATTCACTTTGGCCTCCTTTTCTTGGATACTCTGTTCCTGATTCTCTTTCTGAACAGCCATGTCCTTCTTCAACTCATTTAAGCTTTCCTCACTCATCTTCTTATCCTCTAATAACTCTTTCTCAATTGCAGTTTTTTCAGCCACTAGTTTATCGAGTGCAGCTATAAACAATTGGATAATGAATAAGTGGTTGAATGTCATTCTGCACTAATAAGTATTTTACCCTTTGTTTTGTCCAGCTGACTGTATAACTGCCTCAATTCTTCTGACCATGTCTCATGAGATAGGTTTAATTTGATAGCAATCTCTTCAGGTAATCCATGCAATGACTAATTATGTATAAATGCACTCAGTATCATTATTATGACAGTAACATGCCCTTCAAACCTTATTATCAGTCAGAGCATGAATATAAGCTCTTGCTTGTTCTTTTAGTTCATCCAATGCCTTTGTGGCAGGTAATACCTCATTCAAGGATGTTGACTTTAACTCATCTTTTTCTATGTTCCCCAGTTTAGCTAATACAATAGCCCTCAAGCTTTCAACTTCTGCAGTGAGTTCATTACTATTCCCTCTCTCTTCCAGGAATCGTGTTTTTCTGCAGTTATTAAAATGTAAGTAAAAACAGCTCTTCTATCTCACTGAGCAGATCCTTACTCCTTCAATTCCTCCTTCAGTCTATCAATCTCTTCATGCAGTGTGTTCTCTTCTTTCTTGGATTGCAGTTGATTCACTTCAGACAGAAGAGCTGTGTTTTCATCTTGTATCTCAGCTATTTTGGCTTCGAATGTTTGTATCTGTCGTAAAAGTGAGTTGATGTTGTGTGTGAATTCTGATTGTGTCTCAGTCAGTTCTTCATGCAACTTCTCATTCTCCTCAATCTTCCTCTCTAAATCCAGATTGGCTTCCTCTAATGCCTGAGCACTCTTCTCAAGCTCTTTCCTTGCAGATCCACCCAGAATAGAGAAATGAGATCCCTTCTACAGTGGTATTAATATAAAGAGAGAGGGAATTCTATCACTTATTGTTGCTTACCTGTTCACTCTCCTGTACTGCTTGTATACGCTTAGTCAGTCTTTCATTATGGAATGATAACAGATCGATTTGTTCTTGTAACTGAACAAAAGAATCTTAATAAACACATATACACATACACATTCTCTCTCTATAAACTCCCTCACCTTTCTCAGCTCCTTTTCTTTCTCTTTTACATTTCCTTGAAGAGTGATATTAGAGGCTTGTTCCTATCCATCTTATTAGCTATCTGAATATGTAAGTAGCACTATTTGGTACCTGAATAACGGCCTTTTTGAGAACAGCGTGTTGAGCCTTTAATCTAAAAAGAACATGAATAACAGGAAGATGACACACTATGTTATTTATTACCGAGAATACTGCTGAAATAACTTCAAGTGTCTCTGAGACAGTTCTTCAGCAGATGCAGGAATAGCACCTAAATTCAATATATTGTTGAGTAAGAGAACATACACGCCATACTGTGGATCATCACCTGCATTCAGTGTAGCATGTCTCGTATAGATACCATCACTCATTGGATATTTGTTTATTTGTGAAAATAAAAGAGATGACTGAAATGTAAGCACTGTTTACTCATGACGCATTTTTGGATGGGCGACCTGTATAACTGGGTTTGAAAAGGTCTCCATGGATTTAATTGGAAAAATTAACTGTCACTTGGTCAGTATATGAGTGTCAACAAGACATGAAATTGATCTGGAGTGAATAGACTAATGACTAAGAGCGTGCATTGTCTGTATATACAGTGAATTAATGGTTATAAATTTCTTTGTATTTGTTATTATAAATATCAGTAATAAGCACACTGTAACTATACGTGTTCTTATATAAACATTGAAGTCCATTATAAATATACAGTAGCTGGCTACTTACATAACACAAACACACTGTTACAATAATATGCATCTATATAAAGCTGACAATAACTTGATCTGTAATATTACTATTTATGATAGTATATGCCCCCTTACCTAGTTCATTGTTTTTAGTGGTTATGGCAATAAGAACAAGAGATCAATAGTATAGTTCACAATGAATTCAAGTAGGTATAGTAAACAGTTGTCCACTTCATGTGTTGTATTGTGTATGTGCTAGCTATAAGACATGATAAACGGAATTTATAATAAATTCATGCATCTTCATGATAAGAATGCATCAATACAGTGTCTATCCAAAGTGATGGTCATAAGCAGACGAGTGCTTATTATCGGCAGTATAGGCAATAGGAATATCTACACATATACTCCCTAAATAGAATAGATACAAACATTCAGATATATTCTTATCTATAGTCTGTAAAAGTACAATATCCGGTTTACACAACATAAGACATAAATGCCAAATTGATAGTGTATACCACTCAAACTATTTATAATGTAAACATTACACAAGTAAATGGTTAAATCGTACGGTAAAAGTGCTTTTGGGATCACGCTGCCCAATTAATATGTGTACTCACAATTGACGTACAAGATTACCACGGATGAAGAACTTATAAAAATTATCATGCAATAAATTGAAGATTACTAATATTTACTCATTGAAACACAATAGTCCCTAGATTGGCGATGAAAGTTACTTCCAAATATAGACCTATCATTGTTATTTATGTTTCTCCACGTAGGTAGTGGTATATGTCGGATTCAATCTAGATTATTTGCGTGTTGCAACTACAATCAAACTAATCATTCAGTGATAAAGTTATAAATCATATTGTTCGACATGATTGAACTCAAGTACATTGTAAACATTCTTAATTGTTTTAATTCGCAACACTAGCTTCAAAACGTTGGATATAGAACACTTGTCCACCATGTACTCGAGTATAAAATACGTTTATAGTAAAAATCTACACTCTAAAATCTAATTGGACTTTCTCACATTCAATATCAGTTCAAGTGAACACCATTATTGACCAGGTTGGTAACACTGAAGAAAGTATACTCGCAATGTCTAAACATCTCCTATTCAATGTAATGACAATCCTCAATATTAGTAATTTATTGAACGCGCTTTTAACAATGATGATCCCACCATATTCATTCAACGCTCGCTTACTGTCAGGGAGACCCTACTGAAGTAGCATTTTTAGAAGAGAGTACTGTAACTAGTTCATTTCATCTTCAGTTTCTACACTTTAGGTTCTGGATACTTCTATAAATGGTTAATTGCTGTCTTTTTTGTTGGGTAACCGCCAGAGACTTCAGCAAGTAAGAATACCGAATTAAGTATTGAGATATCCTTACACCGAGTCACATTAACACTGAATGGTACGTGAGTAATTTTGTTGATAATCAACCCTATGTTGATATAAAGTTTGGATACTTTGAAATGAATGATGGTCATTATAGCAATATCTATTTTTACATCATACTCAACTCAATAAATGAGTGGCAATATATACAGTCAGATCTATTTTTACACTGTGGATTCAATGAGAGTAATCAATCTATATCTGCAGTTATTTATAGTCAGTATGCTTATAAATTCAATTCTTTATCATATCCACATTTTTCATATGAATCCCATGCTCCATCATGATTTATCCCGTCGGTTCAATGGAAACCCTTAAGGCTCGGGAAAATAAAGGTTACATCAAAATGTGCAACTGATAAGCATGAGTCCAACATTATTGCTACTTGACCAAGCAGCTTAGTACTTCTAGAACAGTATAATGAATATATAGGGCTTTGTTTGTGAAAACATGTTGTTCTACTACATTCTGGTAGCACTGAATGACATATACCATATAATGATATATTATCATTCTGTTAATAGCAATAATATATCTGCCCCAATTATCCTCATCCACTCATTGTAAACAAACACTTGTTATTGTTATGCTAATATACACATAGCATGTTGCTTTCAAACATTATAGTTGGAGTTTCTTGTTATATTGCACAATGGCTCCAGATAAAGTATATACTCGTGCTATAGATTGCTCTTTACTTCTCTAAACAACCATACATATGTTATACTATCCAATTGGTACACTCATATCAAGTGAATGTATTGTTATTATAATTATCATATTATTTCCTCTCTCAGATTTTATTGCAACAGTACATACGTGTAGCATTGATCCCATCAACATCCTCGGGGAGTACTTGTTTATGATAAACCATGCCAACATATAGACACTTTCTTGCTTGTGTTCTGTTTATTATTTTTTCTTTTATCCTAATCATATAAGTATGACTATCAATCCACTGTGTACTAGAATTATGTAGTCGAGGCCTTTACCCTCAATATTGGGTTTATATTCCTTTTAAGGGGAGAAGGGTATATTAAATGCCAAGACGCTTGTTGTATATACCCCTATCAACTCTTTTCTGATACAGCGTGGAGTAGGAATTTCTTGAGTAACAGATTGAATATAATGACTATTCAGTGCCGCTGTGCTTCTTGTAACTTTTGAAGAATATATTCAATTTTTATCCAATGTACTTCACACCTTCTCTTAGTATCAACCAAGATATACCATCTTCTTCATGCAATACCAGTCCCTCATAAATGGCTATCCGAAGTGAAAACTGTCGTACGTCAGTTTGTTTTTCCTTTCTTTCTTGCTCCTAGTTGGACTGCTCTTACAAGTCCTCGTAAGTTTGGTGGTGTTCGCTAGTAGATCTGGTTGTTCAAAGCTTCGGTCTTCACTTGATATATATCAAAAGTTTACTCAAGCCGGTAGGAGAATCTGATTTTCTTAGCCCGTAGGCAATATATTGCTTTCAAAATTACGCAGACTATGCACCCATTCTGCCATGCTTCATGAATCCTCAGATTTATAGATCAATGCTTTATTCTTGTACTTCCATGTCATATTCAAGCAAGTTGCTTCTTTTGCTGCCATCATTAATTCACTATGATGATATGGTTGGGTAGATGATATTTGGATCTCCCTTTTCATTCTTTTAAGCTTCATAGTGTCTCCCTCCAGTATTAGATCATAACAATATCCCTCTTCGTTACCTTCTGTCAGATCCCTACAAATGGGGTTATTCTCTTGGATAACTACTTCCCACCCCTGTTCGTCGTAAGGTAGTTTTGAATAAGGTGGCAAATGAGCTTAGGTTTTTTGAAAACTCTGCTCCGGCTAATCTCCAGCTTCCTTCTGACATTGTCCATGGACTAGATCTACCTATCCAACATCATCCTTTGATTCCAACATTTCTGATAGCATCTTTTCTACCCGGAAACACTTCTCTATTACCTGATTGTTTTCACTGGGGTTTTCCCTTCATTAGATATCTTCGTCTTAGTCAATTGCGTTGATATTGGCATGTTGAAAAAACACAGTCTTCCTATCTTCCTCGTCCCCTGCTACTCTGTCGTCCAGCCCTGCTTCTCAAGCTATCTTTATGTAAAGAATTCTGGCCTTTAAAAATGACTTCCAGGGTATATTCTATGGTAGAGATTATTGCACAACTCAATTGGTCATCATATCGAGCTTGATCGATGGAACCCTAGCCACTTTAACTCCTGTCTGTGGTATCTGAAATTGTTTAGATGAAAATCTCTATCATTTTGCAGTGGGATGCACAATAAAATCAAGCTTCTGGTTAGATATTTATACCTCTCTCGGCAAACCTGAATTCTTTTCTTCTGAAATGGCTGCGTGAACGGCTTTAGTATCTTTAACTACAATTAAAAATTATCATTGTTCTCCTGAAGATCTTGCCATGCTTAGTTGCGCTTTTACCAGTCTTTGAGAATATTATTGGCGATGTGCGATAGACAATATGGCATGGTCAAGGCCAGGGCAGTTAACATGTTCAAAAATGAACATAACATTCATATTCAGAAATACTTGGAAGCTAATGCTACACCAGCTTAGCTTAAGAGAGTGTGTGCTAAATTCACATAGTAAATATTATTATAGGGTTATTGACAATAGATAGATCTCTGTATCTTTATATAAGAAGGCATTATTCCATTACACTTTGCACTATATTATCAGTAACTTCCCACCTTCATTGAACAGGGTGGAGGCCTTTTTAGCCCCAACCTATCTAGAAGGAGCAGTTTCGTGGGGATGACTGAAGTTATCAAGCCAGTGTATTATCTCCAATTCTCACTGAGACAGATCTCTTACTCTCGAAGTATCCATGACACAGAAACATAATTACTGTTTCACCCAAAGCCATGAGTCTCTATTCTTATCTGATCTTTAATTATTCTATATGCTTCTGTTCCGTTCTCAAACACACAAGAAGGAAAAGCCAACAAAATGGAACGAAGAGTTAATGCCTGCTGCACTATAGAGGCGATCTTTTGAGCCAACAACAAGTTTTCATTCATATAGTTACCATAGTGAATAACAAAGAAGTACTTGCCTTAATTTAACATTTACCTGGATGAATCCCTGATGATGTACAGACTCTATTATATTTTAGCTAACATCTTTATCCTTACTCTTTTTTCTCTTTTTTATTCTTTATTCTTTATCAACCCACTTCTAAGAAGATATGAAGAGTAATATATCTTTAATCTTTATTATATTGTAAATTGATTGAGCTAAATAAACACCAGTTCATTGTTGTTTACTAGCAACCGTCTGATGATACAACAGGATTCACTGGACCATGTTGGCCATTCATCTGAGATAATAAAAGAAGAGAGAGTGGGCTCATATCACAAGGGACAGGTTCCATAAACAATTTCAATAGGCTGTTATCGAGAATCATCAAGACTTGGTCAAAGATATTGGATAGTCTTTGAGCCACTATAGGCCCCTCCCGTTAGCCTTGGTTGTGGTTATCCAGAAGCAGTGCAGATAGGGCATATGCTACTCATGATGGTCTATACACACGGAAGCCAATATGCATAGCAACCCTAAGGCCCAATCACTGTCCCTTAGGGCTCCAGGGGACTAAACCTCGAGTGGCTGCTATAGACGCTTGGCAAGTAGATTCCATGGCCGTTGAATGGTTGATAATAGAGAAGAAGAAATTCCAGGGCTATTATCAACAAATGTTATTTTCCAACAGATGGACCACCTTGATCAAAAAAAAAGGTGTAATATGCTGTTTCTGTCAATCTACTTTTCTCTCAAACATGGATCCTACTGGAGTGAAGGGTAATAAAACAGTTTAAAAAAAGAAATGCATACTTAAACTACTTTCTCTTAGCCCTGAATGAATATATAACTGTTACCAAGAGAGCTCGTTTATCTTCTTGAATTCATGGTGACGATGTCAGGCACAGCTGCTCAGTGGTGGTTTAACTTGGATTCACTGAAGAAGAAAAGTTGTGAGCTGGCAGTGAATAAGTTCCTGAGATTTTATGGACGTAACCGGAAGATGAGTGTGATGCTAATGTGTTGGCAGTTCAGATGAAACAAGTTCAAGAGAGAATGAAAGATTTTGGACCGAGGTTTACCAACCAATGCTACTTAAACCAGTTCAATGTCATCTGTTGTCTGCATCAAGATATTTGCAGGCCTTTTGTATACTGTATATGTGATGCCAGTGTCTTGATAATATGTCTGACAGACGTAGTTACTTATTTCTCTTTGCATAAATCTGTTAGTAAGTCTAAAGTGTTAGAGGGCTATTGATGTGAATATACTATACTGTCTGATCAATTATGCTACTAATTGATTTGATCAACCGTCGTTTATGTTATGTTACACCTTGGTAACATATTGTACATTCACATATGACACTCTATCCTTTTATGGATACTATACCAGATACATCGGAATTTGAACGGTAGAGCTACATGGTAAGATAGTTGAGTATCATTGATAAGGAGTTATAGGCAGCATTTATCTAATATACTTGAATATAGACAGAAGCTGTGCGTATTCAAGGCTGATTATCTCATTGGGTAGTCATGCAGCTGGGAAATACACTACTGTATTATCTGTGTGAGGGTGTTGAATGAAAAACCAAGCGAGGGAAATGGGTATTACACACACTTCTCAACAATCTATCCTTTTTTATTGACTGTAATAATGACCTTCAAAGGTATAGACTTGTCACTTGGGTATATAGCAGCCATCAGATATAGGAAATGAGGGGTATTCAGATGAAATTAGCCAAATTCTACTCATTGGCCGATTGTATGATGAAGGTGTGCTTATATCATTGTTGCAAAGATATACAATATATAAACTGTATAAAATAGCCTCTGTAATACACTTCTAGATTAATGGTACTTTGTCATGAATGTATCTACAGAGTTTAATCTTATATTATGAATGGTTGAATCTTGTATGAATAAACCCTTCCACAAAATTAAGTTAAACAACTTATAATATGCGTTAAAGTATATATACAGTTATTAACTAGTCTTTTCCTAGCATTCTTATTAATAAAGCTGCAGCTAGAAGTCTAGTTACTGGGTGTAGAATATCTATACCCACCTATAATCTGGAACAGGTAAACAGTTCATCATGAATGTGTATCTGGCTGTGTCGTTTACTTGGACTAGTATTTTGATCAACTTGAGAAGCTAGTTCTTCATATAAAATCTAATCTTAGAATCACCCATTCGATATGAATAGACAGGGGATAGATTTAGAAAATGAATGTGAACTCTTGCTTAAAGATCAGTTATGATGGACTTGAGTCAACTATGATTATGCCTTCTAGAATATGTAAGCGGTTATGATTCTGTCATCGATTCTGGCTCCGAAAAGTCTAGCAGAATTAGTGAAGCACTAATACGGTAAGAATTCATCCTTTACTACTTACAGCACATCTGTACTTAATCTCCGCAATATAAAGATCTAATTGTAATTGGCATAGTGGTGTATATGGTGGGAATCTCACTAAAAGGACAAGGGAACTTGGTTCTTTTATTCAAGATATCTCTATATATATTACAGATAGAGTATAATATACAGTACCTGCTTACTCGATACCTTCAAGACACACATTAATTTCTCATCATACAAAAGATGGTTTCTGTGCCCAATTCCATGGATTGGGGCACACCTTATCTTATAATAATATGAGGGATAATAAAAGATAAGGATTTCTTTATTGGGTTGTACACATACCTGCTATATCAGTAAAATACTGATATAAAATACCACGTTTTAATGGGGCCCTTTATGCATATAAAAACTTGTACGCATCTTTTACCCAAACAATATCGTAAAGAGTGAAAGATATCTCATGTTTTCATGGAATACGCGTTAACTTCAGTGCCATTATAGAGTATAAACCAAACATGAGTACTGCTGAAAAATGACTGTACCTTCAATAGGATGGTTAAAATACCTTAAATACATCCCAATATGACATTCTGAGAGCATTTCAAAAAAACATACGACTCATCCATTCACCATCACCTTCATATTAACAATGATCATATATATCGAATGACAATTATCGATCAACCTGTCATTGCCTATGTATTCAATGACACCCCCCCAATAATAAACAATGCATAGATGTCTACGCAGTGTCTATTAGATGGGTACACTACTAGCCATAATATATCTGGTGTTAATTTGTTAACAGATCAAGCAGATAAGTGGGTACTCCATTTTCTCTTATCTCTAGTTCATATAATAAAAAGAAATAATTACTCATATATTTAACTCAATGCAACAGTTGAAACCTCTTACATGCTGGTGATATTACATTTTAAGTTGTTAATAACTCATACCACTGACCCCCGGAATCAGATCCATAACACAAGTTCCAGCACCGATAACCCAGAAGGGCTGCTGTAGAGTGCCTGGGTGGTACTTGTGTAGTACTTGTGTGTTCTGCTGAATCATCTGACGATAATTAATACATGAATATCATGAATGATCATCCTACTGTATGGCATTGATATAACCCATAACTGTCTTATCACAGATATTATCTGATCAGTGTAATCTAATCGTTTTCAACTTCTGTTTTCATAAACATCAAAAAAGAGTTTATTTATGAGATCTACCCTGTCAGCATAAACAGTCTTTGGTATTCCTTTGCGTTATTATTGAGTATTGAATAACTAAATTTAAATAGTCTGCTATTCTTATGAAATTGCCTTAAAAGTACTATCTTCACTCTATTTATTCCGCTACAGGACACTCCCATTCGTGTTCATCCGTCTTATGTGTCCAGGATGCCCCTCCCCCCTCGTTGTAGAATAGACAATTGTTTCCCCAAGTAGCACAGTATAAAGTTCTATAAGTCTGATAAGATCTAATAGACAGTTACATGTTATTTCTCATAGATGACAGACCATTTCTTATATAGATTATCTATCATGAAACGTATGATTTATATTTAACCAAAAAGCGGGAAAATACTTTTCTCTTTACGCATAAATCATTGTCTCCCTCTCTTCCAATATACGAACAGAAACAAGCTTGTTTATTAGATCGGAATGTAAATGTTAATATGAGGGAAGATGCCCTTACTCTTTACAGCAGACCAGGTTTCCTTTTTCTATTCTATGTGCCCCCAAATACCATAATAAATGGTAATAAAAACGCGTCTTATATTGAAATATTTATATGAGCGATAAATAAATTGGGTTCACGAAGTTATTATTACACCACCTCATTTATTTTTAACCCACCCTCACCTCTTTGTATTAGGCTGAACCCAATATTAAAAAGTGGGGGGGGATGTCTGGGATCAAGTAAATTCAGCTAGCACTCATATACACACTCACTCAACATTTCCACACATATAAAAAGAATCCTATTTATCTTCCTCTTCTTCTTCTCTTTTCTCTTCATTATTAAGTTTATTTTATAATACAATGAGTCACACTACAGATGATGTCGAAGGCTACAACGCCAATGTCTTTGCCGGTAAAGAAGAACAAAAGGTTCAAGTAGGCGACTTCTTGGAACAATCTGGCTTCTTACCCAAGGAATTGGTTGCTAATGAAGTAGAATGGTTCTATAAGTGAGTATAGCCTATGTGTTACAATGATAAACAAAGATTGACATTTCGATATCCCATAGCAACCTCGGTATCGATGACTTCTATTTCTCTCTCGAATCTGTTGAGACCATTGCCAACCATATCATGTCCCTCTATGGTGCCAAGATCTTGGCCTACACCAAGAATGAAAACTCATTGGATATCGATCTTGTGAAGGAATCCGAAGACTCCTCTGTCTATATTCACTCCTCTGAACCCGGTGTCTCTCAAGTTAAAGGTCCCAAGTTCGAACACCTGTAAGTAGTCTAAATTATATTCATGCTATGCTTTTTAGAGTATCAGTAAGAGGGGTGTACTTGTGTAAACACATAAAAAAAGAGAATGGGTTGAATATCAGTAGCCAAAAGAACATACTCATTCTAACTAATATTGTAATAGCATCGACCAAAAGTATTTGGATACCAATGGTACCAGCAATGCCTATCGTGTTGAATCTTACCGTTCTGATATCTCAGGTGCTAGTGGTGTTGCTGCTCAACTCCGTTCTTACTTCGTCACCAAGTGTCAATTCAACAGCCCTGAACCCACCACTGAACAAGAAAGTGATATCAACGAAGTCGCTGATCAAACCTTCTTGAAGAAGGCTACTGAACATACCCGTGAGACATACCAGACTATTATGCGTCATGTCCTCGAGAGAACTGGTCCTGTTATTGAAATGTATCAAGTCGAAGGTTCTCGTGAACATCGTTTGATCATTGGTTACAGACAAGCTACCACTCAAGGTTTCTTTTCTGCCATGTCTGATCTCTATCACTACTATGGTCTCTACTCCACCCGTAAATATGTTGGTAAGTCGAACTCATATTAAAAATTACTATATAAATATAATATATAAACTCATTTTTTTTTATTCTATTCCTTCCACAGAACAATTCTCCAATGGTGTCACCATTATGGGTTTATACCTCAGTCCCTTACCTGAGAAAAATGCAGTTCCTATTGAACAATCCATCTACCAAATCATGAAGGAAACCTCTCTCTTGTACTGTTTACCCCGTAACCCTCTCCAGAGCCTCTTCATCACCAGCCAGCTCTCTGTCCAAGAAACTGCTTATGGTTATGTTGGATGGATCTTTGCTCAACACTTCTTAAATCGTCTTGGTAAGGAATACCTCGGTCTTAGCAGCATTGTCGATAAGTCCAATCCTCTCCACGAAGAAGTCCTCGGTAACATCAAGAAGCGTTTAAGACAAGATACCTTCACTCGTGAATACATCCTTGATATTATCAAGCAATACCCCGAACTCCTCAAGTTGCTCTATGCTAACTTCGCCAAGGTTCACTATGTCAACCAACGTGAAGCTGCTCTTGAACCCACCATCTCTTACCAACGTCTTGCCAGTGTTGAAGATTTGACTGAAGCACAATTGATCAAGAAGATTCACTCTGTTGTCTCCAATGCTCATGAACAAACCGTCTTTGAATCTTTCTTGACTTTCAACAAGCACGTCTTAAAGACTAACTTCTACCAATCCACCAAGGTTGCTCTCTCTTTCCGTTTGAAGCCCAGCTTCTTGTCCGAGGTAGAATACCCCAAGCCTTTGTATGGTATGTTCTTTGTCGTCTCCAACGAATTCCGTGGTTTCCACTTGAGATTCCAAGATATCGCTCGTGGTGGTATCCGTATCATTCGTTCTCGTAACAGAGAAGCTTACTCTATCAACTTGCGTACCTTGTTCGATGAGAACTATGGTTTGGCCAACACCCAACATCGTAAGAACAAGGATATCCCTGAAGGTGGTTCCAAGGGTACTATCTTATTAGACATTGACCAACAAGATAAGTTATTGGTTGCTTTCGAGAAGTATGTTGATTCAGTCATGGATTTATTGGTCGATGGTGAGACCCCTGGTATCAAGGAGCCTTTGGTTGATCTTCTCGGTAAGAAGGAAATCTTGTTCTTCGGTCCTGATGAGAACACTGCTGACTTCATGGATTGGGCTTCTCAACATGCTCGCAAGCGTGGTTACACCTTCTGGAAGGCTTTCACCACTGGTAAGTCTCAAATCTTGGGTGGTATTCCTCATGACAAGTATGGTATGACTACTCGTTCCGTTCATGAATTTGTTTTGGGTATCTACCGTAAACTTGGTCTTGAAGAAGATGAATGTACCAAGTTCCAGACTGGTGGTCCCGATGGTGATCTTGGTTCCAATGAAATCTTGATCTCTAAGGATAAGACTATTGCCGTTGTTGATGGTGCCGGTGTTGTCTATGATCCCAAGGGTATTGATCGTGAAGAATTGACTCGCTTGGCTGAAGCTCGTAAGATGGTCAACCACTTCGATGTTGAGAAGTTAGGAGAAGGTGGTTTCCGTGTCTTGATTGATGAAAACAACGTTACCTTGCCCAATGGTGAAGTTGTTGAGAATGGTTTCAACTTCCGTAATGTCTTCCACTTGAACCCTCTTGCCCAATCCACCATCTTCGTTCCTTGTGGTGGTCGTCCTGAATCCATTGGTTTAGAAAACATTGATCAAGTCCTCCACCCTGAAGGTCGTGAAGGTCCTTTGTTCAAGTACATTGTTGAAGGTGCCAATTTGTTCATTACCCAAGAAGCTCGTCTCCGTCTTGAGAAGGCCGGTATTATCATCTTCAAGGATGCCTCTGCCAACAAGGGTGGTGTCACCTCTTCCTCTTTCGAAGTCTTGGCTGCTTTATCCTTCAGTGATGAAGAATTTGCTGAACATATGTCTGTTAAGGATGGTGTTGCTCCTGAATTCTACCAAGCTTATGTTGAAAATGTTCAACAATTGATTGAAAACAATGCCCGTCTTGAATTTGAAGGTCTCTGGAAGGCCCATCAAAAGACTGGTACTCCTTATGCTATCTTATCCGATGAACTCTCCAATGCTATTGTCCAATTGAACGATCAACTCCAAACCACCTCCTTATGGGACAATGTTGAGTTACGTAACACTGTCTTGGCTCGTGCATTCCCCAGCTTATTGTTGGAGACTTTAGGTTTGGACACCTTATTGGAACGTATTCCCGAGAACTATGTCAGAGCCATCTTTGGTACTTCTCTTGCTTCTCAGTTCATCTACCACTATGGTGCTCACCCTGATAACTTTGCTTTCTTCGAATTCATGCGTGAACACTACTCATAAATTCCCATTCATCTCTGTTAAAACATTATATTAATTCCCCAACTCTCTCTCTTTTTTTTTGTTCATTTAACCCATTTTATATACATTTCACCCTTTAAAAAAACAAATCCCAAGTAAGAAAAAAGAAAGGTCCTTTCCCAGCTCCCAGGCAGAGCTTAATTTAATAAAATATTCCAAATCCATTTGTGCCCATTGAAAACCATTTGCTGTCATTTAATTAATATATATATATATAAATCAAAAATATTTCAATAGACGCCCTCTTCTTTTGTTTATTATTTATCGTTCATTATGGTGGCTATCAAATTACAGAAGGAAGAGAACAGAAGGGATTTCCTCAAGGTATTCCCTCAACTGGCTGATGAAGTACTTGCTGAAGTACGCAAATACAATATGCCTGAAGATGCTTACAAATGGGTTGAAAAGGTGAGGCATAGAGAAGTCTGTGTATTATTGAAACTAACAACGAGGAGTAGATGTTATATTACAATGTGCCCGGAGGTAATGACAGATGATGATGAACACAAAGTTGTACTCATTCATTTTAATACAGGCAAGTTGAACCGTGGTATCTCTGTTGTGGATACTGTCCGTATTCTGAAGGGTGGCAAGACAACTGAAGATGATATCTTCAAGGCCACTGTTCTTGGATGGCTTATTGAATTTGTAAAATAGAGTGTATCTGTCTGCATATAGAATACTCATCTCTTTACTTATTCTAGCTTCAAGCCTTCTTCTTGGTATCCGATGATATTATGGATGGATCCATCACTCGTCGTGGTCAGCCTTGTTGGTATAAGAGTGAGAATGTGGGCATGGTTGCCATCAATGATGCCTTTATTCTTGAGTCATGTATCTACATCTTCTTGAAGAAGTACTTTAAGCAAACCCCTTACTACGTTGAATTACTCGAGTTATTCCATGAGGTATTAAATAGATATCCACTATATACACACATATTGCAATAGATCATTATACACACGTATTGCAATAGATCATTATACACACATATTGCAATAGATCATTATACACATATTCATATGCCCTTTTTTATTAGGTTACTTTCCAAACCGAATTAGGTCAACTCTGTGATTTGATTACTGCCCCTGAAGATCATGTTGATTTAAGCAAATTCTCAGTTGGAAAGTAAGTAGTCTACACAGAATAGAAAACAAGCTCACTCACACCTTCATTTAGACACCAGTTCATTGTTATCTATAAGACTGCTTATTACTCCTTCTATCTCCCTGTTGCATTAGCCATGCATATGGTAAAAGACATACAACTCACTTTTTATGTTTACTTTGATCACTGATATTAGATGGATTAATAGGTTGGTGTCAAAAATGAAGAGGCATATAAGAAGGCACACGATATTTTGATTCCCTTGGGTGAATACTTCCAAGTACAAGATGACTATCTTGACTGTTATGGCTCCCCTGAAGTCATCGGTAAGATTGGTACTGATATCATGGATAACAAGTGTTCATGGTTGATCAATCAAGCCCTTGCATTGGCTTCTCCTGCACAACGAAAGGTGCTTGATGAACATTATGGCAAGAAGAATTCCGAGAGTGAGGCCAAGGTAAAACAGATCTATCTCGATCTCAAGATTGAGGATGTCTACAAGGCTTATGAGGACAAGTCTTTCAAGGATTTGACTGCCCTTATCAATAAGTTAGATGAATCTGTTGGTGTTAAGAAGCTTGTATTCACCGAGTTTATGGATAAGATCTATAGACGTACCAAATAAACATAGACGGTCACGTGATGAATAAAGAATATAAAACTCTCTTTGTTGTTTATTTTTTTCATGTCCTCTTCCATATTATGTCTAGTAAAGCATCTAAACTCACTTTTAAAGGAGAGAAGGAACACAAGTAATAATACATAGATGGATGAGTAGAAGTCAGTGTAATAACTGATTCCCACTTAGGAAGAAGAAGAGAAAGCACCGTTCAGATGAGACTGAGGAGACAGGATTTGCAGATACTACCAATCAAGGTGAGTTATCACACTGGCAATAGTATTCCAACGACTCATTCTCCTTTAGTATGGGTTTGTGCTGACAGATTAGAGGATTTAATGGGTCCTTTGTTCATCACTCACCCAAGTGATCCACCTGTTTGCTTGACAGTTGACGAATTTGACCGTTTCATGGCTTATCCACTCCCTCAATTATCAGAAGAATCACCGGAGCCTACTATTATGCAGCAGGTATTTGTAGGCTCAAGAGTAGTGGGCTCAACAGACGCCTTTACCTTGAAATCATCCCAAGGAAAATATTTACGTAGTGATAAATTTGGTGTGGTGAGTTGTGACAGTGAAGCCATTGGAGGTCAGGAAGAATGGCGTCCAGTAATAACAGAGGCAGGAATAGCATTCGAGAATGTGCATAATAAATATCTGATGGTGGATGAAATAGCAGGAGGAGGATTATCGATCCGAGCAGATGCTGATGAAGTTGGTTTCTGTGAATCTTTCCGGGTCTATTGTCAATCACGGTTCAAATATAAACCCAAGACCAAGAAGAAGTCTGAAGCATCAGGTGGTAAAGAGCTGGAGACAGTGTAAGTGATCACCATGAATGTTATCATGACTACTGTCATTTAAATCTTATTCTATCCCATTATCAGTAAGAAGTTCCAGTCATGGGGTGGAGGTAAAATAGTCCAGACAAAGGAAGACAGGAAGGAATTGAAGAAGGCAAGGACAGAGGGTAGATTAGCAGAAGCTTTGCTGGACAGAAGGGCGAAGGTGAAGGCGGATCGTTACTGTAAATAAAATAATAAAATAGATTCAATTCATTTCCCTATTTTATTTTTTTATTTTAACAATATGAATCGTACGAGAGTATAAACAATGAACACCCTTTTTCTGTATATAATAAAAGGGTGGGGAGGAAGCATGGAAGGAATGGTGGAAGGAGAAGTTGGAGGTTGGAATGAGAAGGCAAGGGGGGGTTTGTCCTCCCGCTGTCTCTCTCTTTCTCTCTCTCTCTCTCTATTTTCTATATCCCTCACAATCTATATTAAATCATCAGAGTGTTTTTTTTTGATCTATAAACATAAGTATGGATATATAGTGTGAAGGAATTACTACATTATTTTGCTTCATTCGAGATAGCAGGAGCAGGAATAGGGGTGGTATGAGTGTTATTATTATTGTTGGCAAGAGTGGGAGTAGCATGAACAGTATTCGGATCTTTGAATGCCTTGATCCAGCCACTTTCTACGAAGAAATCATATATCCTGCTGGTTTTGTTAACATCAATCTTAATCAAGGATCGTGCCTGTCGTCGTTTCATATATCCTAGTTTAGCATATTCCTTCAAAATGGTGTCTTTGATAACGAGGTAGGGCCGAGGCATGATTCGCAGTGTTGAACACAGTATCTGTTCTTCCTCTGTCAACAGATGAACTCCGTCTGCCTCCTGAATGTTTAATGGGTTGGCAGGTTTACGAGCGCCCGAGGGTGCAGCCGAGGATATAATAGCAGCCGTAGTGTTCGATGCTGCAGGAATGGATGGTTGTGTAGGCCTGTCCCGGTAATAGCTGGCTCCATGGGATGGCGCAAGTGCTGTCATTTGTGATCGGTATGTGTTACGCTGATTTACACCATTGGCTCCCAATCTCTCATTTGACAGTGTCATGTATGTTTTCAGTTGCTGTAGACGATTCTGCTTCTCTCTCTCATATTGCTCTCCCTGTTTGATGGTGGTTAGGCCTGCCTGTCTCCACTCTTGTAATGTTGTGATTCTATCCCTTAATTGCTGCTCCTTTATCAGTCCTTTTACAAACATTTCATAGTCTGTTTCTGTTTGTAGTCGACAGAATACACGAGTCTGATTGTATATTTCACGTTCTTCCTTCTGTCTCTTTCGCTCAGTTGCTTGCATTCGCTTAAAGTCAAGCCATCGTCTTTCAAATATCAGGTTTTTACGCTCCATACGTCGATCCAGCCGTGAATTGTATATGTCTAATACCATTATCTTCAAATCGATTTCCTCCTGTGTGTCATCGTCGTTAAACACCATATCCTTCACATACTGTTCCGCATCATTCTCATACTCTGTCTCGAATTCAAATCGACGTGGCATATATCCCTGAATCTCGTGAAATGTAGGTCCACTTATCATGGGTTTGGCAGCATTGGGTTGAGATGAAGAAGGTTTACGAGAGACAACACCACGAGATTGTTGTAATCGTAGTCGCTTTCTCTCACGACATTCTACCTCACTCGTCTCAAAGTGTAGATTCATTCGTGGCAGAGGCCAGTATGGACTAGATACATAGACGTCAATATAGTGTTGCTCGCATTCGTTCTTGCTCTTGGTTCCAACATAATCAGCAATAGCCTGCCAATTGCCTAAACCCATCTTCTCAGCAGCCTCTATCAATAGTAATTCCTCATCTGCATCCCAATCCTCGCTGAATATCGGAAAATTGTGTGGTTTGACTATACGATAATCATGCCAGGTTTTGTGTTTGACTGGCTCTGCTCCACCACAAAAACAAGAAACACAAAGATCGAAATCAGGACAATCCTTATCAGCACATCTTATTCTGACTGTGTTTGTTACGTCGTTGGAACAAGCATCACAGTGGTATTTGGGTGGTTCTTTATCATCTACTATAGATCCTCCATCATTAGTTGAGACTGCACTCAGTGTACTTCCAGAGGGCTTCTGTCGATGGGTTATTGTCATTCTATACTCTGGGTTATTCTAAATATATATATTTTTTTTTCTTAATAATGTAAATAATTTACAAAACAACACTCACACACACTTCAACCCGACAAAAGAGTAATTTTCTAACAAAACTAATGTTAAGATTTAGATTAATTTTTGGCACATATTTTCGCAGAATATGCATAAAGAGTGATATCAAGAGGCACAGGGAGTCATTATTACAATGAAAGTAACAGAACACTAACCGATGGACTCACTGCAAAGATCTTTTGATCAGCAGTATAACCAATGCACCAACAGATCAACTCAATATGTATTCTATACATACATATATTACTACTGTTTTTATTATTACTATATATTATATCCAAATATATACTATACAGGTGGGTGGATGAAGATGGGAAGAGGAAGGGGGGGTATTCAAAGAGTATATTCATACTGATAGATATCATTTACTGTCATATAAATTACAAGACACAATAACCCACTGAAATGGTATAAGATTCCCTCCCCCTTGTCTAATGATCAGTAGTTCTGCTGTGTCCATCCTTGCTTAGACAGTGTCCTCTTTGATGTGATAGTTGACTGACCATTGAGCTTGATGCATAATCTGTCACAGTAACCACCTGGCATGCAGCATGGTAGCCATGTCCACCAGAAATCATATCCCCACCAACAATTCCAGATGCTCGTGTCTAGTTTGATACTAGTGAATGAGGGTGTTGACCATCGAGTGGACTCTACTAGGCCGTGCTTACCCCGATATTGATAGGAATGAATGCCTAATATGTCATCATCTTCATACTTGGTATCAGTAGGGTATTTTATGGGTGTGTTTGATGGGTCTATTAACATCTGCAGGGCATCAGGGCCACCACCTAATGATTTCAATAACATCTTCACATGGCTCTGTATGAGTAATCCAGTTGATATGATCAGAGTGGTAAATGGATCATCCAATGGCTCTTTCTGTGACATCCTGAATGGGTTGGTGTTGTAGCCATCCATTGTACTTTCAATAGTGATCTCAGTCTCCCTGAATTCCGATACCAGCTTCTTAGTCTCTTTGTTGTATAACTGAAGCATGTAATCATTAGCAGAGAGTGTCACAACCTGCCATTGATATAGGCTAGTCTTATTCCAGGTAAAGCTGAAGTGGGGTGGTGATGTTGAGAGAGATGTGCCCATGTTGCCCTTCAATAGATTGAACTGGATGCCATGCCAGTCCTTGTGGGATAATTCGCCTACTGGATTCTTTAATGCATCCAATAAGAAGAAGAGATCCACTTTTGATTGGCGCTCGTCAGTTTCCTCTGTTGTGGATGGATTAAGTAAACTGAGTGTAAGTTGATTATAATACAAAATGTCTGCATTATTATATGATAATACCGTATATATTGGATTGTTTCCGCTCTCAATTGATATATTGCTCCTCATTTGTAGGTGTAATGCAGGAGTGGAGATTGTGTTGGGTGAGACTAATAAGACAGGAGCAGTTGGATATGAGTGAGGCCTCAATATGGGTGCAGGAAGAGTGATATTACTCTCCTTAGAGTGTATTGAAGCCATGGTGGAAGACGCCAATAATGGAAGGGAAAGGGATAATATGATTAGAAGAAGAGAAAAAAAAATTATTATTTTAAATTAAATATAAATATGAATGATTACTCTCTCCGCCATTCAAGTGGAGTAGGACAGTCGAAGAGCCATGAAGAGAGAGTTCATACGATAACCACTGTTAACAAGGTATCTTACGTACGAACATTAAACACAAACACGAGAGAATGGGACACATGAATTATTATTCCCTCTTTTTTGTTTATTTACTTTAGTGGTGATGATGTTGGTTGATATTTATTAAGAGATGATCCTCTTATTTATTTAGATAGAATCTGTTTATTACAACAGAAGAAGTTAGAGGTCATTCTAGTAAATATTGACTATTTTCTTACCAGTAATCAACTTATTCAACTTGGCGAGCTTGGTAGAGACAGTCAAATCAATGCTCTTGTCACCAATCTCAACCATGAGACCACCGAGGATATCAGGCTTAACTTTGTTGGAAACAAGGAGCTTCTTACCATCAGCAAGAGTACTCTTCTGGAGAGAGTCAACAATCTTGTTCAAGGTAGTCTTATCCAATGCCTATCAGAAAGATAAAACTTCAGTCAATAAATGTATATCTAGGCAATATGCAAACACACACATACCTTGGCAGAGGTAACAACAAGAGGTAACTCATTACGGTGAGCACTCATCAATTCAGAGAAAGAAAGAATAACCTTGGAGGTCTGGTTCAAACGACCATTTTCAGCCAAGGTCTCGAAGAAGTTCTGAGTCAATTGGTTGGGCTTACCGGCCTTCTTGAAGAGGGCAGAGATACCTTCCATCTTTTCAGCACGGTTGACAGTGGGGTTCTCCAAGAATGCTTGGAGGGAAGCATCCTTCTCAACTAATTGACTGAGAGATTTAAGATCCTTCTCGACAGTCTCAAGGACATTTTGACGGACAGCAGCAGTGTAAAGAGCAGTGGCATAACGACCATCAATACCATAAAGGGTGACAGGAGCCTATTTTTATTCATGTCAGTCATTACTCTGGATACACATTCTGTTTATTTATTTTATCTAACCTTTACAGAGGGGGCAGCATAACCACGGGCCAACTATTCATAGGGTATTAGAGACCGCTCTTATTGTGAAGTGTTAGTTCATACCTTAGGGACAGCAGTAGTCAAACGAGTGAATCGAGAAGCCATTGTTACCGATTATAATATTTATTCACAATAAAAAAAAGGGAAAGTTTAAAAGGTTCTACACTTTTACTAGGTGTTTTTTTTCTTTTCGGCTTTTACACCCCCCTCCACTCAAATTACAGTGCAAATAAATATTATTTGTTATTTCTCAGGGCCAGTTTTGTAGGCTGACCTCCCCCCAGATGATGACGTCCTTAGGCGGCCATTCAAAAGATTGACATGTAGGGTGAACATACCAAATAGAAGATGATATGCCATTCTATTCAGTTGAAATATAAATGAGTGTGTGTATATCCATGTGTGTTATTGGACGCACCGACACTGTTCTGTCCTTTATAATCATACACTGATTGAGACTAAGTCTAGATAGCGATGTCAGGAGATGAGTGCTCTCCAATATATAATAAATTTCTATCAATCTATTTTATGACTGTTAGATTGTGTGTGTGTGTGTGTGTGTGTGTGTGTGTGTATGTTTATTCAGGCATGAATTTCGGCTTTTCTGCCTTGTAATAGCTACTGTTGATATCAGATGAACAGGTTAAGTAGCCCTGATCTGATTGCTTGCTTCTACCATCTATCTTGAATGATATACCATGTACATGATCATGTTACCTATTATCACACTCATACCTTCTCTGGGCTTATGAAAGTGGAGCATTTCCAAGGATGATTAGAATAGCCGTCTTAAGACAGGGTGAAATTCCACCTGATCCAGTTAAATACACTCCTATAGGGGACACTACATCAATCACTACAGAGTCTACCGGGTAATGCTTTTAATTCAGATGTCCGGAAATACTGATGTTGGAAATGTTGTCCCATACACACATACTGAGCAGCAAATGATATATTAATCGAGTTAAGAGTCTTGTTTATAACAATTACTCTTTTCTCTCACATCTTCTACATATTAAAATGACCACCAGAAAGCTGCAGACGTCGAATGATTCCATTTGGTGTCCAAAGAACACTATATCAGGTAAGAAAACTCAAATGGCTACTGCTAAAGTGATCTATCTTACGATATACGTACTTGTATACGTGTTATAAAAGATAAAAATACAGCAACTTCTACAGCCAGTAATTCCTCTGTAGATCCCACAGGTATTGTTTCCACACAATTATTCCAAAGACAAGTACTCTTACTATCTCTCTAGAATTCACATGGTCTACTTTTGGTAATAACGTAGAAGCACTAGATCAATATAGCAGTGTGTCTGAACCTAAAACTATTCATCGCCAAGAGACTTTGATGAATCCCCAGCCTCAAGAGTCATGGGAGCCTCATCCTGAGAGTACACGGGGGTCTCATCATCAAGAGTCATGGGAGTGTCATCCTCCAGAGACGTGGGAACCCCGTTGCAAGGAGAAAATGACAGAAAAATCCACATCACTCATCGATTGTGATTCACCAACCAACAATGAACCTACAGGAAGGCCCAAAGTCAATGTTGCTTTTGTCAAAAGAATTCTCCCCAAATACAAAGGACCAGATATAAGGCATGATAGATTATCCAACAAAGAATCAAGGGCTGACACCAATCAATGTTTCCTACAAGAGAATACAATAGAAGCACATAACCAATTACTTCTATCGAATACTCTAACATCTGAAGAAAATGATAAATCCCAAATTCCTACCTCACATGCCGCACACACTGAAGACATCACACTAAAGTCGTATCCCTTTACTCTTCTCCCAGTTGAAGTGGCACCAGGATTAATTATCACATTGAGTTGTTCTCTTGAAGATCCCATTCCAGACATCGTTAAAGATTACTGCAGAACACACAGTATCGTCATGTCGAAGGATTTTCAGTTGAAGTTGTGTGCTCAGCTCAATTGTCTGTTCAATGAAAAAAAGCATGATTATGCTGCCCTAATAAATTGAACTCTAAAGGACACTTCCAATGATCAATAACACTGACTAATGATACTCATGGATACTTTTATGCAAAATAATGCTGACTTTCTGCTAATCTACTATATGAACATGCCAAAATAAAGTCACAGTATTTCCTAAACCAGGTGCTTTATGTCCAATAACACTACAAACCCAGTGAGTTGCATTGTTTGTCATCCATGTGAGCTATTTTACTTAGTTTGGGGGTTAGAAGGGTTTCTACAACGCTTAATAAACCTAAAGCTTATTTTCATTACTCTTTTATTTCCTTTTCATCTAATCATTTTCAAGCTTAATAACAAAATGACAGGTAAATTAAGCAGGAAGATAATCATACACTGATGCCTAACAATTATCTACAATGAAAGTGTTCTATAAAGTCATATATCCATACGATACTGACAGAGAAGACGAATTGAGTATCAGAGCAGGAGAGATAGTACGAATACACAGTAAAGACACTGCAGATTGGTGGTCAGCAGAGAGATTGGCTGATCATCACAACGGATTAGTCCCGAGCAATGTAAGTCATTACAAGGTGTATATGTGTATATACTAAACTATTCGAACTAGTTTCTGGAAGCATTATCAGAAGGTAGTGGGGGGATTCATAGTCTAACAATAATCACATGATAGACAGTATCTAAATACAAAAAAAAACATTACCATTTTAATAATAGGCATCCTATTAGCTACTGTCATTGAGGATTACGCAGCAGATGGGTCTGATGAATTGACCCTGCACAAGAACAATACGATAGTTGTTACTGACCAGGACATAGCTGATGGCTGGTGGTTGGGAGAATCAGATGGTAAATCGGGTATATTTCCCGCCAACGTAAGATTTAAAAATAAAAAAAAGCTTCCCTTAATGCTTAGCAACATCACTTGGTCTAACAGTTATCTACTCTATAGCACGTGGAAATAGTGGCGGATAACATTCATTCGGCAGATAATGATTCCAAGGCTAAAAGTAGGCCCCCCTTCATTCATTGTTTCCCATTCAATATTAATATTTTGCCTTATAGAAGACAAATTTAAATTGGCTGCTTTTGGTGTTAAGCAAGGTGGAATTGGAAGTATATTGGCGGGTGGATTTTCCTCTTTAAAGAGGAGTTCAACAAATAGAACTTCAGTTAATGAAAGGCCTCCCTCTGTGAATACACCAAGTGATGTAAATATACATGTTATATTGCTATTGATTTCTTATTCTTACTCCATCATTTATAACAGCCTCCTGTAAATGCACCTTCTATTTCTTCTGCCAGATCTGACACTACAATGAAAAGCACAAAGCGTATGAATATTCGTTTTATTATGTGTCTGATTGACCATCTAACCTGTTCTCTCTTCTAGAATCTACACTCAAAGCAATGGCCATTTATAGCTATACCCCTGAAAATGAGGATGAATTACAGTTGATGGGAGGCGAATATGTGACTATTGTTGATCAGACAGAGGACAATGGATGGTGGAAGGGTACAAATGAGAGTGGTAAGACTGGAGTATTCCCTTCCAACTATGTTCAGGTATTAGAAGAAGAAAAACCTCCACAGAGACCTCCTCGAAGAAGACCACCCACTGTGAAATCAGACAGTCTTCCTCCCACCAATGAAAAAGAAGGACAGTCGGCCCCTCCCCCGATACCTGTGAGCACTCGACCCACATCGTTATTGAGCCAACGAGAAAACCAGAGTAGCACATTATCCAATTCACACGCACGGCCTTTCACCACTCCACCTCGACCATCTGTTCCCCCGCCACCTCTTCCTGTTAATACACCCACTATTCCATCCAATTCTCGGCCTTTCACCACTCCTCCTCGGCCATCTGTTCCCCCACCACCCCTCCCAGTGAATACACCCACTATTCCGTCACATTCTCGGCCCTCCACAACCCCTCCTCGGCCATCTGTCCCCCTACCACCTCGCCCTGTTAATACAATCACTATTCCACCCAGACGTAGTAACTCTATCACATCTCCTGATGCCATCAAGCACAGACGCACACCCTCTGTCCCTGTATTATCACCTGACTTACCTCCAATATCTCCTGGCTTCGATAGACCCACTCGATCTATGACACGACCTGTGTCTACCAATTCAAATGAATCGACAATGTCTGTTAGATCTCCTACCAACAGCCTGGATGTAAATATACTTAATAATATGGCCAAACCTCCTAAAATACCAATGTTGACGAAGCAAAAGACGAAGAAGTTGTAATTGTCAGAGACACGCCTTTATTTTTCTCAATCTACACTCTCTTCTTCTTTATATCTCTCTAGCTAGCAATGTAATGTGTATATAAATTATTATTCTTACTCTTTCATGTTGAAGTGGTAATGGAGTGGGAAATTTTGTATGAGAGGAGAATGGATCTTACCACTTCTTTGTCTTTTGCTTTGAATAGTTGTATTGGATGCCACTACCGGTTGCCTTTTCTCTGGGACCTCGAAGTGGTTTCTTTTCCATGTGAGACTGGAATCTTGGTGAAGACAAAGGTGATCTGCACTTGTATCACTTATCCTGTAGATTGCAATTGCTTTTGGGAGGAATGAGATGGATATATGGAGTATCTCATTCTGTCCATTCCCAATAATATGATGAGTTGATTACCTACGTTATCTCTTTATATAACCTTTTACAGAGTAACATAGGTACAATACTTTTACAGTACTAATATTATTGATGCATATTCCCAATCATATTTATCCTCTTTCACCAAAACACTGCAAAAACCTGTAAATACACAGATCTACTTTTATTTTTCCCTTTTTATTTCTAGATGAAAACAAACTATTTGGAACACTTGGCGTGGTTTGAGTACTCGATCAAACCTCATGTAATCACACCTCATTCACATAAAACAACCTGTTGGTATGCCTATATAAACAGACCCATAAGGCCATATGAAGTAATAAAAGAAGCCAATAGAGAGAAAGAAGGTATGCGTATATACTGTTCATGAACAATGACAACGATATTAAGCACAGCACACAGATACACCCGTCATTCTCTCTCATCCGAGAAAAAGACAGAGAATAGAGGTGGATTCACCTTTTCTGACGACAATGGAGGAGGTTGAGGAATCAACAGTCGATATAGAGGAACTCGATATGGGTTGTTCTCGAGCAGATATCGATTCACAGGAATCAATAGTTTTTGATATACAGAAGTCCCGCTCTCCTTTCCTGGTTACCATGGAAGATGAATACTTCTCAGCAACAATGGAGAATGAACTGTGTTCGGTAGTTATGGAAGATGAATGTTCGTCTATTGTAAGTGCCTGTGTATCCTGCTTATCAATTGCTACATACAACTCATTGTTTATTACTCATTGTAGGATAATCATTATGAAAGGTAAAGCATTCATTTCAGCCTATAAAGTGTGAGATCTAATTCTACTGAAACAGTGATTCCAATCACACTATATACTATGATACAAATGAAGATTGGGTGCTCAACAACAACCCACGCAAGCATAAACAGCAGGAGAACAAGTACAGTATTGATGAGCAGGCAATTCTATCGATATTATGCAATACATTTCATATGAAGTATCTTGTGCCTAATCAACTGAATGCCATCTTATCGACATTGGCAGATGATAACATCTTATTGATATTACCAAGGGGAATACATCGTAATATTTGTTACCAGCTACCTGCTTCCATGCGTATCAATGGACAATTGACTATAGTCATTGTACCCAATGCATTATGTTTATCACAGCATGATTCAACTTATAATATACCCACCTTGTTCATCACAGACACACACAAATATCATCACCATCACTGGATATCAATAGATGATCTGAAAGAAGTAGCGGATACAATCATTAAAGGACAGTCATCTCTCAAGCTATTGTATATCTGCTATCGAGACTTCCTCAAATGTCGATTGAGTGTGGATAGACTGTATCAACATGGGAATCTGATTAGATTTGTTATTGAGGAAGCACATTGCATATCACAATGGGGAGATGACTTCCATTCTGGCTATTTACATATGACAGAAACACTCAAAACTATATACCCACTGGTACCAATTATGGCTGTAACAGCTGCATTCAATGAACGAGTTCAGACAGATATCATCCATAGTCTGAAGTTACAAAGTGATTGTCGAGTGTATAAAAAGAGCATTCTACTGGGGTTGGAATAAATGGTTGGAAGGAATAACATAGAGTGATAGTTCTATGTTGAGCACATTCAAATTGTCATTGGGTGTATGGAAGTACTTAACAATAATTTCGGGTGGTTGAATTGAATGAATAGAAGAAGAAAGGAATCAAGAGTGCCTCGCTGTCTTTATAGGGTGTGTGTGCTATGCATCACCAAGTAAACATGTCTATCACTTGAAACGCCCTATACCAACTTCACTTGGAATACTGTGTTACATCCTACTGTTGATGCATCAAGTTCAAGTTGATGTTACATGTATTAAGTTGAAGTTTCAAGTATAAAGTTGATGAGTTATGTGTTAAATTGGTGTTCCAAGTATAAAGTTGATGCATCAAGTAAACTTTATGTACCGAGTTGACGTTTCAAGTGTAAAGTTGATGCATCAAGTAAACTGTGTGTACCCAGTTGACGTTTCATATATAATGTTTCGTATTGATTTAGTATTTAGTGTATTAAAATTGAGTTTCATGTATAAAGTCGATGCATTAAGTATGAAGTTATGTATCAAGAAAGAGTTTCAAGTATAAAGTTGACGTTTCATATATAACCATTATGATTTTATTAATTTGCTGCGTCCGTTTAGTATTTCGTGTATTAAAGTTGATGCATCAAGAGTAAATACGCTGAGTATTAAGGTGTCATTTCAAGATTATATCATTTGGCAGAGTATGTCTTTGTCATACTATATGATCTACTTCATTTGTGTGCTTCATAAAAAAAAGTGCTCCTTATACCTGTTCAACAAAGGGTATCTTCTAATTGGTTAATAAAGCATATTACAATCAGGATCACTAAAAGATCATATTCCATCAAAGTGTGTATCTTTATTAATGCTGTAAAATTGAATTGTTAGGCACATATCAAGTTGCTTTTTATGGTGGAAGCATTACGCTTATGAAGATTCAACTTGAGGATGACAAAGAAAGTAATCAGAAGAACAACTGAGCTTCCAATAATACATATCTGAAAAGTATTTTTGAAGCAGATAGTTCCATGGCATGTATTCCTACTTTGTTTCTTTGTTTGATAGTCATAGAATGCACCAAATAGAAGGTTAAATGCCTGACTTCCCATAGCAGGGGCAAAAAGCATCCATCCCCAGTTACGAGCAAACAGCTATTGATTGTAGAATTAGGTCAGATTTGGGTAATAGGTACTATGCTGTTCCTTCCTTTTACCTCGGCTCCAAACTCGGTTACAACAATAGGGGCAACACCAAATATCATCCCGTAAATACTAGATATAACCACTGTACACGGCAAAAGATCTTCCACTGCGGATACATGTACAGTCAGGTAATACAGACTGATCAATAAAGATATTATAGCAAGCACAAATATCCATAGACGATGCACACCAAATACATTATTTAATACATCACTCAGGACACTGAATATTATGCGAGAAACACAATTGGACAGGCCAAATAGAGTAATATGAAAATTGAGGAGATGCTTGGATGGATTATCAGAAAGAGAGCTTAGCATATGCCCTATATTAGCAATATATGCATATCCAATACCAATAACAATGAACATAGTAGAGAATAAGGAAAATCCAATAGGATGTTTGATAAACTTAATTCCAGATAGTGATGTTTCCTGATCTTCATCTTCCTGATCTTTATATAAAAGCTCGTCTTCAACTGATAGCACATTGAGGTCATATGAATTGTCTCTGTCTGATCCATCCCCCATAAGTTGCTCGCTGTTACTGCTCAATGGCTGATAGTTATCTGTTATTTTACCCAAGAAGAAGGATCCCATGAATATTCCTATAGACATTGAGGCTGACATGAATATGAGAAAATGGTAAGTGTTATCACTATCAAATGGTGTCTTCGTTGTTTCTTTGTTGAACCATATGTCATTGATTTGAGAATAAAACACACCACATAAACTGAGTGCAGCAGCAACTGGTCCAATGCTTAATCCACGTTGATGCTTGAAATTGTGTGACTATAGAGACATAGAGGGATTGATCAATAGTCATATCTCTAATTGCATATCCCTGTTATTACTTGTGAATTTAATGCACACAAATAGGCTGTTGATCCACCAAACCCAGTACAGATCCAGTAAAATGTACAGAGTATAAAATGATCAGGTAATCTTCCTGCGTAAGTTAGGGCTACCAAGAAGGGTCCAAAAAATACAATGAGTGCAGATATCCTCAGGGTCCTATTTCCCCAATATAAAAAGTAAATGAGAGCAGTAAATTGATTAATGATTGCCTAAATTAGATTTAATCTATTTATCCCTACTGCTGAATTCCTCTTGTCTCAATCAGCCATGAACTGACAGGGCCCGAGAAGGATGCACCTATGAAACATGATGTGCTGACAACACTATTCTCCAGAGCAGGCCAATTGAATCTGGTCTGTAATGAAGTACCAAAGGCAGGATATACATACTGTGGCCCTGATACATTGGCTACAATCAGAGCAGATATATATGAGTATATTAACCGTGTATTCCGTGGAAGTGATATTGGCATTATTCAGGGTATTGAAGGGATAAAGGAAAGATGCAAAAATAGAGACAGCACAAAATGAGAGCAATTAACACCGTCCTCCATCTATCAGGAAAAACCTTTATGATTGGCAAACAGTAGAATTCGTTATAAGTATATTCAAACTCATTTTTACTCTTACCATCCTTTTACTTATTGAATGAGTATTCAAAAATACGGTTACAGGAATATATGTGTATAATGAACATACTTCCTATTTTATGCAGAAATACTTGAATATGATACATAAGATGATACATAAGATGATACATAAGATGATACATAGGATGATACATAGGATGATACATAGGATGATACATAGTATTTCATTGTAGTCCCATTCCCTCTGAATTGCGTAATTGGCATACTCAATATATGCATATTGTAATCCTCACCCATTCTATATCATTATCCCTTATTCCCATCCTTCTTCAATACGTGTGAAGTCATCAAATGATAGTCAGTACATTTAATCATGGTTTATTAACTTTGATTGATTTCATAAAGACAGAAACAAATTGTTGGCTTTATTGAAAATACTTATTTCTGAGCCTTGAGCACCTTCTTGACGATCTTTTGTTCTTCGATCAAGAAAGCACGAACAATACGGTTTCTGACACAACCACCGCAACGAGAACCACCGTAGGCACGACTGACAGACTTTTGGGTCTTAGAGACAGTAGCGAACTGACGGGGACGAAGAGCTTTGATCTAATAAAGAATGAATAAAGGCATCAGGTATCAACGCCAGGCCTTAGTTTGAAAGAATACTTACACCAGAGAGGGCTTCACCACAGTCACCACAGCGAGGAGCCTTGACAGGCTTCTTTTCGTAATGGTAAACAAGTCTTCCACCTAGTAAATAAATAATATGTCAACTCTACATTCTATCATTTCAAGTGACTGTATTCAATTACCAGGAGTCTTCACAATTTTAACACGGTTGGAACGGGTGTTGTAAGAACAACGACGACGGTAAGTAAGTCTCTGAGCCATTCTATTTTATAGTGTTATTTGGTTGTAGGTTGTATAGTTGTAACAAGTGATATTGAATATAAATATAAAAAAAATAAAGATTATTGTTTATTAGTATGCATATAGTAGAATAGTGGGAGTTCATAATCAATCCATCTGTTTAATCCATGAATCCATCCATTCATTCTATCCATCCATCCATTCATTCTATCCCATCCATCTAGTCTATCCCTTATCCTCTATCAGATCACTCTTTACCTAGTATACTGACAGCGTTTGGTTAAGAAAGGGAAGGATTATCACACACCTTCCAGCACAATTTACACTCATTCAATTCATTAACATTTTTTTTCAAATGAGGTAGAAAATCCATCCTCCAATGATATGTCAGGAATCTGTATTTCAAATCATTCGGTAGTTTAAACGATAAGAGAGAGAGAGTGTGTGTGTGTGTGTGCGTGTGCGTGTGCGTATGTGTACATCTACAGTAGATCATACTACTGCTTATTTATGAAAACAAAGGGGGTTTGTTCAAGTATTTATTTATCTATTATAAACATCTTCTGAAAGTTCAGGATCTATTCTTGCCTTTGCAAATCCCAATCTTCTATTCTCATGGTCAAATACCTACAATCAGAATAAGTATCTACTGTTATGACTGTATATCTATGCTACTTACTGTATAATAAGACTTAAGAAACACATCTCCTAATATCCAATGATCGGGCTCTCTCATATTTTGACCTGCTATGCCTGATATACACATGGTGGGATCATCCTCCACTGCCACTAATATATACTCATAGGATGATATCAATAGATAATGGTTACTGATCAGCAGTTCCAAGGGTGGCAGTAATCCCTTTAAATAACAAGGAATGTGATATATTCCATTTCTATTCATTACTGCTCCTGTGATCTGACTATGTATAAGATGAGCATCTTGTATACTAGTAATAATGAGTGTGGTACCTATACAGATACAGGTTATATTTTATTACACAGGCGCGACATGCATTAAGAAGACAAACCTGAATCCACAACGACATAGCGTATTCCATCTGACACTTTCCCAAAAATGAACAGGTCTATCTTGGTTAACCAATACTGGTTTCCTATTACTTGACTATAGACAAATTCACCAGTGTATCGAGTTGGATCTGTTCCCCCAAAGTCTATTTCTCCTCCACCTGGTTGCATATACATACCAAATATGGCATTCTGGATGATATTCTGATACACCATAGTCTCAATTAGGGACATCCTACCATCTTCTCTTATCTTACTAAGATCAGCGAGGCCTAATCCTAGTATTCCATCAATTGGTAGATTCCTGAATTCATCTGAAATGTCTACAGCATCAGCAACATGCACCTGATACAGTGTCATGTTCCCTATCTTGATGTTATCAGTTCCCAAATTAGCATGAATAGACCCTGTACCATACTTTATAGTCATTTCTGACTGAGAATGGTGTTGCTGGTAGGTGTATGATAGAGAAGGTGAAAATCTCTGATGTGCCCTACAATTCACCATAGTAATGCAGAACTCTGATACAACCCAGAAGTCAGAACTGCCTGTATCAAACACTACATTGAAAGATTGAGGTGGATGGCCTACCTCTACCAATCCATAATAACCTATAAGATGATGATGAATTGAGATAGTTCCACCTAATACCATGTGTTAGTTACCACTTCCTTGGAAGTAGCCGATCTGTGATACTTTATTATATGATTCTTGTTGATAGTAATAAGCAGATGATAGGCTTCTCTTATATGAATAATATGGAGCCTTCTTAATAGTTATCTTCTGAATATGGCTCTTATTGACATCGGCTGCATAGGTTTGCATGATGGTCGACCATAGGATAACAAGTAGTAGATACATGACGGATGGGAATACAAGCAAATGTTTGAACAGAAAGGAATAAACAATGATAAACAAAAGACATAAACAAGGTTCAATAACAAACAAAACAATAAGGATAGAATGTGAATATGGACCATGATACTAGTGTTTATCCATCCATGTTTATTTATGTGCTCTCCAAATAATCGGTATATGTATAGATATGTATGTATACTCTTTTTTCTTTTATCTCACTCTCTCATCAATGCCTGCAAAATGTATATAGATGGATCCTATTCCATAGCCCTTATTCGATACTCTATTCATCATCCACTCCATAACGACTATAGATAACAGTAATTAGATAGATATCTCTATATAACACCAAACAACTTACGCCTTCATTTCCTTTATCTCCTCCTCCTTCTTCTGTATATTCATCTTCTTGGTGATCTTATTCTGTTGATAATAGAGTACAATCAGATATCTTCCCAATATATTGAAACCTTGTAAATGTTCACAGGCACTCTTTGCATCAAATATATCTTCATAAACAACAAATGCTGTTCCTCTAGTATCAGTAGCATTACCACTGTAGTATTATCATTAGTACATACTTTACATTCTATACTCATCTCAGGGATAATTACACTCTAATCTGTCTAATGGGTCCATATTTGCCAAATACTTCGTACATCTCTTCTGTGGTAATCTTGAAAGGCAGATTTCTATAATCGATCTCGAATCAATATCCCATACAAATAGAGTGATTAGTGTAAATACCTGACAAACAACACTCTGTTTACTTCTGGTGGTAATCGAACCTGTGTGGTTTCGATACGTGTATTAGTAATTGCAGTGATATTACTTTAAACAAACATATTGCAGTTTATACCATTGTTTACATACACTATTACGTCCTGCTGTCTTGTTTAGTGAGTTCATGTTTGCTAGAGTGGATAAGAAAAAGAGAGAAAAAAAATAATGGAACTTTTTTTCCCCTCTAAATTGGCAGTCTACAGAAAAAGCAGAGATAAGAGAGAGAACCTGGGCCTATCCATATGAAATGTATCCAATAAACATCTGTTAAAATACACCAATGTATACAATAGACACACACCTTAAAAATCATGCATGGTGTCATCTACCTTGTTCATTTATCTTTACTCCTGAGAAGTTCCATCCTAGTCTACATCCATTACTTGGTATACATGACTAATTGAATGTCAGAGTGGATAAAGGGAAACAATGGTTACATTTGGAATAGGCATACCCCCAAAGTGCAAACAACAAAGCGATGTACATAACCCCATTGATTCCCAGCTTATTTTTATTATTTACTACTTTTCATCAGATATTACATATAAACATATCTACACTAACTATTGACACTACATATGCTCGACCAGGAACATATCTACCCTCCTGCATATGTCAGAAAACAGAATGTACGCACTCAATCAGTATACATTGACCTATTTCTGAAGGAAGCGAGACAACTACTAAGGAATGCAGACACCCTGAGTAATGTCGACATTCTCGAGAAAGAATCAGCAGGAGACCATACTGAAGAAGAGTCTGTTCTATGGAAATTTGATATTCACGATAATAGGATTACATTGAATACGAATATATGTACAATCTCAGGATTTGAGAAAGTAATAGAATTGTTGCGTAAAAAGGCCCAACAGCCATCATCCAGGCATAGACCATCAAAGAGAACACACTACTCCTTATTCCATCCTATACTTAAGCCCATCTTTGAACTGTCGAATACTCTCTATAAGCCCACTGTGAATATATTCAATCATCACAATTCCATTCAACTAATGAAACATTGTGTACACAGCTTCATTAGATGTGGATATTCATTCTTTTTAGATGTCCCCAGTCTTATCGCCAGCACAGAGAAGATATTGTCTCAACCGGGGGCAGCTCAGGAACACACAATTGAAACATTGCTCATACTCAGTATTTGTACTTTAATGATACGTCACACAATAACACACCATGGAGGTGATTTGGAATTAGCAGACATATTAACACACACATACCATCATCAAGCACACCAAATACTACAAAACCTTTTCGACGTCCATGATATGACAGTAGTGCAGTCCATGTTCCTTCTGTCTGTGTATCCCCAGGGACATATTCACTTGTTATCACCTTATAGATCCAATACCTTCTTACTCAATATGGCAATTCGTATGGCACTCTCCATGGACATACACCACTTAGATCTACATTATAACAACACCACTGAACAGGTAGAACGAGTCCGAAGATTCGCTTGGATGTTATTATGTGCAGACTATTTTGCTGCATGGAATGAAGATGATCAGAATTGTGGCCTTATCGAAGTATCCGAGTGGCATGTGGATTTCCCTAGACCTCTACCCACTGAAATATCCACACAGACAATTGATTATTTCTCACATTATTGCCGTGTTATTATGCACCGAAAGATGGATTTATTTGGATGCACGCTGAAATCACCTAATACATGGGGATTGGATGAACACTATTACTCTATCCACTTTGATATTCCTGACAAGTTTAAGCTGAATCTTCTGAATCCACATCAAGTATGGAACAAATCATCTGATCTGGAATCCCTGTTGTTATATGAACTCTATAGCCATACTCAGATATTTGCTCAATTACCGCTCTTACCTCCTCACTATTTCACTGTGTTTGCCAGTGAAGAAGAGGAGTTCAGACAAGCCAACTTCAGTGACCTCTATCAGCAAATCACCCGTTCATCCAGTTCAATACCCTCTACTCATCTACCGTATACATCTCTTGAATATGACATGGAACAGGAATTCCATTATCTGGTAGGATGTATGACTATTATTAATTACTATACCCTCATATTGGAAGCATTGGCATCCATTGATCATAATGGATGTTACCACAACCCTATATATGGAGTCGTGTTGACCAGCCTCCTTTATATAATCATTGCTAGATCCTGTCCTGATCCCGAAATAAGATCAGTCTGTCACATCAACCTCCACAGAACATACTGTTTACTGATACAGACTAAACTGGCACGGATAGATCCGGCTATTCTGTTCCTGGAGAGAACATTTACTAAACACAATATTCCATCAAAAAAAGAGATAAGTACACCTACCTTGAGCAGAAGATCTCATGATATTATGCGGTCTTTGCAGTCTAAATTACCCTATTTATATAAATCATATGATGATGGAAATGATGAAAGTAGTCATTGTAGTAGTCATATTGGCATTAAGCAGGAATTCATGCAATAAAAACAAGTACTTAAACACATTGTTTATTTATTTTTTACTTGGGTGAATTAATAAGATGTATGTTTATTATAATAGAAGTGATGGATATCTAAAAACAAAGAAAAGGGAAAACACGAAGTAGAATATGAAGGGGTATAATTGTCAAGAATTTAACAATAAAACAAGTCATAAACAAGATGCTGTATCACACATACATATTATGGGATATTGCATCAGCATAGGTGGGTGGTGCAATATGATTATGGAATAAGATATCATGGTTGTCAGATACATCATCTAGGGGAGGGGCAGATGGAATAGGATTATCTAATGCCTGGGTAATATCAAGCACAGGTAGAATGTCGATCACACACTCATGCCCAGCATGATCAGCCCTCTTACGGGTACTGCTACTCTCTTCATTCTGATCAGAGTTATAGTGTGGATTATTATGTGGTGGAAACGATTGTTCTCTATCTCTGGAATAGCGATGAGTGGATAGTAAAGGGGGTAAATCATGATGCTGTGGGTATAGTGTAGATGTATTTGATTCTGTTCTCTGTATATTCACATTAAATAGTATCCTCAATATGCGATATATCCTAGGATTTCCCTGATAGACACCCAGTAGTAAACACTTGATGTTATCATAGATAATGACTGTCGCTAGCTTCTTTGAAAGAGATGGATCTTCATATAAGGTTGGTAGTTGATTATCGCTTTCATGGGTTACTTCTGACTGCACTTGTTCTTGACTGGTGTCATTGTTCACTGTTTCTGGTTTCATCCATGACTCCAATGTGTTCTGCTTCTGAAGATATTTCGTATAATATATCATCACAACAAATGTAAAAACCACTAGTGGGATAAGTGAGAATGTTTGAATGGTACCTGATTTGAGTGACAGGATCAATATCATCATGATCTGGAACACTAAAACTGATATCATAACCAGTGAATATAATATAGGCCATATCCTCCCATGTGTCTCTATCTTGGATCTATAGATATATACCAGTTTGTATTTGTAGATCTTCATTGCAATCCCAAAATACACGAGTGCAAATGGAAGAATCACGGGTGAGATGACAGAGTAAGCGAGAATGGAGGTGAAAAATGATATGAGGAAACTATAGTTCTTTTCGAACTCAAATGTTGGTGGAGGACCATTGATGATTCTCTCCAGTTTGCGGGGTGAGAAGTAGTATTTTAGGTGTTCATTATGCAATAGTCCATATCTGATGAGTGTTATCAACTGAAGGAGTTCAATCATTCCTCCCACTGACCGTATACAGACATAGTTGATCCAGAAGGCAGAAATATCTGTCATATTCTTTGCAATCTGTACCACATATTGGGATACTCTTCTGTTATTCTCTGTATCTATCAAATAGTTGAGTGCTTTGATCTGACCTGATATACCAATCAGGATATTGACGAGTGTGAATATGAATAGATTGACAATAACAAAGAAGGTGTATAGTTTGATGAGTAAGGTCTGTTTGATGGATGTTTCTGTTTTGTAGGCTTGCTGTCTAGATACTGTATGTAGCAGACTAGGAAGGCCAAAGTAGAGAATGACCATCATCCATGGTGTAAAATAAGACTGGACCATGCCGATTATTGTGTAATGGTCTTCGATAATCCTGGTTGATCCTTGAAACAGTCGTACTACATTCATTATATTGGAGGTGATTGCCAATATAGAGAGTGGCAGACAGTATATGAACATGATAGACACAAATAATCCATAACCGAACCATCGCTTTAAAGTGATCGTGTCCTCATCAATGTTCATATTAGACCAGACAATATCATCGGGATGGGGTGCTAATTGTACTCGATAGATGGGAGAACTTCTCGGGTAGATAGTCTTCTTTTTGGGTTTGATACTGTTCTTTATGGATGAATATGCCTTCAAAGCAGATGCTCTACTGTCAAATGTCACCCAACAGTAATTGGAATGAGTAGCCTTCTGTCTGTTTCTTTTGATGCTAGCATGTAATGCCAATGCACTTTCAGTGTAATAGTTAATAGCATCCATGGGTTGTGAGGTCTTGTCTAATCTCAATAAAGGACGCTCTAAGAAATGAAAGGATGAATAAAAAAAGAGAAGCAAGATATTAATGGTTGATAGTAGAGCATGTAGATCATATCTACCACAGCCTGCCTTTTTCTTGGATCGATAGAGATATGAGTTCAATATCTTCTCCAGTTTGAATATCGTCTGTTTGTACTCTGACAATAATGAATCCAGCTTCTTATTGTATTTGCCCAGCATGATATGCTGACATGACAGTGCTGTTATCTCTTCTATCTCCTGCTTCATATCATAACCCTTCTTGGATTGTTTGAAATGAACAAGTAATGTCCTTGATATGAAGTCCTCCTTCTTTAACTGGCCCATTTCCATTTCTGAGCCTGATTTCATGATTGTCTCTTTCTTAATCTGTTGTTCCTGGTAATACTTCTGTCTGAATCGAATGATATTCCTCGAGGAAACTGTCATTTTCCACATCACTATTCCCGAGAATACCCAAGTGGCTATGGTGGGAGACCAATACCAGAGATAGTTAGGTATCTCAGTCTGTCTACCGTATTGATAGTTAATAGCTGACATTGACATGAAATCTAGACCAGCTACGGGTGGCCATTCACTAAATTGTTTGTGTATCATTAGTAACAGGAATAGATCATGTAAATCAATGCCATCTATATAGATATAGGCTAATGTAAAATATATCTGACTAAGAGTGTGAATAGTTACTATATTAGTTACTTACCCGGTATTATAGGTGGCGACTATATTGATGGGTAATAGGATTGTGATTGAACATACAGTCAAAATGATAACGAGTTGCTTCAATACTCGGGTGAAATAGATGAAAACAAATGCATCGAACCCATTGTTCTCTAATAGAGTGTCATCTGATATCTCGTTCAGTAATCTTACCCAATCAAACCAGGATATGGGAGTGGCTGGAGGTCTGCTAATGAATTGTTATGTTAATATGTGTTGTAATATAACAAGTGGAAGGGTATTGATATTGAATTTTGTAGACATTCTTACTCAGTGACTGGTTGTCGTTCTTTGGGGGCATATATGAGTGGATATCTCGGTCTAAGATAGCTGAACAGACAGATAACACTGGTTGTAAACACCATATTAATGACTATCTGTATCACAATTGAGCTAAGATTGGATGAGTCCTCTACTCTTAGTTGATCTTTGAATATTGCATTGATTTCTGAATCATTCATGTGATAGGAACAGGGTAAAATAGAACTTTGAAGTAGATACAATACGAAGAAAAGGGAAGGGGAAAATGGAGTAGATTTGATTTCGGAGAAAGAGAGCAAATTGGGTCATGTGATTAAATAAGGTTACACGTCACTCAAGTAGCAATACACAGTGAGTGTGTACACACATCTCTATATATCAATATACAGTTGTAAAATGGATGGACAGTAATACACAATGGGTTTTATCGCATATATATACACACTTGAAGACATTGTGTATATATATCTGGCTGTAGAGCAATAGTGGCAGTCAGGCAAACAACAATAGATCACAGGGATGGTACCCCGAATATATATTTGTCTAACATGTTACCAACAAAAAAGATATAGGTAAATATAGAAAGATTATACCACGTATACCCACTATACTTGTACCTGGATATGCAGTACATAAAAAGACCTGTTTGGATAATATGCCAAGCAGCCCTCATCATCCACCCATCTGCCTCCTCCGGGTGTACTGATGCTACACTAGACTATGTATATTCTGTTTATGGTAAATATCACTCTGAATGTAACCTCTCACCTTTTACGCTACATAAAAGAATGACCTCTGTATTGTGTAATACCCAAATAGTTGGCGGGGAACAGAATCATCTGAAGTTGTGCATGCTCTAATGAGCCCACAAGAACAATGCATCTTGCAGTATATCATATTGAAACAGTCATCCGGTCGATATACAACATAAACAAAAGGCTTCCTACTATGGTGTGTAGTCTAAACAGCCAATTGGGATTGAGACTCACTCAATATGCTTCATCCCTCCCCCTATCCATGTAAGAGAAGCATCCACATCCGACATATATCCATTTAGCCATTGTTCCTCATTCCTACCTGCCTTTATTCAGTGGGTGAAAGACACTACCTTCACATTAGCATCCATTGATAGATCACGTGCTACTAGAATTATTTTCCCAAAAGTGGACCCCCCCCTACCCTCCCTCTCTCTCTCTCTCTATTTTTATTTTTATTTTTGCCCATCTCTATACTTATCTTTTCTTAGTCAATACTCATATCACTGCTCTTATATTTACCTATACTTCATCTCTTTAGTGCAATCATCAGCCTCCCTTTTCTCTCCTTTAGACCAGTCCAGAGAGACATGAAATATATTTAAACATAAGTTAAAAGTATGCCAGATCCCTCCCAACAAAGTTCTATTACTGATCCGAGTGATCCAACTGTCAAAGAAGACAATTCGACCTCACAGAGCCAAGACTCCAAGAAGAAGCGTACTGGGCCCAAGAGAAGAAAAGTAACTCATGGTAAGCACATTTCATATGAAGCTATTCAGACCACCGATTGATATCTTCTGTAGCCTGTGTTTACTGTAGACGTTCCCATATGACTTGTGATGAAGGTATATACAACACTCTATAAGAAATCATGTGTGGTACTCATCTAATAACCTTGTAGGCCGTCCATGTCAGCGCTGTATTAAACGGAGTATAGGACACCTGTGTCATGATGAACTCAAAACACCCAATAATAACAACTCCCATCAGAATCAACAGATCAACAATACCAACAATAACAATACGAACAATAATAGCAACACCAATACGAACAACAGCAGCAACAACAGCAGCAGCAACACCAATAATAATAATACCAGAACAGACGGAATGACTCAACAAGGGCTGAATGGAGGCAATTACTCCACCCTCTCCACACTGGGTCATGTCAATGGTAAATAAAGAGAAGAGTCAATGGCATAAACAATGCATTTACCCTGCCTTATTTCTTTTATTAGCACTCGGTTCCAATAACAGTCTGAATGGGTTACCGCTGCCTTTCTATGGTCAAATGGGTGCTGGACAGTTAACATTTGCAAGTGAACAGATGGGTAATGAGATATCAGTCATTAGGTAATATCAATCAGACACATAGATCAGAGGATTACATATAAACTGATATCAATCCATAGTGATTTCCTTGATTCTCTTGAAGCAGGTGGGGATCCACAGAGAATGTATATGCCTAATAATACCAACACTAAAAATAACAATACAAACAATAATACACCGAATAACACTGTGAATACCACCGAAAGATTCTTTTTGACTGCAGCAGATCCTTCTGATGGAAAACTAGAGGATAGACTGACTGAGGTCATCAATGCTAAATATGAGGCAGGGTTCTTGAAGCCCTACAATTATGTCAATGGTTATGCCAGGCTACAGAAATACATGGATAATAAGTAAGAATACAGCATCATTCTTAAATAGACACATATATATATATATACTTATACATCCCATTCTTAGTATGTCTGCATCCAGTCGACAAAGGATTTTGAATGTCATGGGAACATTTCGTCCTGCATTTAGATCAGTGGCCCAATCATTGACAGATATTGATCTGATATTGGTAGAAGAGGCATTCGAGCGGTTGTTATTGGTAAACTATCACCTATGACAGTAGATAGATACAATTGATCTCATACTTGTTGATAGGATTATGATCGTGTATTTAGTTCAATGGGTATACCTGCCTGTTTATGGCGTCGTACGGGTGAGATTTATAAAGGGAACAAAGAATTTGCAGCCCTTGTAAATGTGCCAATAGAGGACTTGAGAGAAGGACGCCTATGTATTTATGAATTGATGGCAGAAGAATCAGCGGTGAATTACTGGGAGGTGAGTATGAGTTAACTTTGATGGTTGATTAGACTGACCTATTTTCTGTTATTAGAAATATGGAAATATTGCATTTGATCCTGGACAGAAGGCTGTCTTGACATCCTGTCTACTAAGAAACCCTGATCCCGAGAATACAAGTGTCATATCCTGTTGTTTTTCATTTACCATCCGAAGAGATAAATACAATATTCCTGTAAGTGATTTATATTGGGTTGAAATGACTGATCACTCATTGTTTCTATAGACTGTTATTGTTGGAAACTTCTTGCCTATTCAATTGCAGTGAGTTTACCTTGTTTGCATCATTTAATTATAAACTACACCTTATTCATTTTGATTATATATACAAAAAAAGAAACAAAACAAAACAAATATAATAAAACCCACTTTATATTCATGCAATATGGAATGGCACTGCTCTTTATGCTTATAATGCCCACTTGTTCATATTTATTTATGTGTGTCCCACTCAACTATTTTCTCTGTCTCCTCTTCATTTTCAGTTGACAGTTATTACAGAACCATTTGCCTTTAGGGACTGTCTTCAGATCAACACAGGCAAGATGAAACCATTCGATCTCACACTAATCATCTAGGTTAGTTGTCATATATCCTATCTCATCCTATAAACTTACATCTGTATTATCACATGCAACCATCTCACCATAAGACACTTGCTGGCAGTAACAATAGAGGGGTTCATTAGGGTCAATGGTTAGATCAGCCGGCACCACACTATCTAATACGTTAGGTCATCTTTAGCCAAAATTCCCCTGTAACACTCACGTCTTGGGTTTCCCATTTCCATTTTTGCCTGTATTATAAGTATGCTTCACTTTCTCTTTCTCCAGATTCTTCAGTGATCTAGGTTCTTTTATTGTCTGTGCACGTAGAACAGAAGTAGGCTGTGTGTTATTACCATCCTTCACCTTCTGCCTCTCTATTTATTGAAGAAGTAAGAAAAAAGAAAGAAACAGAAGTATCGATGTTCTCTTACTTCGTTTATCGCCCTTCAGCTTCTCTCTTTCCCTTTCCATGCGTTTATTTGTTCTTTCTCTGACATCAGCACCCTCTTTCAGACTACGTGCGGATGGTTGTAGACCGGGTAAAGTGGTGATACGACTATCTCCAACTGTCTGATCTTCCTCGAATTTCACCAGATCTGCATCTAATCTATTACAATGACGGTCGACCTAAACAAAATAGATTAAACTCTCCACTCTATGATAGAACCCTCTTTTATCAATTTTACAGCATCATAGGTAGACTTTGCCAGTGCTACTTTCTCTTCCCCTCTTTTCAGGGTCTCTGTGAGTATAGTGGATAGATGCTTCAATTTATCCAGTCGTATATTAGGGTCCATGTCTCTGATATTGTCAATTAAATAGATAGCTTCTTTGGATACTGTCTCAATGAGCTCTGTCCATAAGGTTAATATGTGGTTTTTCTTTCTTTATTTTACAACTATGGATTTACCCTGTGCATATCCATCCAGTTCTCTCATGAGTGTGAAGTTTCTTTGGAGGTCAAGAGGTACTGCCTCGATAGCTATAAGAATATGGGTATTACACATAAGGAATGATAACAAGTGAATAGATAACTACATACTATCCACATAGTCGTCTAAATAGACTAGATTATCGAATTGTTTGGGTACAGGATTGAGTGATTTCATCTCTGGGTGGGTGGGGAATATCAAAATAAATGGGAGGGGACAAAAAAAAGAAAACAAATTCTATTTGCGAGAGTTGAAGTGGGATGAGTGACTTTTTAACACTGCTTCTATCTGATTGGTTGATTGTCCAATCCTTATTGCAAACAGGAGTTCATCTATTGAGTGAATGAGGTTGCTTATGACATGGATAGTTTCTTGATAGTCGAACTAGAATGACTATCTAATGATCCAGACCCAGCTCATACACTAAATAGGCTGATTCGATGTCTATGTAACTCCATCTCTCTGCCTATCAAGAATCAAAGTGAGTGAATAAACAAGTTGCATGAATCAATGTACCCATCCCCTGAATTTAAAAAGAAAAGTTTTCTTTTGGGAAACCAGCCATTCTTGCCCATGTTATATACATGCACATTCAAATAGGTCATCTGTTTAGACTACAACAGTTGTACAAGAAACAGGTACATTCTCATTGTCAAATTTAGACGCGTCTTAATATGAATTATGGTTCAGAAGGTGACAATAACAATGATGTTTATTGGAATAAGAACGATGAGTCATAATAGGGAGTAGAAAAAATCTGTTACAGAGGACAATTGATCAAGAAAATATATAATGTATGAAGTTGGATTTTCTTTTGTTTTAGGTCAATCGTCATGATAGATACTTCAAACCACTATTTAGGCAGTAGCACGATTACCAGCGCCAGTTCCTTCGTGGAGCAATTCATGATCCCAGATGTGGAGACCAAGACCATCACCAACACGATTAAGTTGGACAACCATATCAGATAACTTCCTGATGGCCTCAACCTGCTCATTCAAGAAATGGCTTTCAACGAAATCACACATTTGAGGATCACCTTGACCATCAGCAATCTTATGCAAGTTCAAGAGGGACTTATTGACATCTGATAATACAGTCAACACATTGGATATCCTCAATTGACTTGTTTATCTTACCTTTTTCAAGTTGAAGAGCAGATTCAACAGCATTCTTGGCAGACTTCCACTCGTTCTGTTCAATCAATATTAGTAAAAGAAGAAGAAGAAAAGGGAAGGAAAAGAACATACTTCAGGAGCTTGCAATCCACGTAAGATGACTTTGCCACCTCTGGTGTTAATGTAATCTAAAAATGAAGTTAAAGATATGAAGTTAAACCTTCATCTTTCTGATGTTTACCAATCATCTTCTGAGCGTGTTCTCTTTCCTATGTCAAACAAGTGATAAATAGGCCATTCAAAATATAAAAAATAACTCAATAATATCACACTCACCTCATTGGCAGATTCACGGAAATACTTCTCCAAGCCTATTAATTAAGAGGTAATATGGTTAGTCGACGAAATTTTTTTTTAATAATTTTTTTTTTCTCTCTTTCTCTCATTTTATTTACCAGGTAAAACAATTAAGGAGCTACCAGCCCATGCAGCCATAGAAAGGTAGATTTGAGATGCCTGCAACTCAGTATTTACTTGTTGATTCAAGGCTTCTTCAGAAGTATTAGCAAAGTTTTGTTTGGCAAGAGACATTTTTGAGAGTGGGGGGATTTAAAGAGTTGAAACTAAAGAAGAAGAAGAAACATTTAAAAAAAATTGAGTCAAGTTTATATGGACAAGGCTCAACCGGCATTATTTCCCCGCTCTGTCACGAATCTATTTATTTTTGTTTGTTTCCCCCCGTATTCTACCTGCTTTTGAGAGTAAGCAGGGGATGTGGGTACCTCTTCTTTTGATATAAACAGTAAACATCGATTTACTCTATATTATCATGTTTCATTTCAATATGATTGTGAGATGCTAACATTGCCTATTATAGGTATCCGAATTGTATTAACTTTTTCTCCCACCCAACTTAAAATTGGATATAGATAGATATTGATATGACAGATATATATGGGTGTATATATGTATGTGTGTATATATGTGTGTATGTATGTGTGTATGTATGTGTGTATATATGGATGTGTAGATGTGTATATATGTATGTGTAGATGTGTATATGTATATATGTTTATATACATTCAGATATGCATCTATTTGTTTATTATTCTATTTGGTTTTATGTGTCTTATACAATCCAAGTGGTACATCATCATCTTGATGTTCATCATCCATCCCCTCTTCTTCCTCCTCATCCTCATCTGAAGATGTATCACTGTTCTTATCTTCCCATTCATGTCTAGAATAGGGTTTCTTATCTTTTGTTGGTCGTTTCTTGGATTGAGGTCGAGGATTGAGATAGTTCTCAGGCACGACAAACCCTGTTGATTCCGCTGATGATGTCTTCATATAAGACTTCACAGTTCCATTATGCAGTTTGGATGATTTGGTGCCCTGATTACTGTCATTATTCAAGGTTATTTGGGGTGATGAACGCTGCTTCTTCACCAGTTTACGTGGTTTCTTATGCTGTATTTTGGGTTGGAACGGTATGATCGATTGATTGTCAGAGGGATTGTTGGTTGCAATAATGGACAGATACCAGAACATCAGGTTGGATATCAACACTTGTTCCTTAAGTGGTCTTCTTGGATTGGCTAACTTAATGTGGGATAATCTATAGATTGCACGCTCAACATGAAGGGGTAATCGTGTCATATACATTCTATTCAGCTGGAAATCTTTTGGGGCTGTTGTGAGATGCTGACTGGTGATATTGGCTTTAGTTTCATTGTTTTGCTTGCTCTTCCTGGAGAAGAGTGACGAGAAGGTGAATCTCTTGCTTCCTGAACTGGATATGAGTGATTCAGAGGATTTGGTTGATTGAAGGACATTATCCAATGAGGTCATTTCCCGTTCATTGGGTGGGACCAGGTTAGTCTCATCCACAATAATTGAGTCTGAATGCTGATTGTTCTTTCTTGAGGATCTTTCATCTGACCAAAATGCCCATGACCAGTGTGATTTACGGATGGTGGAGGCGGATTTCGATAGAGTGGGTTCGACTACATTTCTATTATTAACATTCAGTTCTTTCACTTCTTCTAGTTTATTATTATCTATGGTAGACTGGGTGAGTGTGATGGGTGGTATATGATGGCCTGCGTGTAATACAGGATGATCTACTTGATCTGGTGTATATTCTGAGTACTCTGCACTCTCATCTGGCAGTTGAATGTCTGGGGGCTCATTGTCCTCGATTGAGTCAGTCAATGTCACACCCTCCAGAGAAGATGCTTTATTGTGATGGATGACAGGTATTGTCTGACCCTCCCTGTCTTCTGTCTGATCGTCTTTATGGTGTTTCTGGTGTGGTCCAGTGGATGAATTACGCTTGAAATTGTTGCGTGCTCCTCTCCTTAATAAGGGTCTATCTGCCTTTGGTACTAATGCCCGTGATTCATCTAACGGTGATGAATTTCTATCAAATATCAAGAACTCCGGGACTCTCTTGGGATCAGTATCTAATGTGATGCATAATGGGTATATCAACGTAAATACATGAGACTTGAGATGGATACTAATGAGAATGTTATATTTTACCTTTGGGTAAACTAAGGCTGACACTACGGCGTACTAACAATTTCCTTCTTATTTCATCAGCTGTTGTATCTTCTGATTCACTGGATTCATCGACTGACAGGAATTGAGAGGACTTGCTAGGTGGTTTGTCCTCGTTCTTCGCTAATTCATCCAATTTCAGCTGATCATTGGCTGTAAAATACACAGATAGCACTGATTGCCTTCTCTTTATGTTCTTTGCCTTTGCCAATAGTCCATTCTGTTTAACATACTTCTCAAACTCATGAGGTGCAATCTCAGGGTGCTGTGATGCTGGTACCCTATTAGCAACTGTATGAGTGAAATATGAATAAGAAAAAGGAGAAAATATTACCAGAAGAGGTGAGAGGGATTGGTGGTGGCTATGTTGATTACTTCTGTCACTAAACTGTCTTTCTCTATGGACGAATGAGACAGTCTGCGAAGGGAGAGTGTTCTGCTTATTCCAGTTGTTATGGAGTCTGAATCAGAATCAGATGACTGCTGTTCTTCTTTCTGATGTGTGTAATTGAGTTCTCCCCACTCTTTCTCAAAGGAGACATCGATATCAGGTATAGTCAGAGTGTGTATAGTGGTTGAATCCATTAAGATACCTAACGGAAGAGAGAGGATAAAGTATAGATAAAAGAGTGGGAAGAGATGAATATATTAATAGACCAATAAAAGGGGCTGATTCAGTGTTATATTAATAATTGTATATGAGTAAGTATAACTGTTTAACTATATATATATAATATATATATAATTATATCTTATATAATTATATATAGGTGAGTGCTTCCACACTCCCAAATCGAACATTTTTTTGAATTGGGGTGGTAACATTTCTCGAAAAATAAAATGGAGCACCCAACCAATCAGATTCGACTATTCACAGAACAGAGTATTCCATGATTCTGTTATCCTCAAGTTACTGTTTATGCTCAATTACATAGAAGTAAGGTAATGCCCAGTGGTTGTAGACTGAAGCGGCTATTATTTTCTTTTACCTCTTTATTTTTAAGGAGGCAAAGGAACTCCCATGGTAATGTTAACTACCTATAGCCGAGATTGATCCAATAACAGTATGTGGTTATTGCCTTGGTACTTGCGGTTACAGCTTTGATGCCCTCTCTAAGCCATGTTTATATTAATTTTTTGTGTTTTCATTATTCATGTATTAATAGATTATTCGGCGCTGTTAAAGGATGATTATAATCCTATGCACCCGAAATAAAGGGTCAACTACTTATCATCATCCATTATCATTATTCAAAATTAACAGCAGGCATGCACAATATAAATGCATGAACACCATAGCCAGCTTTCTATATTCTGATAGTGTTAGATATCATGCCAATCATTTGATTCTTCTAATGATATGAAAGGAGAGTTCTTTATGAATACAAACACTCATTGATGAAATCATTACTACGTTACATCCCCCATTTACTTATAACCAAAGACAACCACACACATACATGTAAATAAACGTGGTGTGACTCAAAAGTCACTTTCCCAATAACTACATATATTAATTGAAATCTGGCATTTCCCCTCAATGGTTACTTCTCTTCTTATTCATGAAGGAATTAGGAGGTCGATCTCAGTTATCAGTGCTTCATCAGGCGATATTACATAGAGAACCCCGAAAAAGAAAGATCTACGGGCTGGACTGTTATTTCCCTCATTCTTGGCACTAAGCTCATAAAATGGCTAGGTTCAAATGGAATAAGACGTGGTTGGTAGATCAATTACGTAGTGTCAAAGTCATGACCAGTATAAATATATCAACTCAAGAATGATATAAAAGCCTTTCTTTTACTTTATACATATACATATCATGTCAATAAAGAGCCCCACTTTATTAGAACAGGGCATAGAAAGTATCCCACAGAAGTACGTCATATCAGTATTATTCTTCGGTTTAATTAACCCAGTTTATGTAGATTAAAAGAGTGTTATTCAAGGGCACATCAAACATTGAGAAGTTATCCCGGTAATATTAATCGTGCCTCTAGTTTAGAAGAACAAGGAAACATACATGGAATTGATCATCCTGGTTCAACTGGTGTCATCTATGTAATGGATAGGGCTGCCAAGCACGGATACGAATCCGGTTCAGATGATTGGGCTAATTTTGGTAGAGGATCGCCTGAAGGTAGATGGTCATAGGAGATAAAAAAGAAAGTGGTTTATATATTAATAGAAACTATTTACTATAGTGGATGACATTGAGGGATGTATGAAAAGACCCAAGGAAATAAAGATCACCAAAAATGCCTATGAGTATGGACCGACTGCAGGAGTAAAACAACTGAGAGAGGCAGTAGCGAATTTGTATAATGAACTTTACCGTGGAGACAAAGTATCAAAATACTCTTACAAGAATGTGTGTATCGTCCCTGGGGGTAGAGCTGGATTAACGAGAATAGGCGCGGTAATAGGGGATATCAATGTAGGATATTTCCTACCAGAATACACTGCTTATGAACAGATGTTATCTATCTTCAAGAAGTTTGTCCCTATTCCGACCACTCTGGAAGAGGATTCACGGTATCATATTGATGCTGCTACAGTGAAGAAAGAGATAACAAGCCGAGGATTGGGTGTGATTGTTGCCTCCAATCCTCGCAATCCTACTGGCCAAGTCATACAAGATGAGGAACTTAAAACACTGTTCCAAGTAGGCAAAGAAACACATACAACCCTAGTGATGGATGAATTCTATTCAGCATATATTTATGATCAAGAGAAAGGAAAGACTGTCAGTATTTCTGAATTTGTAGAGGATGTAAATCGGGATCCTGTTATTCTCCTTGACGGCCTGACAAAAAATTTCCGAGTAAATAGAACAAAAACCGAACTACATTGATTGTTATTGACTGTTTATGATGTTAAATTAGATGCCTGGCTGGCGGATATGTTGGATTGTGGGTCCTGAATCCGTTATCTCCTCACTGGAAAGTGCAGGCTCTTTTTTGGATGGTGGAGCCAATCATGCCTTACAGATGGCAGCCATTCCCTTTGTAGACCCTGATGTATACAGAAATGAAGCTAAATGCCTACAGGAGCACTTTCAAAAGAAGAGAGATTACGTATTGAAGGAACTCAAAAAGATGGGATTGTATGTGAAGGTACCACCCAATGCTACATTTTATATCTGGCTTGATTTGAGTAAATTGCCAGAACCGATTAATGTGGGGTTGAATTTCTTTGAGGAGTGCCTACTCCATAAAGTGTAAGTAAATAAAAATGGTTGTATATTTCTAAACATGAATCTAACTCTACATATAGTATTGTGGTGCCTGGTATCTTCTTTGATGTGAATGTAAGTTCAAGCCCTTTTTGTCTCTATTGCCTTCACTCGAAACTAACCACTTATCCTACTCTAGCCATCTCACCGTCGTGATCTGTTTCAATCCCCCTGTCATCAATTTGTACGCCTCAGCTTCGGCCCACCCATGGAGGAACTTAAACTAGGCCTGAAGCACATGCAAAAAGTACTTGATAAATATAAAGTAAAGAGTTCTTGATGAAAAAACACAGACACATATATATATATATGTATATAGAAACAAACAGTTTCTTTATACTGAATAAAGTGTAGTATTTATAATGTGATGTGATATGTGAAATGAACCTCCTATTAGAGATTTTATTCCTATCACCATTTGTCCATAAATGGTAAGTGCTGATCTTAGATATTGCAAATGTTTGTGTTTCTATGAACAGGCTTAAATATTAAGCGAATAGAATGATCAGTCATTACAGTTATCTTCTTTTGCCAATTAAGTACATTGACAGCAATCGGCACCGGTTCCAGGGGAAGTCAGTGATCCCAATCTCGCTTGTCATTCTGTTTCTCAAGGCAAAAATCTACCCTGCCAAGAAGAAGAGTGTTTGTTCTACTACCAAAATTAAACTTACATACAGATAGAAGAGCATTCACTACACTTTATTCTTATTCGAGGAGATCAAGGTTCCCAGTCCACCCAAAGAGCAGGACTGATCAAGAAGTAGCATCCACGAAAGACGGAAAATATATTAAGTCCTCTTTAAGTCTTTTGTGCCATTGGCACGTTCAGCTTGCATGTGAGAAGCATCTGAATATATAAGTCGATGTCTGTGTATGTTTTAAATTCCATATGGTTGATGTATTTTGCCATATAGACTGAAGATGCCAGTGCATCTATTAGTGCATCAATGTTTGATCTCTCAAGTACCTTGCTTTGTATTTCCAAAGGGTATATCGATATTACCAGGAGTAATATATAGGGTGAATACATGATTGAGTACTCCCAACAGTTCATCAATCGAGAGCAAAGAAGTGGCTAATACCCATTGTGTTAAGAAGAATTAACCAGGGTGTAGGCATTCTTCATTTGCTGTTATTGTAAATTGTACTGCCAGACAGAAGGTATAAAGAATAAAGGATTTATTGATTATTTATGTGATAAAAGGCTAGTACCTGACTGGGGATTTTGTTTATTAAAGGCAACATAGATGAGTGGAGTCTCCTTCGTGACTTACTTATATATTTTCAATTAGAGTGATCTTTTTATTTTTTTCTTTTATTTCTATATTTATGCCCTTTTGAGTTTCTGAGATGATTTGATGAGGACGAAGAGTAACAGTGTGTAATTAGTGAATATGTCCTTCAGCATCAACAATAATGCCTGTGATAATACAGCCTTGGTAATTTGTGTGCTCATGCCCTGTGTGTATTTGAGAGAACAGTTAGATCTCTTATTCCCATACCACATAATCATATATTTACCTTATATAAACCGAAAATGCCTTCTGTCTTGAGTACACGAGATAATACATCCAAAGATCCCTTATAGGCAAGGGTCTTCATTCTCTTTTCCTTGGAAGGAGTCCACTGGAGACGGACCTTGGCCATGATATAAGGATATGTGATGACGGTAGCCAATGTCTTTGATAGGGCACCCACCAAGAAGTTAACACCAGGGGAGAGGGGTAATTTAAGAACATCCACAACCAGTTGTTTGATCTTCTCGAAACTGCCATAAGTGATGGCAGGATTCACACAGAGCAAGAGTGATGGCTTAATACCCCTCCACAATCCCTGAATACCTTCCTCGGCAAGAATAGTCTCACATGTCTTCATAACCCCTTGACGCTCATTTGCTGGTAATGTTTGTTGACGAGTGGTTATTACTGAAACAGGTGTTGTGATCAAAGTAGTGAGTGCACCAGCAGCAGCACCCAAGATGAGTTCCAATGCAGTAGAAAGGGTTCCACCACGGGGATTATATCTCTTGTTATATGATTCTCTGATTAAAGAATAACAGTAGAAGTAGGTGAAGTTGGTTGATGCAGTACCAATCAAAGAAGAACCAAGACCAGCATATAATCCGGAAAGACCTTCCTTTGCAAGAATCTTTTTCATACCATCAAACACTGAGGAATAGTGTTCTCCATTTTCAGCATCAGCCTTTGTCTGTACCTGTATTCTTGTCTTGATACTACATGTATGCATTAATATCAGCACACCCTACATTCATACTGTTCTTACATGTCAAGTGGATATACAACAGTCAAGGCAAACATGGCCCCAGCTGATCCAGCCAAGGCATGTCCTACAGGAGGAAGTGTTTCTTGTGTGGCAGGCATTACTACTGATTAAAAACAAAGGGAGGGGGGAGGGGAAGAAAAGGTACGGATGTAATATCCTTATTTTTATAGACTCAATAAAATAAATTTTATATTTTGTGGGGTTAAATTACACCATTCATTCTGTGTGGTTCAATAAATTTAATCTTCAGTTGAATATGCTGACTCAATAACTATTTAGTTCTCCCGTGACTGTAATAATAGTGAGGGCGGGGGTGCTGATAAGAGATAACCTATCCTCCCCCCTACTTAATATTGCTTTAATAGGTAAGAAATAGATACAATAAAGGGAATGTTTAAGTCATTGACAGTTGATATTATATAATACAAAGTTAGACAGGGGAAAAATGTTTATGCTGTTCATATTAAAATGGAGAATAGCGGAGACAAACTCTATCTCAATTTAACCCTGATAGATCATCTAACACCACTGACAAACCTATTCATTCGGTAGTTACATACAGTCATATTAAGTTGCTATGATATCATCCAATGACAAAGCACAGAACAGACCAATGAAGACACGAATAGGTAGGTGTATTATATATAAGTGAGTGGGTGTATGTAAGTGGGTAAGTGTGTGTGTGTGTTTGTGTGTGTTTTTGTGTGTATGTATATGTGTGTGTCTGTGTGTATGTATATGTGTGCGTGTATATAAGGTATTTAAAGAGTGTACACATACACATATAGACATACATTCATTTGACTCAGAATGGCTTATCACTCTTCTTATTTTCTATACCATAGAATGAAATTATCGATGTAACTATGGTCATCTACACTCAGCTTTTATTTTATCAACTTATATGGGTTTGACTGTACCCCACACTAAAGATACCCGGCACACTGATTTCAAAGAGAGAGAGAGAAAGAGAAAAGAGAGAGGTGAGGTGAAAGGTGACAGAAAAAATTAATTTTGTCTGGGTGGCTTAGCATGCACCAGCCGAATTACTTTTTTTTCCTTCCTGCTTGGCAGTTCCCCTTCTTTGCTTCTCCCAATATCCTGATAGACACATTTAAACATGGAATATCATCCTGAACTCACACAACAATTAATGTATGTTGTATTTATTGATAACTAATATGCACTGTACTCACTCTTCTGTTACTATAGATTGGTAAATTAGAGTAATTAAGCACTTTTTATATCCAAATATTAATCCATAGATTATAGTGTCCCGGCTGTGGTGTACCCACTCCTCCTAATGCAGCTAACATGTGTGTTAACTGTATTCGTAATGAAGTAGACATTACTGAAGGTATTCCCAAGCACGCTACACTCCACTTCTGTAAGAACTGCGAACGTTACCTTCAACCTCCCGGAATCTGGGTTAATGCCCAACTTGAATCAAGAGAGTTACTTACACTCTGTCTTAAAAAACTGAAGGGTCTGAACAAAGTACGTCTGATAGATGCAGGCTTTATTTGGACTGAACCCCACAGTAAGAGAGTCAAGGTCAAGTTGACTATCCAGAAAGAAGTATTTGCAAACACTATCCTCCAACAGATATTCGAAGTAGAATTTGTTGTGTCTGGTCAGCAGTGTGAAGAATGTACTCGTTTGGCTGCCCAGAATACATGGAAAGCCGTAGTCCAATTACGTCAAAAGGTAGCACATAAGCGTACCTTTTTATATCTAGAGCAGTTGATTCTCAAGCACAATGCTCACAAAGATACAACAAACATCAAAGAGACAAAGGATGGTATTGATTTCTACTATGGTGCCCGTAACCAGGCTATCAAGATGGTGGAATTCTTGAGCAATGTAGTGCCTATGAAGTAAGTACAGCGGGCAGAATATACATACTATATCAGTGCTAAACACTTTCACTCTTTAGATACAAGACAAGTGAACAGCTTATTTCCAAAGATATCCATACCAGTGTGAGTAACTACAAGTTCACCTACTCTGCTGAAATTGTCCCGATATGTAGAGATGATTTGGTATGTTTACCCAAAAAGACAGCCAATAACTTTGGTAACATCAATCAACTGTTGATATGTACTCGTATCAGTAATTCCATACACTTATTGGATGTCAACACATTGGCTACAGCAGATGTGAGCACCACCCAATATTACAGATATCCATTCTTGCCCATGGGAAGCGCCAAGAGTATGGTTGAGTTCTGTGTACTGGATGTAGAGCCATTAGGGCCTGTACAGGGTAAAAATGTACTGTGCGATGTCCATGTTGCTCGTATGTCTGATTTTGGAAGAAATGATGAAGTTTTCATTACTCGATCTCATCTCGGCGCCATCCTTAATCCCGGTGACACTGTCATGGGTTATGATCTTGCTCGTGCCAATTTCAATAATGAAGTGTTTGATAGTCTCAATGCAGCTGATTTACCTGATGTGATTCTTGTACGTAAATCATACCCTGCACGCCAAAAGAAGACCAGAGCAAGAAACTGGAAGCTCAAACAGTTGGGCAAGGAAGTGGATGAGATGTTACCACGTAAACAAGATCAAGCACGTATTGAGAATGATTTGGAGTTGTTCATGCGTGATATTGAAGAAGATCCTGAGTTGAGATCCACCATTGATATCTTCAAGAGTGAAGCACAAAAGGCTGCCGAGACTGACATGGAAGATGGTTCAGATGATGAACTCCCAGAAATCTCTTTGGAGGAAATGTTGGATGAAATGGCCATCAACACAGACGGTCCAGACGATGATATGGATGAGGACATGATGCAAATGTAGCAGAATATAAACAACTGTATTTAAATATCTATTCATATTACATCTTATTCATAATCATTATATAAAATAAAAAGTAACTAAATCTGCTTGATATCAATGGAATCAGATAATGTATCTGTATGGTTGCTCTTATGGGATTTATTATGCATAAACTTACAAGTTTACAAAAAGATCGGGTTTTTCTAATTTTATTGTATGTCTAACTGTGCCTGTATTCATACAATGTCATGTAATGCATCTATATTATAAAAGATTGTTCTCAGATTTAGACTTCTAATGAGAGAATACTCCTTATTGAGGCTTGGCTAATATTAGACAGCATATCAATCATTACAGTGGCCTGTATTCCATTATCTTCTTGTATTGCCCAGCACATCAGTTCCAATCGACAGGGCAATTTTAATAGGCACAACCAGGATAACACACACGTCATCTCATGCCAATTGTTCTTTTTTATTCGATATCATTAGCCATAAGATAAAAGTGTATGATCGATAACATGAGTAAACTTTACATATATAAACAAGAGTAAATGATATATCTATACACATAAACAAACAACAATAGGAAGATACTTTATATGAGCATATGCAGTATATGAGTTATTAGAGCTGCAATGGTGAACAGGTTGATTGAAAACAACTTTACACATCAAAATACAGTTATCGTTATATCTCTCTCCTTATATACTGCAGGCAGGTGTCATGACTGTGCTACGTAATATTATTTCTATATATGTTCAGTCTTTACACCATACTGGTTCCAACGACGATGTGTGATCAACAGCTTATTTTAAAGTTTGGGTTGTGTTAAGTCATCAAAAAAAGGGCAGGCAAATTTTCTTGAATCGCCTCAAAGAAAGGTCTTTTTCAGTGTAAATGGAATAAAAACAAGAATCCTTCACTCTACTCCTCGTTCTATTCAATGTTTATTGTAACAAGACAGAGGATGGTATATTCCTCGATCTACATCACTTTACTTCAAAATTTTATGTGTCAGTAATCGTTATATATTTATTTGGCTAGTGTTATTAGCATCTACCGCTTAAAACAAGTTAGAATCTATTGGATAACAAATAAACTGTCTTGATGTGCCTATCTATGTTGTTGCGGTTGGAATTTACGTTTGAATGATATGCTTATCATGCTTGAAAATTTCCAGAATTAGGAGAGCAATTTCCAAATTCACCCAAGTTTATTAACATAACTGCTTAAGGTCCCCTATAAGGATGGTGGAAAACTTTATATTAAAAACTTTCTAATGTAGATTACTATTTTCCTGTAAGTTGATTTTATGAAATTCCGAGGGTATGGCCTAATACATTGATTTCAATGATAGGGAGAGATTCCCTAGAATCTGGGAACAGTAGTCTAGACTAACATACGTCTCCTTTACTACAACCACAATAGGATAACCATAAAAGGCTTCAATGCCATTTTCAAGACAGAAAACCTGGTACTTTCCCTTATTCTACCCTCTTACCATATTCCTAAACTAAAAATCGCAGTTCAAGATCAACTGCTCTAATCCCGAATCATTCCAAACGTGTGTTAGCAGCACATGCCTGGAACTGGAGTGATCGTACTTTTCTTTAGTCAACCATTTATATATTGTATTAACCAATGGATGTCTATGCATGAAAACCATAAAAAATATCAGAACATTGGATGTAGATCTGGCTCTTTATAATTTTGATATTCCAGTTTTTTATCTTATGCAGCAAATCTGATTTTTTTTATTTCTTTGAAACCCAAACCATGCAATTAAACTGATTAATCCAACTCAAAAGCTTCTCTTTTTTGCTCAGTCTCCACTGAATCATGCACCCTTTTTTATTAGTGAAGATGGTCATTATTCTATTTATTTCTCATATAACACAAGAATAAGCGAATTCTACAGTCTTTTTATCCTTTGTATACAAATGGTACCGGTTTGTTATCCATCCCGTTCAGATAGACTGATCACCCCAATTGAAGCGTTCAATAGTAAACTAGTAAATTGATTTTTAGAGACGTATCAAGGCTTATAAGAAGTTTAATAGATGTAAAGCATTGAAAAGAAAGATAAAGAAGTTTTATATGATTTTAGTCTACACCAATGAAGGTCTATAGCATGGTTAAAGAAAAGTGGTGGGTTTTAAGGCATGAGTATAATTATACCGTAACAAGTACCAGCCAAATAAATATATAACGATTACTGACACATAAAATTTTGAAGTAAAGTGATGTAGATCGAGGAATATACCATCCTCTGTCTTGTTACAATAAACATTGAATAGAACGAGGAGTAGAGTGAAGGATTCTTGTTTTTATTCCATTTACACTGAAAAAGACCTTTCTTTGAGGCGATTCAAGAAAATTTGCCTGCCCTTTTTTTGATGACTTAACACAACCCAAACTTTAAAATAAGCTGTTGATCACACATCGTCGTTGGAACCAGTATGGTGTAAAGACTGAACATATATAGAAATAATATTACGTAGCACAGTCATGACACCTGCCTGCAGTATATAAGGAGAGAGATATAACGATAACTGTATTTTGATGTGTAAAGTTGTTTTCAATCAACCTGTTCACCATTGCAGCTCTAATAACTCATATACTGCATATGCTCATATAAAGTATCTTCCTATTGTTGTTTGTTTATGTGTATAGATATATCATTTACTCTTGTTTATATATGTAAAGTTTACTCATGTTATCGATCATACACTTTTATCTTATGGCTAATGATATCGAATAAAAAAGAACAATTGGCATGAGATGACGTGTGTGTTATCCTGGTTGTGCCTATTAAAATTGCCCTGTCGATTGGAACTGATGTGCTGGGCAATACAAGAAGATAATGGAATACAGGCCACTGTAATGATTGATATGCTGTCTAATATTAGCCAAGCCTCAATAAGGAGTATTCTCTCATTAGAAGTCTAAATCTGAGAACAATCTTTTATAATATAGATGCATTACATGACATTGTATGAATACAGGCACAGTTAGACATACAATAAAATTAGAAAAACCCGATCTTTTTGTAAACTTGTAAGTTTATGCATAATAAATCCCATAAGAGCAACCATACAGATACATTATCTGATTCCATTGATATCAAGCAGATTTAGTTACTTTTTATTTTATATAATGATTATGAATAAGATGTAATATGAATAGATATTTAAATACAGTTGTTTATATTCTGCTACATTTGCATCATGTCCTCATCCATATCATCGTCTGGACCGTCTGTGTTGATGGCCATTTCATCCAACATTTCCTCCAAAGAGATTTCTGGGAGTTCATCATCTGAACCATCTTCCATGTCAGTCTCGGCAGCCTTTTGTGCTTCACTCTTGAAGATATCAATGGTGGATCTCAACTCAGGATCTTCTTCAATATCACGCATGAACAACTCCAAATCATTCTCAATACGTGCTTGATCTTGTTTACGTGGTAACATCTCATCCACTTCCTTGCCCAACTGTTTGAGCTTCCAGTTTCTTGCTCTGGTCTTCTTTTGGCGTGCAGGGTATGATTTACGTACAAGAATCACATCAGGTAAATCAGCTGCATTGAGACTATCAAACACTTCATTATTGAAATTGGCACGAGCAAGATCATAACCCATGACAGTGTCACCGGGATTAAGGATGGCGCCGAGATGAGATCGAGTAATGAAAACTTCATCATTTCTTCCAAAATCAGACATACGAGCAACATGGACATCGCACAGTACATTTTTACCCTGTACAGGCCCTAATGGCTCTACATCCAGTACACAGAACTCAACCATACTCTTGGCGCTTCCCATGGGCAAGAATGGATATCTGTAATATTGGGTGGTGCTCACATCTGCTGTAGCCAATGTGTTGACATCCAATAAGTGTATGGAATTACTGATACGAGTACATATCAACAGTTGATTGATGTTACCAAAGTTATTGGCTGTCTTTTTGGGTAAACATACCAAATCATCTCTACATATCGGGACAATTTCAGCAGAGTAGGTGAACTTGTAGTTACTCACACTGGTATGGATATCTTTGGAAATAAGCTGTTCACTTGTCTTGTATCTAAAGAGTGAAAGTGTTTAGCACTGATATAGTATGTATATTCTGCCCGCTGTACTTACTTCATAGGCACTACATTGCTCAAGAATTCCACCATCTTGATAGCCTGGTTACGGGCACCATAGTAGAAATCAATACCATCCTTTGTCTCTTTGATGTTTGTTGTATCTTTGTGAGCATTGTGCTTGAGAATCAACTGCTCTAGATATAAAAAGGTACGCTTATGTGCTACCTTTTGACGTAATTGGACTACGGCTTTCCATGTATTCTGGGCAGCCAAACGAGTACATTCTTCACACTTGGAATAGTTGTTTATTGACAGTGTGTGTATTTGAATAACCGCCTATAAAGAACAATCTTTATGATCATTTTACTGTGCACTTAATAGCTGAGCCACTTCAATCTAGAAAGCATAGGTGATCAGAGTTACCTAGGATACTAATTACATTAATAATTATATATTGGATGTGTTACATTAGCCATTACGTCGTTAGGTAATATAAAATTCCTAGAAAGATTACAGTGTGCACTGACATTAATAGAGTTTACACATGAATAAGCCAATCATGTGGTATGTGTGAATGATGGTCCAAAAGGTGAAGCACTTACAAGACAATTGACAGATAATAAACATGATATGTGTGTAATAATAAACTTTTAACAACAAATGGCTATAAATACTTAGTAAATAGCCACATAATGTATATGTGCATATAAATATTACATAATATCCATGTATATATAGGATTACACCAACTTCCAATTATTGACCTTTTAATTTCCCTCCTTTTTGGTTATTATTTAATCTTTCATCATACAATCCCACCTTTCTCTCTTCTTTTTCCTTCTCTATTTCAGTTTTTCAATATAAACCAATCAGTAATATGTATAGTCTACAATTCCAACAAGCTCCTTATTCCGATCAACAGCACCAATATGACATATCTGTTACTGCTGCTGCAATAAATCATGATAAGACCTTCCCATCACCCATCACTGCCCCTTCCATCGATTCCCCGCCAAAACTGAGCAATAATCATATCAGCTATATACCAGCACCAACACCTAAGCAGAGAATACAGCAACAACGACAATATGATATGACATCTTATTTAACCACCCACTCCAGCTATAGTCAGTCAATACCATCAAGTATAAGCCCTGTTGAGAATGTGAATACCAAGAGTACAGTCAAGGCGAATCATCAATACTACTCTCCTGGCCTACTCGAGAACACTAATATGGGTGAGAAGATGGTGACACCCACTAGCCCTGCCAGTATAGAAGATGAACTAGTACAAAGAAAGTATGTTCTAATTGATAAATAGATAGATAAATTGCATTAGATACTAAACACTTGTTAAACTGATAGTATTCAGCAGATGTTCGAGAAGAAGAAGAGGAGGAGGGAATCCCATAATGCTGTAGAGCGTAGAAGGAGAGATACCATTAATGATCGAATCAATGAACTGGCTACGCTTCTACCTGATAGGGATGTTACCAAGTCCAATAAAGGTACCATACTGAAGAAATCGGTCAATCATATCAGATTATTACATGATAAATTAAGACAGCACCAGCAGCGTATTCAGGAACTAGAGAGTATGTTGGAGTTATATAATGTCAGGATGGATCATCAGCAGACATCAATGATTCCACCTGGCCATCCATTGGATCTATCTGGAATGCAACCACATATGGCCAATCATGCATCCTATCGAAAAGATTGTTAATTCTAAACAAAACTCTCATGATACATTATTGTTATTACTATACATATATACATGTATATACGTATATACATCATACATTCACTATTTATTATATAATATTACATACACTCTCTTCCATATACATATACATACATACATATGGACAGATGGATTCCACTCTATCATAACTATCCTATTCTAGCCACTGTTATTGTTACTAGTTTAATTATACACTGATCATAACAATTGCATACATACACACTATGTTCTCCTCAACACTGTATGATACAATTACATAATATGATGATATACTTCTCCCCAAAATTCACTCTGCAACCATTGCTACCACTTAAGCCAAAACATCATCCATTACTGTCTATTGCTCCCTCATTTATACCATTATCTTATTGCATTTCCTATTGTTATCTTATTCAATTGATTGGTGTACAATTCAGTTGTAATTTATTCCCTATATACTCTATGTACCACACAATGGGTCAATTATACCATTATCCTTTTATATTGCTATATCCTTCTTCATACAGATATATCCTCTTTATTATTCATATTAAATATTACATATATAATCATGCCATTATAAGTACTGTTGGAGGCTCTTCAGGGAATAAACTGGGGGAGGGTAATCTGATTAGTCTATAACAGGATAATGTGAGAATAACATACAGAGATACTATGGTTGGTTACCAGATATTCGGGAGAGTGTAAGATACCACAATAACCCTGGCCATTCAACTTCATTTTAATAATACTAACCTACCTTTGCACAGATCACGATTACTCTTACCTTCCCCATGGTTATAAACAATACAAGCAACCATATAACACTACCATGGGTTGAGATATGATCTGAATGTCGGGTAAACAACGGGTTTGAACCTATATCATCATGTGAATAATTCTAGCTATACTTGTTCTGTATAACACAAACAGCTCGTGGGACAATATTTTTTTAAAGATATTCTTTACTTATAAAAAGACAGCTTCCTCCTCTTTGCGTGTTTATTTGATCAAAAGAACTTGAGAAGATTAATTATATTAATTTATAGGCATATGTTAATTATTTCTTAAGGTCAAAATCAAGTCCTGCCTTTTCTCTTATATCTATGAGGATTAATACCGTTATTCAGGATCCAGGCAATAGGTTTATTCGTCAACTTACTTCCAACAACAGATGTCAAATCATATTCACCATAATTGGTTTGAACACTGGTAAGATTCTCAAGGAAGGTATGAAGGGTAGGAATAGCTGCATTTGATGACTCGGCCAATCTGACAATATGATCAACATCCTTCTTAACAGATGCAAGAGGAAAGGCTATTTGATCTTTGTATGTGAATTTAAGCATACGGTCAGCGTAGATACTCAACAGGGACTGTGGGAAAAGAGATTGAAGTAACTCTACCACCTTGTCTTGTCCAACACCAGATGCTTCACCCAATGTTAGACCTTCTGCAAGAACCTCCACTAAACCAAAAAGGAGGAAATTGCCACACAGCTTCAACTGCAGAGCATCCTTCACATTTTCGCTCAGATTGATTGCCTTCTTTCCTATAGCATTATTCAAAATAGGAAGCACCTTATTTCTTGCTGCTTTATTACCTGATAACAACAATACTAACTCACCACTGGCTGCCTTCACAGGAGGACCCATAACAGGACAAGAAACATAGATAGCACCCTTCTCCTCTACTTTCTTTGCAAAACTGCATGCAGAATCTGGACTGATGGTTGAGTGTTCAACAATGATAGTTCCCTGTTTTAGATTGGGTAACAAAGCGTTGAGAACATCCTCTACCACCTTATCATTAAGCAAACAAGTGAAGATAATATCAGCATTCAGCTCATCTATCTGATCACAGATTCTGATATGAGGATGTGTCTTCTTTAACTCTTCTGCCTTTGCCCTTGTTCGGTTGTAGACTAAGAGTGGTGGGAAATTCAAATCCTTCACCTTATTAGATATGTGTCCTGCCATACGAGAGCCCATCTCACCCAATCCAATAAATGCGCATTGTAATCTCTCCATGATAAAGTTATTTCTTAAAAAGATATGTTAGAATAAAGAAGAAGAATGAATAATTTACGCGTCTCAATAAGTATTATCCGTTACAATAGAGCTAAGCCCAATGCAAAGTGGGTTGCGTAACTCTGTCCTATTTCACAACAATTATAATTGACTTATCGAGTCTCATACAGGGAACACATGCCTTCTTCATTCATAATCATTCGTTTATTTACATTATGAAATGATTCAGACCAACGATATCGATCCTTCACTCTGGTATGTTTTCCCAGGGCCAGTACGACCCATCTTCATGATATGTAACTTATCTAGTATCACTGTTCCAAAGTCTATGTTCTTGAACTCTTTTAGAATCGGCCTAGCATCGAATGGTTCTCTACTATTTTTCTTATCAGAGACACGATTGCTGGTATTGATAAGTGTGGCATGTAACTATGAAGGATAAAGAATCATCAATATGATACATTATTCACATATTAGATAGCAAGTACCTTCAGTGGTCTGTCTTCTGCCACCATGACACCTGCTTCAATCATTTTATTAATCAAAGAAGTACACAATTCCTTAAGCACCTTATTCTCTGACACATCTTCGGGATCAATATAGAGTACATGTGCTTTGGCTATTTCATATAAAGTAATGAGTAGTGTACAAAATAATAATAGAGAGAGAGTATCTTACCTGGACTTGGCTGCATAGTAGACAGTTTACTCAACTTGACCATTAGTTTGTTATTGTCTAATATGCTCTGGATGATGGGAGGGCATTCTTCTTTCAATATTCTGACAGCACGCTCTATCTCATTTTGATTGAATAGCTTCATGACTCCCAGTGTGATATGGAAATTGGCAGGAATGACAAGAATAGAAGAATCAAGCCCTTCACACTTGAATGCATTGGATAACAATGTATGGTGCATTTCATCTAGTTTACGAGTGATTGAATTAGATGAAATGGTCAATGACAGGAAATGTGTAGGCCTTGCTTTTTCATATCCTTCTTGGATGGCACGATCGATGGCTAGTTTGGCACCCTCTATTTTATCAGGATGGCCCTTTATGGTTATTTGATCAACGCCCTTCTGAATATCGATACGAGTACCAGTCTCAATCTTCAGTCGTTTCAGGTTACTTCCTCCTTTTCCTTTATTGTTGACATCAAGAGCATATTAATGCCACTGTTGTTACATATTCTATTTGCATACAATACCCAATAATATACCATGGTAATTACTACTGAGTGGATATATCTCGGTAACAATATCAGATAACTCTTCAGTGCTTGTAGAAGCAGACATAGTATCTACATATTCAATGGATTTATGCAGTGAATAAGAATGTGTGCTATTGAAGCTTGATTTGTACCCTTTCCTCTCTCTGATAAAGCTGATACTGGTTGGTGTAAGGACATTGTAGGGACACGATAATTCCTATTCTGCACCTTTATTATGGTGATTCCTTCCATACATCTGGGTACCATTCTTGACATGTTGTAGATGCACACTAGAGAATGAGGGCAAAAGGAAACAATCTCAGTGCTGTATTTACCAAGACAGTCACGAATCACAACTGCACAAATATGGGCAATGGGGTTTTTGTAATTCCGGTAGACCTCCAATCTTCCGCAGTAAAGATAGGTGATATCCATTCAGGTCACTCGTGATTGTTACACATTGCCAGACAACCTGTGCAGGCCACAGAGTATAAATGCCTCATATTTGACATTTTCTTCTTTCTACATCAAGTGTCGTAAGGTCCTTGAATCCAATACAATGACTGGACAGAATACTTGTTTACTCGAGGGTTGCAATAAGCCCGCTTTTCTACAGTGTCCAACATGTATAAGCTTGAAGATTGATCGATCCTTCTATTGCTCCCAAGTGTGTTTCAAGAATAATTGGGTAAAGTGTTCTTAATAGCCAGCTGGTTCATGTCGATATTTAGTGTTATTTGATACTTAGAACAAGCATAAGATACTGCATAAATCAAAGATAGATAGTAAGTAGAGATAGATGATATACTCAATCTATATATATTGCAGCAGTCTATCTGTATACATATTGCAGCAGTCTATCTGTATACATATTGCAGCATTCTATCTATATACATATTGCAACAGATCCATTCATGTTATCTTCTAGGCCAGCCATACAATCCCTTTCCAAACTACCACTATACAGGCGACTTACAGGCGATTTACCCTTTGTCACCTAGAAGAGAAGTCCCGAAAGAAATAATGCATCGTAAATATTGAATGGATCATTTTAAGGAATTGATCATGACTAAACAATCACTTGTAGCTGACTATGCTGAAACAAGTATTCCTGTTTCTGAAGAAAGAGTCCGTGCAAAGGCTGTTATCAAAGTATTGAATGAAGAGGAAATAAAGGGAATGCGTGAAGTTTGCAGAGTAAATATAATTATATACGGCATTTGTGTGTGGTATTCAGGTTATATTTCATTAGATAAACCGTGAAGTATTGGATATAGGTGCAGCAGCCATTCGACCTGGGATTACTACTGATGAGATAGGTAAACTTCAAGAGTAAGATGTCTGTCACTAATACTAACATGTTATCCAGATGAAGTCATTCATAAGGCCACTATCGAAAGAGGAGCCTATCCTTCTCCTCTGAACTACTATGGGTTTCCTAAATCGGTATGCATGTAAGTTGCTAGTAAAGGCAGGCAGATGGCTCTATATTGATGGGTATTCCATTATTTCTAGTTCTGTTAATGAGGGTAATTAGAAATGGTCTATAAATATATATTAGTTTAGTCATTGATCTTAATTGTACTAGTTATCTGCCATGGTATCCCCGATCTAAGACCACTCAAGGATGGGGATATTATCAATATTGATGTATCTTGTTATTACAATGGATTTCATAGTGATATGAACGCCACTTATTGTATGGGCAATGTGGATACAAAGGGTAGACAGTTGGTAAATACTGCTAGAGAGTGCTTAGAGAAGGCGATTGCATTGGGTAATATATATATATATAATGGAATAACTGGAAGTTTGATACTGATGTGATTCTGCCTAGTCAAGCCCGGTATTAGGTATCGTGATTTTGGGAAAGTAATAGAGACTCATGCCAAAAAGAATGGATTTACTGTAGGAAGAACATTCTGTGGCCATGGAATTAACCAGCTCTTTCATTGTGCCCCCAATATTCCACATTATGCAAGTAGGTACAATCAATCATACACAGTGACATGGCTCATTTATATTTTACTGTATCTTAAGACAACAAGGCAGTGGGTATTGTCAGAGCTGGTCATTGTTTTACCATTGAACCCATGATATGTGAGGGTGGCTGGAGAGATGAGATTTGGTAAATATACAGATATATGACTATTCTTTCACATCTAATTAATATCTTTCTTAGGCCTGACAATTGGACAGCAGTTACGGCAGATGGCAAACGATCAGCACAATTCGAGCATACCTTATTAGTGACTGAGACCGGATGTGAAATCTTAACGAAATAAACAGCTGATTTGCACCCAATAGCAATTTCTAATGGGGTGGTTTCTTTTATAATATAGGCAAAGTGGTATGTACATGTTGCATAATAGGATGTAAAAAGGGGTGAATGTATCCCCAAAATTGTGTTCCTCATAACAAACAATAAATGAACCCCATGACTATCATAAGATTCATACAGACATATTTAAGGTTGAAAACTTCTTTCTCGACAAAAAGATGTGTAGCTAGAAGAGCATGAGACTTTATTATGATCAATAAAAGTTGTATCATAACAACTCTAGCTTCTATAGTTTTCTAGAGATAAATAGAAGTACAATAAGATGGACAATAGAGGAGTATATATAGAGTAAGATATAGTGTGTGAATTTTTATGTGTGTGTGTGTGTGTGTGTGTGTGTGTGTGTGTGTGTGTGTGTGTGTGTGTGTGTGTGTGTGTGAATATGTATGGGTAGATTGTACAGGAGTATTGGTATGTATAAATGAAGAAGTGGATCATATATCACAATGAACTCCCAGTGTCCATTGAGAGGTTTCGGGTGATATTTCTCCGTTATGGGGAATGTCATAATTGGCGATGTATTTATCATCTTGTCCTTCATCCTTGACCATCGAGGTGACAAACTTGAGAAAGAGTAAGAAGAGGAGTATTACGTGCAGAGCCATTGTTATGATAAGAGAATAGGTTTATTAAGTGTATATTGAAGTGATCTCTGATAAATCTAGGGTCAATTATGTTTAGAGAAGAGGTAGAGAGAAAGGAGCAAATGGGATGGGATGGAAGAATGGTGTGGGATAGCGATTGATTGTTTAATAGAATGAAATCAAGGGAATGAAAGAGCATGATAATTGAAAGATCAAAAGTTTATGTGGTTATAAGTTACACCACCAGCACATTTGCTTATTTAGGCTTCTTTATAAGGGTAGTCTGGTAATAGAGATAGATCTGTTAGTTAGATGATCACTCATGACATTCATCCATACTCTTACCCAACACATCATCCTTCTTTCTCCACACCTTCTTCTTCTTCTTTGTTGTGACATGTTCAGCCCATACTTCTGTACAGTACTTCTTCTTGAATTTACGAATAAACACGGGATCCCTGTGAATATGACGATGTTCAGATAAGATCATATTGTTTTCATTACTAAATAGGACACTTACCACAGTTCAGATGCAATACCCAAATCTTTGCAACAACGCATCAATGCATTACTCTTACAGCCTTCCGATGCTGTTGGCAATCCTGACACATCAAAGAAATCCTGCTCACCTCTAGCCTGGGAAACAAATCGTCCATTACAAACAAGGGCATATTCACGGGAAATATTCTTGGCTGATATCGTGTGTTCACCACGAGGGGCCAATCCCCAACCACCGGGACCGAAAGCCTTGTTTAATATGCGACGATATTTAATTTCAGGCAAATAGATCAAACCATCTACGTAACGATAGAAAAATAGTCAGTAATCATGTGTGTTATTTCACAGGTGTATCATTTACCAGGCTTCACTTCGATATCTTCTGCATTGATAGGCTCCAGCAATATGTCAGACACTTCTTTAGGGAATGGCTTGGTGGACAGACCGAAGAAGGAATTAGACCAGTTATGACTGTCATCGGTGGTAATATCTTCGGAAGAAGTATCAAACTGTTGACTCATAGGAAAGTGAAGTTCGGTAGCAACAGGTGCAATAGCCCCTAATTCTACCTTGGCTTCCTTCACAATATTGGTGTCCTTTGCTGGGAAGTCGATTTTGGGCTTATTGAAAGTTGTATCCTTCTTCAATACTTTGACATATTGTGAAGTGGTGACATTCCTATTCTGTGTAGAGAGTGTGAATGGGGTCGATTGATCAATAGACAGTATATGAGGTACTCACCCATTGAACAAAGGATCTGCATATTCTTCTGAAGACAGGATTCACTTGCATATTACCGAGTATTCAACAGAGGGAAACGAAAAAGAAAGAGAAAAAGAAAAAAAAACTTTCAAATGGCCGGTTCTAGGGTGTTTAAAGTGTGACGCCCTAATCCTCTCATAACAGCTACAGTACAAGATATTGGTGTTTATTATTTTTATTTTATTGGCCTTATTCATCTATGGATAAACAAAACGACTGGAAGAAGTATAATATATAGATAAGGTATTTATATGGTTGGGTTCGGATCATTAAGCACTTTCTTCCAGGGTTTCCAGAAGTTCCCAATCTCCCTTTGGTGATTCCTTCCAGAGAGTGATCTTATTGTCACCACATGATACAGCCAATACATTACCAGATAATGACCAACTAACACGCCATACAACATCAGGAAACTTCTCACCTAATGCTTTGTGAGTCCATTGTGCAGTGGGGTTCTCTTGAGTCCAGATAAGTACAGATTTATCTTGGGAACAACTGGCCAAATAACTCTTGGGAAGTCCAACATTGGGTGCCCATGCAACATCTCTTACCCAGTCAGAATGGCCGTCCAAAGTCTCTTCCTCCTGCCAGGACTTACTCTCCTCTCTAAAAAGAGTAGATGTTAATTCACCAATGCTTTCTATCCCCATTCTCACTTACTTCCATCCCCATATCTTGACTAAATTATCACATCCAGCAGATACTATCTTCTTTACACTATTAACATGAGGATGTCCTCCATTTGTCTGTACCAAACAACCGGGAATGGCAGCAGGTGCCCAGGTGACTGAATTACACCCAATACCATGTGCATCAATCAACTGTGTATCCCAACTTCCATCATCTATTACACTTATTATGAGTATATAGCATATATCAGACATGGACTGTTACCTTTATACTCGAGAATAGATATCTTTCCATCCGAAGAAGCACAGGCCAAGATAGCCCCTAACTCATGAGGTGCCCATGCTACAGAATTAACTAGAGACAATTACAGATGTGAGTGGGTAATAGAAGATATGTCCATTTTCTCCTGTAGTTTACCTGATGCAGTGTGTTTATTGTTCTCATGGATCTTGGTCCAGTTACCATTGTGTTCTTTGAATATGAGAACACGACCATCATAGGCAGAAGAAGCCAGAATGGTACCGAACTTGGGATGTGCCCAAGCTACTTGCCATACAGGAGCAGTGTTACTAATAGACACGAGATTAAGCATCATTATACAAGTGTTATTTCTTGGCTTTTGCTTACTCAGTAATAGTATGGCTCAATGTCTGGTTATCACCATCTATATTGAATATCTTGATGGTATGATCGGATGAAGCTGTGGCCAATCGACGAGAATAGTAATCAAGACGAGCATCATGCTATCATAGAGCCAATGTTAATAATAACACCCACAGTGTCCATAGAACAGACGCGCGCCTGTGTCCCCCCCTTATTACATCCTTTATATGTTACTTACAATCATATCCTCATGATGAGTCTCTATAGTCTGTGTTGCATTCTGAGCCTAGTAAAAGTAGGGAATATGAGTATATAATACTAGACATAGTTCCATAGTATGTTGACTGTGGTTCCTATGTGATAATAGGACAGTTACCATGATAGATATTAAAATAGTAAATATAAAGGTTTATTAATTAATAAGGATGGATTCTATAAGCACTCGAATTAAACCTGAATAATTATTCAATCTCAGCTCTGACGTGTTCAAATGGATTGTATCCTTGGAGACTTCTGGAGTATATTGATCTGATTCCAAGTACCCGGTATGAATGATGAATGTGCCCAGTATGAATAATCAATGTAACTGGTATAGAGTCAATGCATACAGTCTATTCGGGAGACATAATGGAATATAAGTGAATATAGAAGCCATTTGACATCCATTTGTCGATTGAAGAAAGTGAATGCCGATTGTCAGACAGAACAGACTTAATGACCAGTGGTCTAAGCAGGTAATCCCAAACACAATATCACCTGCTTAACACTCCTTTCTCTTGTCATTTTATTACCCGCACTGCCAACATGGACGCTGATTCAAATGAGTACCCAAAATAGCAGGTAAATTTTTTTTTCCCTCCCCCTACCAAATATAAGCTTAAAAGTATAAATATGGGTTCTTGCCCAGAGTCCCTTCCTTTTTTTTCTATTTTGTATTTTATACTCTTTTATTATCAATGTCAACACCTGCTAAGGATCCTGTTGAAGACATCACCCAGAAGACAGAGGAACTTTTCTTCGAGTAAACACAAAGAAACAGGCATATTAAATGGCATAAATTGAACTTATTTATATAGTGATAGTGGTAAACCCATCTCAAAGAAGGCTTACAAGAAGCTCCAGAAAGATAAGGAGAAGGCCGAAAGAAAGGCTGCCACTGCTGCCAAAATAGCTGCTGAGAAGGCAGAAAGAGATGCCAACAATGTTGTAGGTTTATTAGTCACCATAACTTATAAATTTGTATCTGATGAGTGTCATCTATAGGACTGCTCTGCTGGAAGGTATGGCAAGCTCCCTATGAATCAATCTGAGTCACGCTCTGGTGAGTGATCACTTTAAATAGAAATTATATATTTATCAAGTATACTCACAACCCTTTAGACACTAAATATGAGGACATCACCACCATTAATGCTTCTCGTGCTGGTGAGACCGTCACCGTTCGTGTTCGTGTCCAGACCTCCCGTGCTACTGGTGGAAAGATGTGTTTCTTCGTGTTCCGCCAAGGTGTTGCCACCATTCAGGGTATTGTTACAGCAGATGACAAGACCATCTCAAAGCAGATGGTCAAATTCGGTGTGGGTATCAATCCTGAATCTATTGTCCTTGTTGAGGCCAAGATTGTCAAGCCTGTTGAGGAAGTGAAGAGCTGTACAATCTCATGTGCTGAACTCTCTATTGAGAAGATATTCATTGTTTCTGATGTCAATGTTCGTCTTGCATTCTCTATTGATGATGCCACTCGCCCCGAAAGTTCATTTGATGCTGATTCCCAGTTAGCCCGTATCAACTTGGATACTCGTCTCAATAACCGTGTTCTTGATCTTCGTACTACCACCAACCACGCCATTTTCCGCTTACAGTCTGCCATCTGTTTACTGTTCAGAGAATACTTGATTGAACGTGGTTTCATGGAAATTCATACTCCCAAGTTAATCGGTGCTGCTTCTGAAGGTGGATCTAATGTATTCAAGGTCACATATTTCAAGACGAGTGCTTTCCTTGCTCAATCTCCTCAATTGTATAAGCAGATGTGTATTGCTGCTGATTTCGGTAAAGTATTCGAAATTGCTCCAGTATTCCGTGCCGAGGATTCCAACACTCACCGCCATATGACTGAGTTCATGGGTCTCGATATGGAAATGGCCTTCAACGAACATTACCACGAAGTATTAGAAGTATTAGAGAACCTCTTTGTCTATATGTTCACCAATCTGAAGTCACGCTTCAAGAATGAAGTAGAGACCATCAAAAAACAATATGAATTCGAGGACTTCGAGTTCTTACCCAAGACCCTTCGTCTTCCTTTCTCTGAAGGTGTGAAGATGTTGAGAGAGGCTGGTGTGGAAGTAGGCGAATTTGAGGATTTAAGCACTGCTAATGAGAAGTTCTTGGGAAAACTTGTCAAAGAGAAATATCACACTGATTTCTATGTTCTTGATAAATTCCCCTTGGCTGTTCGTCCATTCTACACAATGCCTGATCCCAAAAATCCTGGTTACTCTAATTCCTATGATTTCTTCATGCGTGGTGAGGAGATCTTATCCGGTGCTCAACGTATCCATGACGCTGAATACTTAACCGAGAGAGCCAAGGAACATCAAATCGATATCTCCACTATTCAACCTTATATTGATGCATTCAAGATTGGTGCCCCTCCTCATGCTGGTGGTGGTATTGGTTTAGAGCGTGTTGTGATGCTGTATCTTGGTCTTGGTAATATCCGTCGCTCCAGTCTATTCCCTCGTGACCCCAAGCGTTTGGAACCTTAAATAAATAAAAACACACTCTCATAGTGAATGATTGTTATTATTAAACCCAAGTCTATCTGTTTTATACTGTATTAACACCCCCTGTTCCCATTCTATAAACGCTCTAATCTAATAAGACTTTATTCTTCCTCCATACTTTTTGTTATGATGATAATCTATCGTGATATTCTTTATTTACATATAATCTTAATGCTTCTTCTTATGACTCCTTTTTTTACCGCCACTAAACTTCGTTAACTTCTTTTTGCTGTTAATTAATCCTTCAAACTCATCACCATCCTCCCTTGATCGTTTGGATCGAGAAGTATCTATTGTTTCGCCCTTCAACTTCTTACGATTCAGCACATTTCTGTAGCGTTGATTCTCTTGTTCTTCCACATCCCTTAGACCAGCCAAATTGGCGAAATCATTCAAGTTCTGTATGGAATGTATTATTAGCCCATCTAATCAACTGTTTGTATATGAAGTACTTACATCGAACTCGTTTTCTAACCTCATCTTGTTATTAGACTTCAATCTACGCTTCTCTTTACGAGTAACAGCCAGACGAACATAGTTCTCTTCTTCATATTTATTCTTGTCAGCAATAAATCCATCCACTTTGTCACCATAACCAGTTCCTTCATTTACACCGCCAAATATACCAATCTCCTCTGGGTTCTCTGAGAGTTCAGATACGAGATCTTTCATTATTCTGGAACGAGATGACTTCTGTTTCAGACGCATCTCATCTCTCTCCATTTTACCCTTCTTTCTATCTTTACTTTCATCATAATTGACAGGAGCAAGTTTGGGTGGTTTATAGACACCATCATTGGCATCTTCTTCTTCATCGTCTTCCATATTATCATTGTTGTCTTTGTTGAGGAGATTCATGGGATTAGGTTTGAATGCCAATGGATCAGCAGCAATGGCTTCTGTAGTTGACATTTCTTTGCCAGCATCCTCTGCCTTCTGTGTGCCCACAACAGCAGCTCTTACTAGTTTATCAATCTGATACTTCAATTTGCCTTCTATTGGCTTCATCTTATCAAGGATGACTCTGAGTTCAATCAAAGAATCGATAACAGGGTTATTCTCTACTTGTTTTCCTGATAGTTTCAAGTGGACATAATAGGCCAGTTGAATGATATATTGGAGCATAAGTTGATATTTAACTTCTAAGAATGATACACCTTTCGATGTCTCATATTCATTATTGTCTACTCTAGAAGAAATAGAATGTTAGTTAACTGTATAGGTTGATATTACACTCTATTTACTTCTCTTTGAAGGGCTTCAGGTATTTCTTGACATCGATTATCTTGGCTTTGATGTCTTTGATGATCTTATAGAATTCAGTCATTTCTATAGATAAATACTGTATTAATAACAGAGGTGTTTCTATTGTTAGAATGTTTACCATTGGGTGCATCCTCGACAGGATGAGGGACGATGTCTGCTGTACCCATTTCAAGTGTATTAAGTGAAGAAGGTCGGATATAGATTTTTAATTTTTTCTTTTTTGGAGATCAGCGTATCCTTAATCCATGGCAACTGGTGGCTTAGACCGTGACTATACGATATGCATTACTGTTTAGGGGAAATGACCAATAACAACACAGGAAGTAGCATCCTGTTGGTGGGAGATCACAATTCAGAAGAGTCGACTCATTAGAAGAATACTCACTCTTCAAATCATGCGGTAGGTCTTTTGATATCAATTCATCCCATCAATAAGATTAGTTGATGTGGATATCCTCTTCTCTTTCTCTCTATTTTGCACCGGGAGCAGTGACAATGATGGGTCCATAAGGTGTCAAATATTCTCTACTCCTTCGTCCTGTCAAGAGAGCATCATCTATCTGGGATAACCATCTAAAGTGCATACTGAATCCATTGAATTCTCCAGATCCTCATTGTGTTGTTACCTATGTAACAGTTATGGTGGTATTAGATGACAGTTGTACCAGAATACATAGTAAAATGACCATCTCTTCACTTACAATGACCATTGCTCTGTGCTACCTCATGTCAGTTCTCTACAAAAACGGATACTCAAAGAATGCCTGCTTCCAATAATCAATATCCGATGAATTCACTCTCCATTTGCCCTAATGAATTATATATTTGTGCAATGTTACCTTGTATTATTACCGTAAATAAGGAAGTATATTGGTGTACATGTTCATTCAACTACATTTAATAAACTATAATCTCCTGTTTAATTAGACTATAAAGCATACACTCAATAAACTCGTTCTTTCTTCTACCTTCTTTCCTTTCATCATCCAGATACACTCATTTTCTATTCATTATCAACACTCCTTTTTAAAATCACACTCTTTTTCATCTTGTATTATTATAAGCCATAACACAGAATAAGAGTAAACACACACACATACACACACACACACACAGACACACACACAGACACACAGCTCTATCTGTATATATACACTCTCGCTTACATATATACTATCTATATTATCACTTTACTCATCTTATTTAATACATCATCATTCTTCGTTGCCCCATTAACATGTCATTATTCTCAAAGAAGTCAAAGAATAACAATGATAAAGTCTTATATCCTTGGTCTCAGAAGAAACTAGGTGGTAGTAACAGTGCATTGCCCAGATCAGGTCATTGTGCTGTTATGATTCAACCAGACATCTTATTGTTGTATGGTGGTTATCATAGAAGCTCCACCAAGAAGGATTTATTCTACGTTGATATCAGTAATGTATCCAAGGTCATTTCATCCTTCATTTATTAACCTTCTTCTTATTAGATGGTCTCTCAGCTAGTAGTGTAAGCACTACAGGAGATGTGCCCAGTCACAGAGCTCATGCTATTATTGTTCCCATATCTAATTACATCCTATGTGAGTAATGAGTATCAGCATTCCTTTCATCTGTATGTTAATCCTTTATTCTAGTATTCGGTGGCAGACCCCTCCTGCTTGAAGAGAATTATGATTCGAGTGTCTACCTTCTGAATTTGAGTAAGTCATACACTGTATATGCATTCCATTGTTCCTTATTTAGAATGTACCATATGTGATAGATTCCAGAAGATGGACTCGAATGAGAGTAGAGGAAACCCAACCTATGGAACGTTCAGGCCACACGGCTATCACTCAAGATGGAATGGTTTATATATGGGGTGGTCAAATAGAAGGAAAATACTTCAATGATCTGTTCATGTTGAATACTTCCACATGTAGGTTTTTTGCATTCTATATCCAATCCTTCCATTATTCTTGTCTCACATCACTTATTAGTAAATTCCAATGCAAGATGGGAACAGATCGCATACAATAATGAAGGCCCTGAGCCTCGTTCAGGCCATATTTCTGCTTTATATGAGAATACAATGTATATGTAAGTAGACTTTACTTGGTAGAAGAAGCCAATTTGGGATCAATCTCGTGGATAGGTTACTCAAATTTAATATAATTATTTAATTCCATTTATAGATTTGGAGGTAGCAATGGGCAGACGTTGTTTAATGATATTTGGTCATACGATTTGCACACTGGATTATGGACAAGATTAGAGATCAATGGTTATATTCCTCAGCCTAGAGAGAGTTGTGCATCTTCTATGGTAGGCGATATCATCTATATTGTTGGTGGTAGAGGAGAGAACGGCGTTGAACTCAACGATCTGAGTGCATTCAAAATATCAAGTAAGATTACATAACTGCTTACATCCATCAACCTTATTCACCCCTTGTTTCTTATTAGGAAATTGTTGGTATAGATTCCAGAAGATGGGTCCAAGTCCCTCCCCTCGCCATGCATTAACAATGACTGCTGCAGATGAACGCTTATTTGTTATTGGTGGTGATAACGATACTTCCAGAATGGATGACCAGTCTTGTATCTTTATCTTGGACAGCTCAAAGGTCAAATATCCCGAAGACAACCCACAGCTGCAACAGCAACAGCAGCAACAGCAGCAAATGCAACAGCAGCAAATGCAACAGCAGCAAATGCAACAGCAGCAAATGCAACAGCAACAATCACCTTCACAGTCGCCTTACCAGGGTCAACAGTATCAAGCACAGCAATTATACCAACAACAGCATGATACCGTCTCCATAGATGAAGCCAATGATTCTTCTGTTTCTCCATCTCCTCAGTCACACCCACAATATCAACAGCAGCAACAATCAGATCAACAATACCAACCTACTTTGGATCACACTTATTCACAGCAACAATTGGAGTTGCAATACCAGCAACAGTATCAAATACAACAACAATATCAACAACAGTTTCAGCAGCAACCAGCAGCACCAGAACAGTACTCACAATATTCTCAACAGCCTACCAGACAAACTACCCAAAAGCAGTATGCTGATCCTTCTAGACAAAGAGCTAACCCACCTACTTCTCCCCAACAGAATCATAAATCCATGATTGCCAAAAACACTAGAGACATGGAGAATTATGCTGATAATCAGAACTCTCCTACCACAACTCCTCGTCACCGTTCTTATTACCCAGAAGGACCTGCACAGCAATCTTCTGTAAGTACGCTTGATCCAAGTGATAGCATCTTTTTTAACCATATCTCTTATTTGATTTAATCATAGCCCCCAACGAGACCCCCACGACACATGTCAACGGTACCTGAAGCTGTCCTCAGACGACCTAGAACTACTTCTCCCAACCCACCCAGTGAGTCTGATGTGGCTTCTGAAATCCGTCGTCAACTTCAATCAAATGGAACACCCACATCACCCACAGGAGGTGATGGCGACTATTTATCTCGAGGAAGTCCTATGCAAATAGCTATGTCACCTGAAGATTCCGGCTTCATGGAACCATCTCGATCCTCTCCTAGTCAACAAAGATTAACCCAGATTTCTCAACAGAACTCAAGCCGAAGTTCCCCCGGAGCAACTGCTCCCTTGACACCACCTCCCCGACCCCCACGAGATGGTGTTGGTTTGAACAATCAACAGAGAAATACAATGGCCATTCAAGCTAACGAAGTGAACCCTATTGCCGATCATGGCAGAGAAGAAATGCGACCCAAATCACATATTCCAAAGCATCAGCAACAATACGCAGAAGCACCACATTATTTTGCTGATCAGTTACCAGAAAGATATCCTAGTCGTCAAATCTTGCCTACAACTTCTGTAGGTCCTACATCATCTAGTGCAAGCACACCTATACCAACTCATTCTTCAGCAAGGGCTACTCCTGTCCCTGATACTGCTGCTATGAACGCTGCCGTTAGTGCTGCTGCTGGTGCTGCCGCCACTGCCGCCACTGCTGCCGCCAATGCAGCTGCTGCTGAAGAGCAACAGAACTTATTACGTGAAATCAATGCACGCGATGTTATTATTAGTGAGATGAAAAAGAAAGAAAGTTGGTGGCGTACCGAGGTATCTATTGCTAGGAAATTACGTGCTGCCAAAGGGGAAACATTTGACGATGGACCCGATGCCGATGAAGCTATGTTGATGGATATTGACTCGTTAGAGGAAGATAAAGTGAAGTTATTTGAGCAATTAGTATCAGTTAAATCAGAACTGCGGAGAGTACGTGTCAGTATTCTCCAGCAGGCTCAGCCTATGTCAGAAAAGGTGAACCAAGCTGACAGAATGCGTACAGCTGCTCTTCAAGAAGCTGCTTACTTCAAATCCAAATACTTGGCTTTGAAGTCTCGCCGTCAAGAAGAATACCAAGATATTGAGTTGTCACGTTGTGATATATTAGAAAAACGTTTAGCCAATGCATTGACAGAAAACGAAACAAACAGTAGATTATTGCAACAGTTGCAGAAGAGAGCTCAACATGACCAGAATGCACGTGTTGCAACAGAAGAAAGGGCAAATGAAGCTCAAAATCGTGCAGAGGAAGCCCAACAAGCCCACCAACGTGCATTAGAAGAACTCCAGGCTCTCTATTCCAGAGCAGCCAAGGCAGAGAATCAAGTACGTGAGAATGCCCTGAAGATAGCCGATCTGACCCAACAATTGAGTGAGGCATTGACTGTTGAGCCCCTCTCTATGACCCAAGAGGTGACGGAAGCCCAGTTAAGGGCCTCCCAATTGGAAGCCGCCAATCTGAAGGCACGTAATGAAGCAGCTGTCTTGAAACAGAGATTGTCTGAGAGTAAAGATGAGATTGCTGTCCTTCGCAATATGTTAAATGAACGCGAGGATGCTCTTAATCAAGCCAATATCAATGCAGAAGACTATCAAATACAGTTGACCATGATGAAAGAGGCCATGATTGAACAGCATCATAAAAACAATCTTGGTACAGGTACCAATGATTACAATTCTACTAAAGCCTATTGAATGAAATATCAATCAGCAAACCATCATCTCCCGTAGTAGAATAAAAGAAAAAAGAAGAAGAATAAATGATAGAAACATGAAGTATTCATCCATGAAACAGACACTCTCCATAGAATATCAAATATACACCTCATTTATTCCACTTTCTCATCCATCCCTTGTGATTGTTCTCATGCAAATCACTATTTATTAGCTAATCTCCCCTTAATTAATACATAATAAACCGCTACATATTACCACTAATCTATTCGATCCATGTTGTATTATTCTAGATTCACTCATAAGGAGATGCAGTTGATGGGTGATAATGATGTTTGTTGGGTCATATTTATATGTTGATGCATCTCTATCCTTCACGCCACTGGAACTGACACTCTTCATTACAGCACTTGTAGAAAATGGAAGAAGGTTCATCAGCTGATCGAATCTGGATCTGCATAAAGTAGGCTCTCTCATGTTCACATTTAGGACATGTCACTAATGATAATTTCCCAGTGAGATAACTCAATAGTTATTTGAATAAAGGAACTCTACCTTCAGTGGAATCCACATTCTTCCATGCCTCTGCACCGCCCAACACATCATCCACTTCTTTACGCTTCAATACTCTTCGGGATGTATGCTAACATAAAGTGAATACAATGTATACCTATCGAGACAGTGTACTTACTCTCGAATGAATATTATAAACATAAGGACATGACTGGCAGAAGAAGGACTGCCCACCGTCGTTCTCTATAAGTAGTAGATTAGCACAGATAGGACAGAATAACATATTCTATAGTGGGAGAACAGCAACAAGAAAGAAGAAGGGAAAAAGAGATAAAAAAAAGGGAGAGATCCCACTCATAAGCCACTCATGTACGATGCCAAAAATAAAATAAAGGGCCACTCTTATTATTTTTTCTTTTTTTAATATGCTATATGTGTTTATGAACATAGTCTACTGGTATTTATAAAAGAAGGGATTTGGGAAGTTTGATAAATACATTGTTTAATGGGTAAGAGCAGTTAATTTATTTCTTAATTTCAGCCTTAACAATCTTAGAGCCATTCTTCTCGCGCATAACCAAGGTCACATTTGATTTGGCATCGATGGTGATCTGGACTTCTATTTTACTCTCCTTGGCCTTTGATCCATGTTCAAGAGGGAGAGAAGCTTCAATCAATTTGGCAGCAGGCTTATTGAATACCTTTGTGATTGTTTCAGTCTCTTCTTCATAAGGCTCTTCTCCTTCCTCAACAGGGATAGGATCACTCTTGACTTCAGTCTTCTCAACAACATGATCTCCTTCGTATAATGCAAGATAAGCATGGGTTTGTTTATCAGTTGAGTTGGAGAACTCGAATACACGACGAACAGGAAGAGCAGTACCGCGGGGAACAATAGTAACAAACTCGTTCTTTGAGTTGATGACACCAATAGCCTTGGATGTGTTGGGGGCTAATGTGACAATAGGGTGAACAGCAGCTTCGATATCTTCCTTCTCAAATCCACCAATCAAAGCACCTTGGATGGCACAACCACGGGCCACAACTTCATCAGATTCTAAATCATTCAACACCTTGGTGTGTTCACCTGTGAATACCTCACGAATCTTCACAGCGAATTTGGGAATACGAGCAGATCCACCAGCAAGGAGAACCTCATCAATTTCAGAAGCATCTAATTGTGCTTTATCAAGGACTTCTGTAATCACAGTCTGGAGTTGGTTGAATACAGTCTTGTTGAGAAGTTCGAAACGCATACGGTTGATAGTGCTGTGGAAATCAAAACCATCGGCCAAAGATTCAACGAAACAAGGGGCAGAATTGCTGCTGGATAACATCTTTTTGGTGACTTCTGCGGCATTACGAAGTTTAGCCAAAGCTTTCTTGTTCTTGGAAATGTCTACCTTGGTCTTCTTTTGGAATTCGGTAGTGAAATGCTTAATCAAGTTATCGTCGAAGGAAGCACCACCAATCTTGGTGTTGTGGGCAGTGGCGAGGATGGTGTACATTCCAGAGCGAACAGCTAATACAGTGACATCGAATGAATGACCACCGAAATCACAGACAACAACAGTCTTATCTTCAGGGTTCTTGTTGGAGGCTTCTTGGCCTACTCCATAAGCAAGAGCAGTAGCAGAAGATTCATGGATGAGTTGGATGACCTTAATACCAGCTGATCCAGCAGCAGCGACTAAATCACTGGATTGCTTTTCAGTGAAATAAGAAGGAACAGCCATGACAGCACCATTGACGGCAGTACCCAAGAATGCTTCGGCAGATTCACGGATATGGCGTAAGAACTTGGTAGAGATTTCCTGTGCACTGAAAACAGTTTTACCAGAGGGTAAGGTAATTTCATAAGAAGGTGTTTCCTTGTTGTTGATAATGGCAGCAGCAGAACCAGTTAAGGTCTCGGCTTCCTTGAAACTATGATAAAAGGGTTACTCTCTATCCATTCAGTGATCGGTTCTTCTTGCTTACCTTTTACCGATGTTAGTACGGAAGTTAGCAACGGTGGTATCAGGGTGACTAGGAATATCAGACTTGGCTTGAGAACCAACAACCTACAATATACAGTTTAAGCATGATCTTCACTGTAAGTATAACAGAATATTTACCTCTTCATCACCGTGGAAAGTGAGAACTGAAGCAATTTGTCTGTCACCTTCTTCGTTGGCAAGACAATCAGCACGTCCTTCCTAATGGCAGCAAAAAGAACAGAGCATAAGTATTTAAAAGATGTTTGTTTATAGCAAGAATAAGCATACTTTGTTAAGGTAACCGATAGAAGTATAGGCTGTACCGAAGTTGATACCGATGATAGTGTTAGAGTCGCTCATTTGTTGGTAATTATAGAAAGGGAAATAGATGACTGATTTACAGGTCAAAAATAAAGGGGCCCAAAATTCGAAAGGAAAAAAAAAATATTTTTGGGAGAAGATCTTGTTGTGATTGGTGGGAGATGTAGAAGGCAGCGGCTTCCCTTCAACGAGTGGCTTAGGACGGTGTAGTTTAGTCTAATCTCTTAAGCAAGAATATCATTTATGTGTATGTATATCACTCACCACCAACAGGGTATCATTTGATTCTTTCTATGACTATTCAAACAAGAAAAGCAATAATATGCATGTCATAAAGAATATATTTGAGGGTGGTGACCTACAATCAAATTATTGCTATATAAAATGAGCCGTCGCTGAGTTACTAGTTACGATAACGCCTCTTTCTCACATTGATAAAATGACAAAAGAAAAACCAGAAGTACTCTCCAAGACTAGTCAAGATAGAATTGAGCTATGCAATGTTAAGGAGAACGAGAAGATATATCAGGTAACAGTGTATATATTATCACGAAACACAAACTCATATCAACGCATAATAGCGATTTTTACTGGTAAATGGCAGAGCTGGGCCCAGAGAGGGTCGCTTTGATCTGCCTATTGAGGTACACTGCCCTGATTACCCAACTACTACATGGCCCTGTGTTGACTCTTATTTCAAAGCACTGGTCCATTTGACACCAGGAATGAATACTATCAGATTTAGCTTCAGAGTGCATGCTCAATCCATCCCAGAGACATTTGATCTCAATGTGGAATATGTTCCTTTGGTAGAATCCCCGGCATTGACGTTGTTTATTTTAATTGGGTCTGATTCCAAAGGTGAATTTGATGTACCACCTGAGAAGGAAGGTCTAAATACACTGGATATAGCAGTGAAGAAGCTGAGAATGGCAGGCTACATGTGGCAGGCATTTTGTGCTGAACAAATGTATCGAAATAACATGGGCAGACGTCCATTTCGATTGGAAGAGGGCTGGTTCAAGGACACGACTTCATCACAAGAAAAGGATGTCCTGAGATATACAGCTAAAGTACAGGTCATACGCTCTGAGCATACAGTGGAGGAGATCAGAGATATCATGCGAGCCCAACAATGTGATGACAGCGATGAAGATGTCCCCTCTTTGTTTGATTACTGTTTGGAAGGACTTGAGGGATATGTTCCAGACAATAAAATGTCTATATCGGCTGCATTGATATTGGATTCTCACTGGGATCCTCAACAAAATGTCTGCCTAGGTCATGCTGCTCTTGGAGGTGGGTTGGATAATATAAGATTGGGTATATTTGGATCCCATTTACTCCATGCATGGCCTGAATCAATGGAAGATATTGTGCCTTGTATGATGAACAATACAGTGACAGATACACGCTACGTAGCCAATGATAATAATGAGTCCGGCCATTGGTGGAAAGCCCTTAATATTGGAATGGGAGCAATGGTAACCATAAAATTATCTAAATAGACCCCTTGACTCATCTAATGCCAATCTTTATCATTTATAAGTTACATGAAGTAGGCCATGCTTTCTCACTGACCCACACACCTGAAGGTAAATCTGTAGACTTTATAACGGGGGTATTCGTAACTAATTGAATAATAGGCATTATGAGTCGCGGTTTCAATGACTGGAATAAGACCTTCATGGCCAAGGAGCCAGGATATGGGCCAATAAAGCCCGAAGATGAAGGGGGATCAATGTGGTATGGCTTATCTGTAATATATAATAAGATAAGATGATGACATATTACTTGTGTATCCATTTTAATCAATAGGTATCGTGCTGATATTATCAGACTGAGACATCATCCATCGTTTGCACTCCCTTCAGATCAGCCTATATTGAATAAGGACAGAGAAGATCCTTCATTCGAGGTGCTTGAGAATAGATCCATTCACATTAAGGGTCCTGGTGGAATATCTCTGATAGAATTCTTAGTTGATGATCATCATCGTGCTCATATTGAATATCTAGACAATTATCCCACTGATGTTGGCCTGAACTTGGAGGAAATCTATCTCAAATGTCGATCTGATAGGAGCTCTGTAATAACAGTGGAAGTAACTACAATTGACCTAAAAAGCAATACACTCAGTGATATAGCCTCCCACATAAATGACCATATATTGCATTTACCCGGAATAACAGGCACAGTCATCAAGGGTAATGGATATGGGATGGTTGAAGAGGATTCTACTGAGTCAAGATCTCTGTTTTTCCAGAATGATCATCCCAGGCAACTTGCCAATATTATTGTATATCATGGCCAGTTCTTGGATGGCATGATATTCCAGTGGGCTGATGGAACAGAGGATAGGGTTGGTGAGACAGGCGGGAGTAGGTCCTGTTTTAAGGCACGGTCTGGAGAATCAATCCAAGCACTTGTTATTCGCAGTGGATGCTATGTAGATGGAATCCAGTTCAAGATGAGCAGTGGAAGGGCCAGTCCATGGTATGGTGGGGACGGAGGGGGTATCCATGAAGTGGAGCCACCCAAAGGATGTGAGTTGATTGGTCTATATGCCAGTGCAGATGACTGGGTTATACAGGCAGGCATATATTACCGGAAGAAAGGGAAATGGTCTGATTAAAGATAAAGCCAGGGACTTCTTTCCTGATTGCATACTAAATGCTAACAGTGTTCATCAATATTAATAAAGTATCAGTTTATCATCTATACTGTAAGCATTCTATTCCCGGGAACAAGCATCCTGCTTTCCAGTGATGTATACTCCACCCGTTCTTTTTCTACAAGATGTTACACACGCGGGTACTTGATCCCCTACTTCAACCCAAAGGATGAATAATCACTCAATTCTATCTGTAAAGGGATTATGGTAGTCAAATCATATTCTATCACTAGTATGAACCAACCAGTAATTATTGGCAGTCTTTTCAACCATTCTACTGTTGTATCTATTATAAACCGAAGATTCTGTAAGTAACCAGAAAATACAGGATGACAGGCGGATATTGAATATAGACCAATGATAATGAACAAGAGAAATAGGGATTGCCTAATGAAGGAAACAGTGAGTGGGTCACATTGTTTCACATCTTCGAAGGTTGGGAAATGTAAGAAATACCCTTAATGAAAGCTAGTCACAATGCCCGATAAAAGTGAAATTGATCATGCTCCTTTTTGTTTTCCCTATTTCCTCTTATCTTTCGAATAAACATCATAATAAATGAAGTTAATCTATGGTTATGAAATGGGTAAGTACTCATCACACACACACTGCACTGTTACTGACATTCATCCATAGCCACTCCTGGTGCCCATATCGGTCATGTCGTCTGTCCTCCTCTTCTGTCAAGGAAGATCACAGTCTCCAGTGGTGGCAATACAACCAGATGGATATTCTATGGAACCCGTAAACAGATCATTCAGTGGATGAGAGACCACTCCCATATTATATTAGAGAACAGCGTCTTCAATGGCGGTCATCCCAGTGATAGTCATATCCACACTGAACTGGTGATTGATCTCCAGTATGCATATGATAATGAACAATCTTATGCTGATTTCATCAAATCATACTTTGTTGATATATTCGAAGTGGAGAGAGTGAAGGTGGAGATACGTGCCAGAGTAGAATCAAAGGACAGCTCAATAGCCTCACTCAACAGATCAATTGTAGCAAGTGGGACTACATTAGGTGAGATAGTGGATGATCTGGAGAAGGAATGGAATAAACCAGGAGAAAGTTATCTCACACAAACGGTTCATCTCTTTAATGATGAACCAGTCCATAATCACATCATATCTGCTAAACCACCCACCTCTGTTCATGTTGTGTCTAATGAATCACAACAAGCACATTGATAAGCGTATAATAAAAGTCTATTTTAAATATTTATGCCCCGTACTATACTGTCTCCGATGATATATGAGACACTTACCAGATTGAGGCTATCGAGGGTTTTCAGCCACTGGTACGGTATTTGATTTGGGTGCAAAATAGGGTTCATTGACACACATACACTCTCACACACACCCACACCTTAAATGACTATTGTACCTCTACTTATGCATATTGTAAACACTCGGTTGTGTGTTCTATAAGATAAGGAAATTGCCTTTTGTGTATCAAAGTACATATTCATGAAAACAAACTTTCATTGAGGACGTCACATTCATCTTCGGCGGCAATTCAATTATGAACAACGCACCCCTCAACTTCACCCCCTCCCCCTTTCTGGGTAGTTCAGTTATTTCTCCCCCTTCAGTTTGTTGATTATCTGATTACTCGTAATTATACACTTTTTGAACAGCCTTACATTGAATAACCACTTTTTTCTTATTAAATGTAGAGAGATTAAGAACCAATAACTCACTCATTTTGACTATTTACTTTTTTGTATACATTAGACAGCCATGTTGAGAGCATCCAAAGTATATGGTAATGGTGTGATCCGTTCTAATGTGATATCCAGTAATAAGCTTGGTACTGTTGTATTGAAGGTATTTCTATTAACATGGTATTTTATTCATACTCTGTTCACAACATAACACAATATCCATACTGATATCATATATAAGCGTTATGAAGGCACTGTAACCACTGGAGAGAAGAAGTCTGGTGGATCTATCCTTGGAAAGTTAGTGGGTATCACTGCCTTATTAGGATCATTCTATGCTGCAGGAGCATATTATGCAACAGTCGACAAGGAATTTAATAAAGCATTCAAAGTATATGTTCCAGGTGGAGAACAAGCCATCAAATTAATTGAGAATCCCCCTAAAACCCAAGATTTTGATGTTTACCGTGATCAGGCAGCTGATTTAAAGAAACAGGCTGAGAAATACACTGAAGCCGCCAAAGATTATGCTGAGAGTTTGAAGGGATATGGTAGTAAAATACAGGATACTACATCTGAAGCATTGAACTACGCTACAGATGTTTACCACACCTTGACTGGTCAAAAGGAACCAGCTAAATTGCCTGTTCAGTCTGATTCCTCCCCTGCCATTGTTCAGGTCGAGAAAGCAACTGCTGCACCCAACAATACATCAAAGATCACTACTATCACTGCCGATCAACAAAGTCAACCTGCTTTAGTCACCATCGAGAAACCTAAACCCATCATTGTAAAGAGCATTCAATCAGAGAACTCTCTGGTTTGTGAATTATCTCAAATCATAAGCGAGTTGGCATCTATTTTGAATGACTCCGGATTATCTGAAGTAGGTCGTGATATCATCACTACTGCTGAAGAACATGTCAGAAAGTTAAATACTCAATTTGTTGCTTTGGATGCCGAACAAGAGTCCATCTTGAAGTCATTGGAGGCTCTTCGTGCCAAGGGTGATACAATTGAAGGTAGTTTGGAAAAGTTCAATGTGGAAGCACATCATCAGTTGGAAGAGATGGCTGTGAAGACTGCCTCACAAATCATTGAACGTGAAGCACAATTAAAGAATCAATTCGAAATCACTCGTGCTGACATGAAGAAGACATTTGCCCAGAAGTTGGCTGAGGATTTGAAGGCTCAACAACAACGTTTAGAAAAGGCTCGATCTGAAGCCTTGCTTGCTCAGAGTCAACAATTACAACGTCAGTTCGTCAAGGAAGTCAAATATTTAGTTGAGAAGGAGAGAGCTGGTCGTTTAGCCAAGTTGGATGTAGTTGATAAGCGTTTCAGAGCATTAGAAAAGTATTCCCTCCAGAACGCTGAATCCCTTGATGTGTCCCGTCAATCTCATGTTGCCCATGTTGCAATCGACTCACTCAAAAACACTTTACAACATCATCAAAGACAGCCTTTTGTTGATGAATTACAAGCATTAAGTATGAATACCAAGGATGACGAAATGATCCAAACAGCATTAAAGGTGATCCCCAAGAACTTGGCCGAAGAAGGTGTGAACACAATCCCTGAGTTATCTAATCGCTTTGAAGAAGTGTCTCATGAAATACGCCAAGTTGCACTTGTTCCTGAAGATGGTGGATTCGGATCACACGTCATCAGTATTCTCATGTCATATTTGATGTTCCAGAAGTCAGGTTTGGTTGAAGGAGATGATGTTGAAGCAGTATTGGCACGCACAGATTATTATTTGAAGAAGGATAATCTAGAATATGCCACACGCGAATTGAATCAATTGACTGGCTGGCCCAAGAGATTAGCACAGGATTGGATTCAATCAGCCAGACGTCATTTGGAGGTGAAACAAGCATTAGAGGTAAGCTTATGAATGGTTGATGAATCCCTCTCTATTTACTAATATGGACACTGTATAGATTGCTGAAACCCAGGCAGTATTGAAGAGTATTCTGGAAGCTTAGATTAAATAGGAATGTGTATAGTTTGCTTTTCTTTGCTCACTCTATCTCTCTCTATAAAAACTATCATACGAAAAAAAAGCATACATTTTACACGAAATAAACATCCTGTGAGTTCCAGAGTGAGTTTATTGAGGAAGTTTATCTGTTTTAAATTTGGGGGTGTCATTCGTATCGGGGGCATTAAAAGCGAAACCATTGTGGCCATATATTCCTTCATAAAACCAATTTGTCTTAATACTCCCAATTTTCACCATTTCTTTCTCTTTTCATAAAATAATCACGCATGTCTTCTTATCTCAAACTCCAAAAAGAAGTAAAGGATCATCTGAAGGATGGACTGACAATCGTGGTGCTAGGGGCTTCGGGGGACTTGGCCAAAAAATTGATATTTCCTGCACTGTACGCCCTCTATCAAAATGAATTTTTGCCCAAAAAGACTCAGATAGTAGGTTATGCTCGGTCAAAGATGAACAAAGAAGAATTCAATAAGAGAATATTGACCAACTTGGTTGACAAAGATGACAAAGAGGATATTAGAGATGACTTCTTGAAGCTGTGTTCTTACGTGAATGGCCAGTATGATGAAGAAGAATCATGGAAAAAATTGAATGAATATATTGGAAAATGGGAGGATGAACAGAAGTTGGACCATGATCAAAGGAACCGTATATTCTATATGGCTCTACCACCTAGTGTATTCATCCCAGTAACTACAGGTTTGAAGAAATTTGTTTATGGCAAGGAAGGAAAGACGTTTCTAGTAGCTGAGAAACCCTTTGGCAAGGATCTCCAAACATGTAAAAAGCTGCTAGAAGCTATGGGGAGTTTATTCAAAGAGAAACAGGTAACAATAAACCATATGCTCTCAACATATAATTGACTAAATAAAAAAAAACAGATCTATAGAATCGACCATTACCTTGGTAAAGAAATGGTAAAGAATATCATGAGCTTCCGGTTCTCCAATATGATTTTCAATTCTCTATGGAATGGACAAAAGATTGATTCCGTTCAAATCACACTGAAAGAACCATTTGGTGCAGAAGGGCGTGGAGGATACTTCGATGAGAATGGGATTATTCGTGATGTTATGCAGAATCGTAAGTGGTCCATCATACTCTCAGTATTCAACTTACACTTCAATCCTTAGATTTACTGCAGCTAATGTCACTGATTGGCATGGAGAGGCCTATTGGCAGAGACACCAAAGCTATTCGAGATGAAAAAGTGAAGCTCTTGAAATGCGTCAAACCAATCTCACTGGATGACACATTACTGGGACAGTATACAGGAAATGACAATCATCCGGGATATTTGGATGATAAAGATGTCCCAGACGACAGTCTATGTTGCACCTTTGCAGCACTTGTCTTATGGGTTGATAATGAACGATGGGATAATGTTCCCTTTATTCTCAAAGCAGGAAAGGGTCTTGACAATGCCAAAGTAGAAATACGTATTCAATTCCAGAAAATACCTGGAAGTCTATTTAGTGATGCATCCAAAAACGAGCTTGTCCTTCGTGTTCAGCCGGGTGAAGCTGTCTATATGAAATTCAATAACAAATCACCTGGGTTCTCGTATGACAGCATGTTAACCGAACTAGATTTGACCTATAAAAAGAGGTATAAAAATCTGAAGATTCCCTCGGCCTATGAAAATTTGATACTGGATATTCTGCGTGGCGATCATTCTAATTTTGTAAGAGATGATGAATTGGAGGCTGCCTGGAAGATATTCACTCCTTTGCTCCATACCATTGAAAAAGAGAAAATCAAGCCGAAATTGTACCCGTTTGGTACGCGTGGCCCAAAGGAATTGAATGCTTTTGTGCATCGTTATGGTGTAGAGAGAAATAAACACGAAGAATACGAGTGGCCATTACAGAAATTAGCTGACTAGAGTACATGAATAAATCTCTTAATAAAATTGAATTATCTTTCCTTATATACAGGAGGAGTTTGGAATATTAGGTAATACCAGATGCATCTTATTTCTGTCTGTAAGTGACAGAGGATGAGTAATAGGGTAAATACCCAGAAATAGATATTATTATAGGGTTGTTTATATTACATAAAAGACGCAACTTCTTCTCCAAGAAATTATTGCAGTACTACTTTTGTACATGATAAAGAGCTGGATCACAATATTCGATGTGGCATTGGCTGGACGAGTCTCGTTTATATCCGACAGTATACTTGATGCTACTGGTTGGCATCCGGAAGAACTCATAGGCAAATCAGCCTACGACTTCACTCATCCAGAAGATTTTGCTAATCTGACAAAGATCCATCAAATATATGTTACCAAACAAGTAATGAGTACTTTGGTGTCCTGCCGATTCAAAACAAAGAATGATGGTTATATTCGAGTAGAAAGTGTTATTCATTATTCTTATGACCATCTAGTAGCGTCCACCTATATACTTGACCGTCATTCACTAGATCACAAACTACGCCTCAACACAGTGGATGAGATATTCGATTGTTTGCCAGGCGGCTCTCTGCAAAGAGTAGGTACATGGCAGATATCGCAAGATATGAGAAGAAACAACTTACATGATCAATATAATTCGGGCACTATTAGTGATGAGCATGAGAAACGATGTCATTTGATATTGAATAGATTTAGTGATCTATTCTACATTGTTTATGCCTCCAAATACGCAAAGGATATGGTGGGTGATCATATCACAAAAGGTGCATCTGTATTTGACCTAATACACCCTGATGATTCCAACTCTATACGTGTTCAATTGAATCTGGCAAAGAAACACAATATAGTGGTTAAGCTTCGATTTCGGCCCATGAAGGAAATGTATCCTTCATTAGATGGCATAGTAAGCAGCTCAAATGATGGGTTGTTATTAGTTCTCAGGCCACTCCACATGACATTGATGAGATAATAGTATATATTATGTCACAAAGAGCGATATAGGCCCTCTTGATATAGCTGTGAAGGGATGTACGCCTATTTTTTGAATTATTTTGTTAAGATATGGTTGAATGTCATACTCAATACAGCTAATAAATAGATTTATTGTAATAGCATAGAAGAATGATGTAGATATCACATTATTCTCGATATCCATGCCTGTATCTCAACATCTATCTTTTACTAATCTTAAAGAAGAAGAAAAAGTGGTGTATATCTCCTATATTTATAGTGACTGGATGTTTATAGCTTAATCATTTGCATACCAAATGACCCAAATCGCTTGGAATGTAAGATTGTTACTTTTATTCAAGCCTGTTATTTATTTCAAGTAAAGAGTAAATGCGTTTTATTTTCTTTCATTTTATACACATGAATATCTATGTATATTAAATACTATCATGTAAATTAAGAATATAGAGTGGGGAATGAGTAAATGCTTAATGATAAGGACGGATATTTGATTAGCGAGCGGTTAAGAAGTGTAATTATGGCTTCAGGAGTTACGATTGATGCAATCGATAAGAAGGTTGACATCTTCATCCGTCAGAACATGGTTGGAGTTGATTGCTATCTTTCTCTTCAGCTCATCACAAAGCTGATCCAAGTCAAAGTCAGGACAATAGCCGATAATATCTTGTCGTATTTCACATAAAGGACGGTTGAATGCTTTCGCACGATCGAGTATTGCGGATATTTTCTGTTTACAAGACTTCTCATTCTCCGGAGCACAGTGCAATGGGACACACTTTCCTCTAAAGGTGTCCTCATATGTTTCGGATAATGCTTCAAATCCATATAAGTTCATGCTCTCCTCATATATCGGTGGCAGTATATCTGATTGTATTAGGAATTCATTATTGGAATGATAGTCGTATACATCCTTTTCTGGATACAAATCAGATAAAGGTGGTGCATCAAATTTACTTGTCTGAATAACGGACCCATTTCCCTTACTGTTAATAGACATAGTGTGATCTTTACTCAATGGTTGGTTGGACAAAGCATAAACATTGTCATGGTTTGAGTATTCACCCATTCCCATAACTGCTCTGGCATCCCTTAACACATAATTCTCTTCTTTCAACTTCTCATTCTCTGTTTTCAATTTCAAGTTCTCCTGTAGAAGTTCTTTCTCGCGCTTCTCTTTTTCATTTCGTAACTCATCTAGTTGCCCTTGTAGTTCATTCATATAGTTCTCTTTTCGTTCTCTGAAAGCTCGTTGTGCCGCACGATTCTGTGCCTTTCTCTTTAATACTGGATCAGATGGAAGTATCTAATGATGACAAATGAGCACAGGACTCCATGCTATTAAATTAGGGAAAACATACAAAGACTCTCTCCATTGGTTTCCGCCCTGGTTTCCTATTTTTCTTTATCGGCATGTCACCTTTCTCTTATGAGAATACGACATAAGAAATAATTATTTGGGAAATAGAACATTTATATACCTTTTGGGATATCAATGCTTTGATCTACAATATATAGCACATTAGTATCAAGAACCAGGCTGGATTAGTGGTGTGTATAATGTTTACTATTGGTTGGAGTACGTCTGCTTCTTCTGGGTGATGAATCACTACTCCAGTCCAGTGAGTCATCACTGTAATCAGTAGTGACAGAATACTTGATTCCATCCATAGTTTACAATAAAGTAGAGGAAAAAAATTATAATAAGAAAAATGGAATGGACAAATAGGGAATATTTTTTTTTTAAAAATTGCTAGGAAACTAGATTTCTATAGTTACGAGTAGCATGGCAACAGTCAATCGATACAAAAGTTCATGTATCACAGACAATGAATATATCACTAGGGAAAAAAGTGAAAAACTTATAAACGTGGTAATTCTTTCTTTTTTATATATATCAAAATCAAGGAGAGTTATTACTGGAGACAGCATCGTTCATATCACTGTCACTATCTCTATTGCTATGACAAGTGCCATGACCCTCACGAGTGCTGCGATGATGTGCCAGTCGAGTTTTTCGCCTACCACTTTCTGTCCTCTTAACAGATCCCCTTCTTTCTCTCTTTTCATCCTCACTCTGCAAATAGATTCCTAATTCCCCGTCCATACTGTTTCTACGTGTACTCTGCGTATGGCTTGAATTATAGTTGACAGGTAAAGTAGAGGAGAGAGAGGAATAGGGCCTCTCTGGTGGTGAATCAGACACTAGTGACTCTACACTGCCTGAATAGTATCCAACAGATGATTCAGATGATATCCATGACTTTCTGAATAACGTATCAACTGATGTGGATTTTGGATTGATGGTCTCATCTGGTAATATTCCTCCTACTCCATACAGGGTGGATGCTCTAATAGGATGATCTGGTATATTGTGATATTGCTGATATGATCCTAGAAGAATAGGAGATTGAATCAATAATGATCGCCGCTTTGCCCGGTATTCGGAAGGTCGGATGGTTTTTTCCATTTCTGGTAACTTGGTTAATGTGGGATGATTATCTTCTGGCCTTGGAGTGACAGGATGGCCTGGTATTTCTGTGGGCAGGAGAGTAGGAGATGTATATTCAACCGGTGAAGATGATAGTGTGATGTTGTTGTAAGTGTTGGGCTGGCTGATATTGATATAGTTACTATGAGGAGTTGAAACACTGGAAGTCCAGTGGGTTCTGTCCGATGTGGTAGGTAAATCGATATTGACACTGTTGAGTTCTAGGTACTCATAGTTATGTTTTGCACTGTTTTCTTGTAGTGTGCGATAGAGTGTACATAGGCCAAATACATAAGATGACCAGAGGAATGCAACTGCCAGGGTGATATTGACATATGTAGATGGGTCCTGAATATAATATTCCATGTATCTTAACCAGCCTATATTGGCACCCATAAACAGTATTCCAGCACATATAGAAAGTGTAGACACCAGTAGACCAGATATGAGGGTAATAGAAGCAAACAGTGTTGTGTGCTTACAGTCTTTCTGCTTATGTGTGTATTCATTTACATGAATATCGCATTCCTCATCCTCATCCTCATCACCCACTATAATATCCTTCTGGAACAGTAGATGGGGTAAATCCTCAGTGGGTGTTTTACGAAACATAATCTGGAATAGTCGAGCAATGGATCCCACTATTAAGAGATACCCTAACATTGTGTGGATATCTGATGCATATTCACTGTCCTTCTGGGTGATCCCTGTAATGATGGCTAAGTGAGGAATGATAAGTATCAAAAAAAAAGATGATGAAGAAAGTTATATGAATAGTGAATACCTCGACCTGTTAAGCAGATAATAAGCGAGTTAATAATGTTTCTTTCCCTTATAGGTGTTATCCATGTCTGCAGTGTAATACTAATAGAGAACAGTCCACCTGTAAACCAAAGTAAACCTAAATTAAGAGCTCGCCATTCCGATCCCAATATAGATGTGCCTGCAATTATGTAACATTAAAAATGAAGAGGATTAATTCATTGTATGTGCTTGATTCCACTCTATTCAATACAATACGAGCTAATATGAGACTAATAAATCCCCAGAGAGTGATGATGACACCCTCATAATATTCAGGTGTTGATGGTCGAGGCAGTTTGAGGATAGAGAGTAGGTGCAAGAGAATCAATGTTCCATACAGTAGAAACCCTGTTCCCATTGCTAGGGGCATCAGACATTGAGCCATGGCATAGTCATTACAACTCTCAGTAAATACAAGTGCTGCCATTGTCAAGTAGCACAATGAGAGTACCAATACCGTCCAACCGATGACCAAATCCACCCATTTCGGAATGTGTTTAATAGAGTGTATAAAGGGTATTCTGTCTGATAAATGAGCTGATCTGTAGACGAATAATGTCAGTTGTATGATGACTAGGAATATTAGAATAAAGGCGAATGTATGTAGTATGAAAGATGTGGTGTTTTTGGGTATATTTATAATGAATCCTGTGATGAGACTGATCAGGGCAAAGAACAAGAAGAGTGCAATGATGTATATTTTTTGTTTTCGGATTTTCTGAGTTAATAATACAGGATAACAACCGAGAAAAGCGATTACCATGGAGATATAATGGGTGATAACAACTGGTTGTCTGAAGGGTACATTAGCAGAGAAAGAATGCACAGAAAGGGAGTCCATTAATATATAATTAATAACAGACGGTAATAAAGGGTAATATATAAATATATATAAATATAAATATATATATGGACAGAATAGAGAGGGAGGATATATCTATATACTGATATATACTCTATAGGTGTTGTATGTATATAATGATTATGTACAGCTATATACAGTAATATAGAGATAATTGAAATGATAAAGAAGAGAAAGAAGATAAAAATAGTATATGTTTGAATTTGGCTATTAAAAATATACCAAATACAGTGCTCATAGACCATTTTGGGCAAGTACCTAATGGTTATTGCGCACTTGGAAATCAACTTAATCACGTTAATTTATTCATCTGTTGTTCTTTCTCCTTCAAGATCTTTTTTATTATGTTTAACCAATGATCAGTTTATCTTCTTGGAAGTTGTATTCTAGAGTAAAAAGAGTCAATACAGGATGCACTTCCCATTCTCTCTTCTACTTACCAGGAATTTCCAGATTGAGGGGAGCAGGACCTTTACGGATACGACCAGAGATATCATAATGAGAACCGTGACAAGGACAATACCATCCTCCATAATCACCTGCCTCACCAATAGGAACACAACCCCTATAGAAACACACTGTTAGATTCTGTTTACACACACTTAGTATTCCACTTACAAGTGAGTACAGACACCCAACATAACAAGCCATTTAGGATCCTTTACTCTCTCGGCATCTTGTTGAGGGTCACGTAATTCAGACACATTACACTCATTGGCTTCAGCAATCTCAGCAGCAGTACGGTGACGGATGAACACAGGCTTTCCTCTCCACTTGAGTGTGACATTCTTACCTTCAGGAATAGAGGCCAATTCAACTTCAGCCTTAGCCAAGGCCAAGACATCAGCAGAAGCAGACATATTGGCCAAGAAATCAGCGACAGTGGCCTGAGCACCAGCGGCAGAAATCAAGCCAGTGGTGCCAATCATCATATAAGCAAAGTTACGACTGGCCTCATCACTGTTCTTGGTCTTCTTGTATTTAGAGAAGTCGGGAATAGAAGTAGTGTGATTACGGCGTAATTGGAAAGAGTTGATGGGTCCAACTATGGAATAGGGATTAGTAAAAAAAGTATATAATAATCTACAAAATAGAGAGTACCATTGACAGAAGACATATTAACTAAACCACCAACTGATCTCTGCTTAACAGGAGTAGACAACAAGGGTTGAGTGATGCTGACATGGTGCTCATCTTCGGTAGAACGAGTGGATGCATGGAATACTGTCTTCAAGGCAGTAGCAGAGGCTGGTACATTGACATAAGAACGGTTGACGATGGCAGACGCAAATGAGCGTGATAAAGAAGCCATATTATATGTTGTTGTATATTTATAATAAGAAGATATTCAAGGTGAATATATAAATATGTATATTTATACGAAGAGTGGGGAGAGACTTTTGGTTGAAAGTGTAGAAAAGGGGGGGGTGAAGGGGAGGGGGGGAATAAACAACTGGGTAAACCGCAAATAACAATATGAAAATTACAGCGGGGTCTTGATTCAACCACCCCCCTCCTCCTCACCCCCCCCCCCCTTCCATTTGAACATTGGGGTGGAAAAAACATTCCCTAAACATTTTGGGTTATTAAAGCAGGAGATGTATTGGCTGTTCCATGGTATTTATTCCCAGTCAACTCACTGTTGATGACGTCGACTTTTATAATAGAAGATGGAACACACAGTGATCAAACAATAGGCAGAAGAAATCAACACAATAACATCACCGAGATATCCATAGACTGTGTTGAATCTCTTTTGTACGGGGAGATTGAACACATAGGCCTCATCATTCAATGATCCTACTTTCTGGTTGAATATTCCACCCAATTTGGGCTCAAATACACCAGATAAACCTTGGGAAGCACATCTCAATAGGGTATATCCATTCTCAACAGCACGTATCTGATTTGTCTGTCCAAGATAGGTACCGATGGGGCCTATTTATGAGTGATTTTTTAGTTAATCAGACATGATTGCACACTAGTAGTTTACCCCATGTCCATGATGACTGCAGCATCACATCCACATCATGTTTACTGGCCTGTTTAATGAGGCTTCGGAAATTGAAATCAAAGCAGATGGCTGCACTCACTCTGCCAAAGTCTTCTGTGTCCATGTATTGAAGTTTATTCTCTCCAGCTGGTTGCGTTTCCTGATTAGATGAATTAGTAGAATGACTCATTATTGGGCGTCTCTATACTCACAACTCCAGGAACAGGATGGGCCTTGTTGTAGTTAATTCCTATTTTACCATATTTGTCAATGAAGACCAGTTTATTCTGGCCTACAGGGTCGATGACACCATAGGCTATATTCAGATAGACACTGTACTTCAGAGCAATAGCCTGTGCTCTTTTCAGTAATACTTCCTCCATTTGAAGGTTAGGGACCATCGTAGTCAATTCTGACCAGGTAATCAGCTTGAGACCATTCTTATATGATTATATATACACATTAGAAGAAGTAGACATGTATTCCCATAAACCAATTACCTGTGCCAGTTCCTCTGTCTTCTGCAGCCAATGATCAGTGTTTAATTGTAATTCAGGGTAAGTACTACCAGGGCCAGCAATACATCCAACTGGCTCTACCTTGGGAATGTAACTAGGATATCCAACTTGATAGAAGGATCCAGAGGGAATATTGTTGTGTGCACCACCATATGTGAATACAGCAGCCATTACAGCCATAATGATAGTAAACGGATGTTTGAGAAATACTGTCAGATGTTTGATGTTACTGCCATCCTCTACTTCGATATTCTCAATTGAATTGTAAATAGTAGTAGACTGGAAAGTGGGTGTTCTGGTGATATTCTTGATGGGTAAATTGGGAAGCTCCAATAACACTGTGGCAAATAAGGACACCAGTAATGTTACCAGATAGATGCCACCCATGGATGATATCTGATAGAGATCAGGCCAATTCATCAGGGGTAAATTGAAAATGATGTAGTCTCCAAACAGGCCAACTTCACAGATCAGATACCATAGCGATGTCCATGCAGTTGGGAAGACTAAAACACGCTGCCATATACATGTACTATGTTCAAGGACATATCTATCAACGAGCAGAGTTGTAGACAATAATGTCTGTACACCAATTGAAGCAACTAAGTGATTAGAATACAAGAGTTTATTATCTGGTACTATTATCATTCACGGGTATTACCTAAAATGAAGAAGGATGAGCCCAGGAGTGAGCTTGACTCTACTTCATGGAAACTGCCTATGAAGCACAGATAATAGGATAAACTGCTAATAACAATATAGGCTAATATCCTATAGAGATATCCATGGCGGGTGTATGCCAGTGTGATGGGTAAATACAAGAGATTGAAGAGGGGAATGGCTTGATATCCAAATGCAAACAACCTAGTTAAACAGTGTGAGGAATAAGGCAAATATGTGATGCATAACCCGTTACCCCACAATAAATAATGGCACCAGAAGCCAGTCTTTTTTGCTTAAGATAGTCATGATAGTTGGGAAATAAACAAATGAACGGAAAGGAGAGCAGATTCAATTAAATAGAGTACATTCATCTATTCTACTGTTGCCATGGTCACATAGTGTAACATAGTGATTCAGATGACTATGGTTATAAATGAGTCAAAGTAGATGATATGGGAAGTAATGGCTGAATGGCATGAATATCCCAATGAGATATATATATATATATCTGCTGGTATTAGATATGTTCCTCAAAGGTGATATCCATGTAAATATTTCTATATCCTTTTAATTGAAATGGTATAAAGATCGGAGGGGAAAGGAGAATCATTTTAATGTCCAATGAATGGGTTTAGTGGTTGTTATGTGCTACCACAGTAACCATGACGCTGAAACCGACATATAGTAAATGATCTACATTCAATATGTATATGTGGAAGTATAATACACATAAGATAAGACACATTGGATAATATACAGTATAATATATATGTGTATGTATATGTATATATATGTATATATTATTCTATGTATAGGTATTATAGATATAATATCATGGTAATAAATACAGTATAGAACAGTTAGAATATATTACGGTAAATAGGAGGTTATTCTGATTGGATATCTTATTCTCCAAATGAACCGATCTATTATAGGACCTGAATAAACATCCATAACCATGAATAATGCACAGTTTATCCAGTCTATACAGTCTATATAGCCTTTTTTATGTACATATACTGTCTACTGTCTATCCTACTGTTGGTTGAGTATCTTTCTCATATGGGATGGGATCATCCGACAGTGGGACCCCACGAGAAAATTGAGTGTAAATGGACTAGACTGGTAACAATCGGGGATTGAATATAAGAATACAGCTATTTTTACCCGGATTATCTTGACCTTGAACAAGTCATCCCTTGATCTTTGTTATTTTTATAATCAAATACGGATCTCCATCATTTCTCACTCTTTTTTCTTTCTTTAAGTATTCTAACCAGTTTCGTCTACACACGTATATACAAAGCAGAAGAACCTCATACACAATATCCATACATTATATATACACACCCATATATACACACACCCATATATATATACACACACCCATATATATATACACACACCCATATATATATACACACACCCATATATATATACACACACCCATATATATATACACACACCCATATATACTCACTCTCACACATATATACTCACTCTCACACATATATACTCACTCTCAAACATATATACTCACTCTCACACATATATACACACGTTTTAAACTCTTGTATATTACCCTATATATTCTTCATCAATTGACCTCTTAAAGTAGCTACTACTCCTTATCATTGTTATTGACTGATTAACCAATGCTTAATATGAGGCCATGGAGGTTTAAACTACCATCATTGAGGGCCATGTTAGAGGGTGTACCTGTACAAGAAGGTATAAGGAACATAGATGTTGCATATAACACCTTTATTTACCCACTTTTTACCCATAGAAGAGGCTGAGATTGCCCCCAAGACCACACGTAATATGCATCGGCGCCATACTTCTGAGCAGATAGTGAGTTCAACAATGATAGACTCTCCAGATACACCCACTCATATGACAGGACAGCTAGAACAACTGTCTATTCATCCAGCACCACTAGAACCACAACTGTCTGATAATAGGTACAACACTGAGACACCTCCATTTCCCACCAACACACAATCCATTACCATCATCCATCCCATTCCACATCGTGTGACACCCAATAATCATCCGTCTTCTCGTAGTCATCATACTCGCTCATTCTCTGAATATACCCACCCTTACATCACCAACAATATATCATCACGCACTGATGAACAACATCCCACTGCTTTCAAACCAACAATACAGCATAGAAGGGCTATCTCCACCAATACCTTGGATCATGCGATCCAGCCAATAGCACAACGACCCCCTCCAGACAATACTCCCTCACCCTACACCTCATCATCTACTTCCACCAATACTACAAATGCACCCTGTAGTCCCACTCATTCTGTAAACTCCAGTCCATCTATCACTGAAGAAGGCACTGATCATGTGGATATCCCCATGGCAGTGGCCAATACAACTGTCTCTATGCAAAGATTGACTTCTGTTAACAACACCATCACTCCACTTCCATCAACAGAAGCAGAAATCATTGCTCCCTCCAATGGATGTAGTAAATACCACTGTCCTTACTGCAACAAAGGGTTCTCCCGACCCTCTTCATTACGGATACATACTTATTCTCATACAGGAGAGAGACCATTCGAGTGTCCAGAAGCAGGATGTTCTCGTAAATTCAGTGTACAGAGTAATATGCGACGCCACTTGAAGGTGCATAGATTAGGAAGACCCTTGAAGAGGAATGGTGGCCATATCTCACCTGAGGATCGTATTCACCTGATTAATAAACCATTGGCTGCCAGACCTCCCAGTTGGATGGGTTACCCACCTTCTATGATTAGATAGTTCAATGAGCCCAATTGGATAATAATAGTCCGTGTTGATCGTTTCAATTAACCCACCCTCCCTTCACACACATTTGTATAAACCCCCCCCCCACTTAAATGAGAGAGTAAATGAATTTAGATTATAAACATATTAGCATGTCTTCTACTTTAATCTATGTATTTGAATTGAAATAAAAAAGACATCAACAACCGGATGCAGGATCATCCATTCTCAAATGATGATTGGAGGATAGTATGAGATACATGGTTACACACTGCATTCCTGTCAATGCACTCACCCGATGATCGATTACACTCTCTGACATTATGGATATTACTCTGTGGTTAAGAAGTAGTCGTATTCAAAGGATGGACCCCCTCGTATCATTGGTTTGCACACCCTTCACTCATCAAGATCTTAAAGTATCTAGGACCTTCTACTCATATCCATTTAAAAATAATCCATGTACCCTCTCTGTGTATAGCAACAGTTTCCATGACAATAATCAATAAATACTAAATATGGACAGTAAGAATAAAGAGTTAATCTAAAATATACAGTTCACACCAAAATAATTACTGATTGGGATTTAACCAATTGATATATGGGACAAGATATAGAATGATTATGAGAATAGACCCCATAGACTAACTTGATCGCAGTTAAATATGGGTTATCAGTCTGTTATGACAGATATTGATGGGAGAGTTATGAAACTCTCATTGTAGAATATTATGTGGTAAGTCTATTCTATGGTATTTTACCTTCTGACTGGTGGAGGTCTGTTGTAGTTGTTGGCCATGTAGAGAAAGATAGATCGAATGTTGAGGAGTCATAGGGTCGCGTTGTCATCGAGTATTATACTGCATTTGAGTACTTGCTGTATTCTAGTGCCGAGGAAGACTTCATTCTGGAGTGTTCTATTTTGACATTTGGTAGCATATTTGTGAGGTCAAACACTCATCTACCAAGACAACAAAGGTGGGGACATGCTTGTTATGTTCTCTAGCCATTCTATTGAGATCATCCCCAAGGATCTTGGATAGAGCAGGAACATCACCACAGAGATAACCAAACTGGGCACCGAATACAACAACAACGGGCCTATTCCTTTCATTTTGTTTCAACGGGGCTAGTCTTCTTCCACTTTCAATCACTTGATTTAATAGGGGTTGTGACTACCTCTCTAAAGTCTCTCCCACATATCATCTAAGGCCTTACGTTTCTTAAAATAAGTAGGGAGTTTTAGCTTATTGAATTTGAGTTCATGGTCATACAGTTCTGATTTATTGTTGAAGACAGAGATGAAGCATTTAAGAACTGAGCAGTGGAACTTTTCTTGAACAAGGGAGCGGCAGCAAATCGGGTTCTGGAAGTCCTGCGAGATCTACTGATATTGGTACGGGTGAGAATGAGAGCATGATAATCAGCAAGATGGTAATATACACTCCAAATCAACACCATCAGAAGACAAAGGCACAGAGAATCTCACAGGACTTTCTTCATCTTCCATACTAGTAAAGCTAGGCAAACCACTCTTTGTCATGTCAAATGCATCCCAGCATATCTTGGCCATTGTCTTGTTCTTCGGGCTAATACCATGGTCCCTTAGCTTTGAAAATGTTTGTTGGTTAATAGGGGTATGCCTCACTTGTAAGCTGTAGCTGGAAGCTATAGTGAAGAGACAGGTACCTGTAGGAACATTTCAGTCAGAGGTAAAGGTCTCATCAATGATGAAGAACTCGTTTTCAATGGATTTATTAGTAGAAGTTGTCTACCAGTGAGAACGGTGGATTCAGGGATGGAGAGTGGTGTATTGTTGGATATACTCGTATAAATAACTAGCTAAAGCTAGCCCTGAGGATTTGTTACAGTTTTTCAGTGCGTATCGTGCTTCAACTGTTAGTGAATATCACCATGATTCCATTTTATCCACTGCAATATGTGTAGACTATTGTGTTATGTATATTGAGGAAGAGGAAGATATTTCTTATGCAGACATTAGTTCTCAGCTTCCAGCTATTAGATAAAAATTTCACACGATTATATACGCAAAAAGTAATATCCATTGAGGAAGATTTACTCTTTGCTATTAAGTATTGAGCTTTTCATTCCCAATATGGATTAATGAAAATTAATTTCATTGGTTCCTATAGAAACGTCACTCCTATCATGTGGCGTAAACAATAAATAACAAGATATTCCCCCATCCCCCCCTCTTCTTCTTTTTCTTCTTGTCACGTCCTAGACCTCTGACATTTATTAACAAAAAGGAAGAGGAAGATTCAAAAAGAAACCGATTTAATCGTGTTTCTTATCTGACAAAACCATAGTATCAATGCCCGAAGGTTGATATGAAAGCATAGTTGTGATGATGATTATTTGTGATGGTGTTGTAGGAGGTGCCCCTCAGAGACCATTCGGGCGGTAGGCCTAAATGTAGTCATCCCTTAAAGAGTGTCGAGGAACTCACCGGTGGTAAGAGGGGTGTCGGTATAATACTTGAATCTTAGTTGTTGTTGTGATTATGTTGGGTGGAGTCATCTCAGGTATATTACCGACTACTTTTGGGATCAGATGGCTTCTCACCTTCTCGTTGGTTGATCCTGTTAATCGAGTACTTGATGTACTTGAGAACTGAGAAGAAGCCCCCTTTTTATAATAAAAGTCTTTTTAATACGCGTCTTTGTCTTCCTTCCTCTATACACTCACTACATATTGCTTAATAATGCTTACTACAGTTATTTCAGTATGTAAGGTGGGCATTATCTCTCTACATGCTATGTGTTATAATCTATATGATTGTTGTTATGCTACCCAGTTGTAACTATCGAAACACTTATTGCAGTAACAGATGTCTAACTGAAGTAGGTCTTCAATTAAACTCCATTCTGACACTCATTGTAATTGATGTTTTCCTTATTTTTGTGTGTTTCTCAATATCTCTTGAGGCAAGGAGAGGACATACTGCTAATTCCCAATGTTATAATTGGTTGATTGCCATCATTACCCCATTTAAGAAAATATTTATAGAGTACCTTCTTATAGAGCAGTTACTGTTTTCTCGAAAGGCGATCTCTTTGATACTCGCCTCCCACCCCTAAAGCAATCTCGTCCCAATGTGCATATGGAAGTGAAAAAGATCGCGCCTAATTGTATTCCCCTCAAACCACCTCTATCATCCTCTTAAGACCTTGATCTGAAATTCCCGTGTCCTGAAGCTTTTGCTTGTGCCTTAAGAGGAGGGAGCTAACTTTCTAGGTTAGGATTAACTGTCTATCTTCTTGCTTTCTAATTCTGTCTTGTACGTGCCAGGCAAGTCACTTCTACTTCTACACTTGAACTGCGGTATTTAAATAAAGATCTCTTTATCCTACAAAAAAAAGGTGTGGGGAGGCCTTTAAACAGACAATATTATTGATGCATATTCTCAATAATATTTATTCTTTTTCTCAAAAACACTGCAAAATACAATGAGACCACACAAAAGAAGAAGAATAGAAGAGAATGAGGGAAGTTATGTGAGTATTACTCACTGTATTCGTTCACTCTATTCACCTGAACTACCTATTGTACTCTCAAGGTATTATTACACACCCTCTTTCTCCTTAAGCATCACTCATGTGCTCATTCTTGTTAGTTACATAAGGCTCTTATTACATACAATGGGAATTATCATTGTGTTATTGGCCATCTATCGCGTATTACAGTCATGTTTACATGAGATACACAATAGATATGACCAGGAAATACTACGTAAATAACAGTTGATTCTATTATGGATTGATTGTCTAAATATTTTCATCAGAATATCATATGAAAGTGGCAGAGTGTAACAGGAACTATCTGAATAATGGATGTGGGCCATTTCTGAAGGGTGAATATTGGCAGGCATTTTGTGAAGAATGGGATATCTGTAGACAATCAGAGCCCTTGTACATTGGAAGGTAGTATTTTGCTATTCAGATCCATCCATGACTTACCTGAGTATCAATAGAGCAAAGATAGCCACACAAGTAATGGGTGAACTATTGAATGGGTTTATTGACCCACTTAGTCTGAAATCTATGGTTTGTTAACAGTGTAATAAATTCATAACGAGCTTATTAATGTATCCACAGATATTCATTTGTTTATTAGTATTCGGATTCTTCATCATATCAGGCCTTTTTGTCCTTTGATAACCTCTTCCTCATCCCTCTGGTGTCAATATAGATAGGATACAATAATAAATAATAATAAAACCACTGCATTTATTTAGAACTTGAACTCCTTCTTTTTACTCTCTTTTCTACTCTCATTTGACTTGATCTTCTTGGCCTGTCTGCTGGCATGTTCAGCATACATATCCGAGAGATCTTCTTCATTGGAAGCACCAGGTAATTTAGCCTTCATCTGAGCATCATATTTAGCACGCAATGTAGATTCATCCAAACCACTTTCTAGTTCACTGGGATCAATAGCAATATCCACATTATCACCTAATTTACGCTTGGATGATAATCTGGATGGGGTTGAAATAGCTGGTTTATCGATACTAGACAGATCATATCCATGCTGTGATCCCATAAAACCAGTAATAGACTTCTGTACTTCAGGCAGGACTTGGTATAGTTGTTTGGGTCCCTCATCCTCTTCCTTCTTCCTGTCCTTACGCAGTTCAATATGATCAGGTGTCTCTAATCCGGAAGCAATAGAAGCCATACCAGAAGGTGTCACCAGTCCATCAGCCAAATCACTCTGGGCACTTTCCTCCACCATTTCCTCCTCCTCCTCCTCTTCTTCCACCTCACTCTCTTCCTCTTCTTCCTCAAACTCTTCATCTGACTCTAATTCACCCCATAGCTTCTTATCCACTGGTTCCACTATCTCTGGTGGTGCTGCATCTGGCTGTGTCACACCGAACACATCACCATACAGTGGTCTATTGTATTCATCCACAGGAGGTCTACCCCATCCACCAGGATGATATCCCCACTGTGCTCCATCTGGAATTGGTGCATTCAGACCAGGAATCTTGAGGTTGGGATAACTAGGAGGAGGGCCATATCGTTGCATGTTAATCAACCAGGGAGGAGGTGCTAATGGTGGCATATTAAGTGCCTCCTTCAGCTCTTCCGATAGTTGACCAGGCTTTTGTTCCTTCAGTTTAGTCTCAAATTCCTTTCCTTCATAATATAATTCACCGTGGATTGTGTATTTGACACGTGTCTGAAATCTGAAGAAAGCATCATGCAGTTTCTGATAATCAATGTCTAGTTTACCCATCTTAGGTGCCACCTTCTCCTTCATCTTTCCTTTCAAACCAGCCGCATTTTCCTTCTCTTTGACTGCATCTCTCATCTCCATAATACCCGTGTCCTTGATGAAGTCTATTTATGTTATGAGTAAAAAACAGATAATACACATTCATGTACGTGTACTTACCAGGTAATTCCCATGGTGGTTTCTCAATACCACGCTTTCCTTGGAGGTATTTACGCTTCTGACTCCAATGTGCAGGAACAGGGACTGTATTACGATAGGATTTGAGTGAAACTAATAGCTTGGGATCTGTCGCAGTAACATCCCACCACTAAATAAACAGCATTAACAACTGGAGGCAATTTTCATGTTTACCAACTTACCTCCACAGCCTCCGGTTTCTTGACCAGTTGCTTCAATTCAGCTACTGTCAGTCTCTGTATCTTCTTCAGTTTCTTTTTTGATAATGGTTGTTCTTCCTCCTTTTCGTCTTCAGCTTCAGAACCACCATTTTGTTTATCCTCAGCTTGGTCGTCTGCTGTTCTGATGGGATAATCCTATTGATAAATAGAACAATGAATCAGACAAGGAAACACTATACAGCTTAATCCATACTTACTTCGTCATCCTCGTCAGGTTTACCCACTTGGAAGTGTTTAAATATATCTGAGAACTGTTGAAGCGTATCTTCATCTACATTAACTAGAGTGTTCATATTTTTGAGTGTTGTCAAATCAACGGGTTGGACAACATACTCGATTTCCACATCATCTAATGAGGTGTCTTTATGTTGTGGTTGTTCTGTTTCCTAAGTGTATAAAGAATACAGTGAGTACAGAATATTGAAAATTATACAATGATTGAACACTTTACTGAATGTCGCTTCTGTTCCTCCAATCGCTGCTTCTTACTCTTCTTCTTCGTTCTTCTTCTCAGTTTCTGCCCCTTTTTCACTGTCTCATTGTGGTCTGCAACATCCGGTCTCACTGCAACTTCTGACATTATTTGTGTCGTTCTTTTGTTTCTTATATTGGCTTTATACAATATAGAAAACAGTGATAAAGAGAGAGGGAAAATTGAAAGTAAACAAAATTATCAAGTGAATAGGGGGGGAACAACCCGCAAAAAGGACAAAAGAGCAGTCACATTAAAGTCTATTCCTATTGGTCAACAAATAATTTGTTGGTAAGAGTGACATGAGGTGGGAGACTCGGGCAACCACCCTTCCCAAATTTCAATAAAAAAAATTGTTATTTTTCCCATCTCTCCTTTGACCCTTCATGACTACACCTCTTGAGTCTGGTACTCCAGCTAACATCAACCATACCAGACAGAAATCAACTTTCCCCTTCTTTATATCTTCCATAGATATTACAGGAGGGGGAAAATACCCACCTCTATTTGACGTATGTTTACAGTGTATAACAGACAGATGTATTTATTATACTAAGTTGACTATAATAGACATGTATTGCAGGTGGAATAGGTGGATCCACGGCTGATTTTATCATGCACAGGTTAGTTGACAGTTCCGCAGCACTCTTCATTCATTAACATAGTGACTGGTTATAGTGTAGATACAGTCAAGACAAGAGTACAAGGTCAACCTCATGCTCGTGTGCAGAAATACACGAATATGATACAAGCATATAAACTCATATACAAGCAGGAGGGAGTAATGAGGGGTTTGCATGCTGGTCTCACACCTGCTATGATTGGTTCCAGTAAGTATTAGAGCCATTACTTACTCACTCGTATTAAAGGATAAAAATAGTTCCAGGAACAACCTTGTATTTCACCATCTATGAGACAGTAAAAAGAACACTTGGTCAGACACACATTCCAGAAGTGGTCACTCATTTGATAGCAGGATCATTGGGTGATTTAACTGCTTCTGTTATCTATGTGCCATCTGAGGTACTAAAGACTCGTCTTCAGTTACAGGGCAGATACAATAACCCTCATTTTGTGAGTGGATATAACTACAAAAATACCTGGCATGCAGCAAAAATGGTACATGTGTATTTAACTATTGGAATGAACCGAGAACTGCTATTAAATTGTGTGTCAATAGATTGTGAAGTATGATGGATTTGGTGCACTATTTCATGGATTCAAAGCAACCATATTGAGAGATGTGCCTTACTCAGCTCTTCAATTTGCTTGTTATGGTAAGTGGTATAAAAAGTGACAATGGAATACCACACCTCATTCTTTGTTTACTCTAGAACAATTCAAAAAGTTTGCACAGAATAGATTTGTTAATCCGGGAGAACCATTACCAATGGGAATAGATTTGATCACTGGCTCTATGGCAGGTGGGATAGCAGGTGCGATTACAACCCCATTAGATGTCATGAAAACACTGTTACAAACTCAGCAGACGAGCAGTAAAAAGAAGGCAATATTACCAGCATTGAATAATACATCAAAACCCTCTTTAGACCCACCACCCAAGCATTACAGTGGTATCATGGAAGGCATGATGTGGAATTATAAACATCAGGGATTAGCAGGTTTATTCCGTGGTTTAGGACCCCGTGTATTTTGGACTAGTTTACAGAGTGCTATCATGTTCGTGGTTTATGAACAAGTACTTCAATTCGAGGGTTCATTAAGAGACAAACAAAGCTGGCCTCCTTCTGCTATAGCAGGAACACTTCTATAGACTCCCTTGATCATATTTCTTTTCTTTTTTTTGTATACATATTTAACCATTTATACTCATTTTTATGAATGAGACAACCCATATATACACAGACACACACACACACACATATATAGATATAGATATATGTGTTATAAGCAAGCACATATATATATGTATGTACATATATATTTATATAAATATATATATAAAAAAACACACACTCACACAGACTCACTCACTCACTCACACACGCACACACTCACATTTATTTTTTTTGTATCATAAAATATATAATAGAAACAATTTACTTGTCACTTAGTTTGGGAAATGACACTAACAGATTCTTGATGATACGTTTACCTGCATGAAGATTCAGGAGTCGAATACGTTCATTCTGTAAATGGGCTTGATCGGAAGACTGTCCAAATGGAATGTGAACAGCAGGGGCATGACAGAACTTCTCTAGCCAACGTACTGCTGGAATTGATCCACCCTCTCTAATATATAAGGGCTTCCTCTTCCATTCATTCTCAATGGCCTTCTCGACCGCCTTGAAATATTTACTATTCAGATCACCCAACCAATACTCTGCTGCACTCTCAATGGTAACATAGATACTGTTATCTGAATTAGACTGTGAGAACACCTCTTTCACATACTGTTCAAATTGAGAACATATATCTGATATCACCTGGTCAGGAACTACTCGCATACTGACAGATGCCTTTGCACTGCGAGGAATAATAGTAGGATTATTGATGGACACATCAATCTTATGAACTGTCAGTGTAGGATATCTCCAACGAGACATCAGTTGATTCTTCAATTTCTCGGTATTCTCATTGCCGGTCACTGCTATATGACATCTCATCTCACGGCCACAGCAGTTGTGTTGCAGTGAAGTAGATGAATTCATATTGACCTGGGATTGATGGTCTGTAGAAAGTACTTCTGATGATTGCATCCATTCAATAATAGGATCATATAACTTCTTCTCTGCGTCAGTTACAGGTCTGACATTATCATAGAACCCTGCATTGTCATATGAGTCATTCAGTATGTCTTTATGAGAAGAATTTAAGTGACTTACGTGGTATAATTACTTTCTTATTGTTATCGACTAGTTTCCCAAGAACATGTATCAGATCAATCAATGGCTCAGAAACTGCTCCACCTTCCACACCCGAATGAAGATCTGCACGTTCATTGCAAATAGAAATGGTAGCATGAATCACACCTCTTAATCCATATGTGATACAAGGCACATCTTCTCCCAGCCAGTAAGAATTACTGTAAATTGTGATTGATTAGTAAGAGAAAAGTATTAGAATGTGAGGGTTATAATACCTTAATAATATCATATCTACATCCTCAAACAATTCCTATTAAACATCATCAGTCATTCGTCTTCTTCTTTTATTATTGTTATCTACCCTACCTTATTCTTATCAACTGCTTCATAGAAACCAACACTGCCACTTTCTTCTTCTCCTTCTATCAGGAATATCACATTCACATCAAGTAAGCCTTCTTTTAGTAGTTCATTAACTGCAAATATACAGGCTAACATAGGGCCCTACAAGAGTATGGACATTAGAAGATAACAGCAGATATACTCACAGCCATACTACCTTATTATCACTTGTTCCACGCCCATATAAATATCCATTCTTCCCTGTCATATTAAAGGGATCTGATCCCCATAAGTTCTTTTCGTCCTCTGCACTAATAACATCATAATGACCATAGATGAGGATAGTAGGTACTGATTTATCAGAAGATGATTTCTTCCCAATAAACTTTCCGTATACAAGTGGATTTCGACCTGGTGCACCAGGAATCTACACATATCCATTATGTTAATCACTATAAATAAGATTCAATTGAATTTTTATTACCATGCGACTCACTGCACCCAACTGCTGTAATATATTCTTCAAGAAACGCGCACCTCTTCTACATTCCTCTAGATAAGTAGGATTTCCACTCACTGTACGCATGGATATCCACTTCTCGAGAACAAATAACATCGTGTCTGATAGGAATATGAATACGCTATGCACATATAATACACAATGCTAGCTTACCATTTGGGGGAACACCCTGAATATGTCCATTGGGTCTTCTAAATGGCTCGAAAGTAGAGTAAGTTGTATCAGGAACATCCCAGAATTTGATCGATTGATCATTGCTTCCAGATATCAAATATTGATCATAGGTTGTTAATGACAATACAATACCAGCATGATCAGTCAAACTCTCTTTCAGTAAAAATCCTTCATTCCATATCTTCACACTTCCATCAGCTGAGGCACTCACAAATCCTGAACCACTAATAGCTACTGCAAGTACATCATCCTATAATACGTATATCAGACACGAACCATCTTTTCCTCTAGTCTAACTTACAGTATGTGCCATTACAGATCTGATCATTTGATGCTATTGAAACGCATAGATGTTAAATAGGCCGTCATATTTATATACTCCTCGATACTTACTGTCTCCAGATCCCAGACCTATAATGAAGATACACATGAGCAAATCAATGTGGAGAACAATAGGTTGTTGCTTACCTGAACATCACCATCCTGTACACCGCAGAACAAATAGCCATCTTCGGACAGAGCTAAACAGAGAACACCCTTATCTGGATTGCCATGCAGTGTATGCAGATGTTTGATTCCACCATTTCCAATAGACCACAACTAGATAGACCAATGCATTAGACTGACTAGATAAAAGTATTCCCAAACCATCCTTACCTTGACATCGCCATCACCTGATCCACTAATAAGAACCTCGCCTTCAATATTAGGTACCTCTGTAGCATGGAGTAAACAATACACATAACCATCATGTGCATTCATATGGACATTTTTCTCCCTTATTATACACTTAATGACGCCTTTATCCTCTTCCTTCTGCTCCTCCATGCCAGTACCTGACTCGAAGAAGTTGATGGACTTTCCACTTTGGCGTAGAGAAGGGCGTATGATAGGGATATCCAGTGTACTCCCATGTGTCTGGGAATCGGCAAAATCATACCACTGTAAAGAATACTTTGTCACACAAATCTCATCTAAATCCGGTGTGTATATTGTACCTGTATACTCGTATTCTGGCTACCAAAGAATATCATATTATTCACATCAGAAAATACAATGGAGAAGATGTCTCCCACATCATGACATGATTGTATCAGATAAGCACATTTCAAGGTCTCTGTATTCCACACCTAGATAGAGTTGGCTATTAACGAATACTACCTTATCTATCATCAACACAATCTTACCCTGACAGTCCCATCCCCTAATATGAACACGCTTACCTATTAGTCATTGATCACCTACATCTACAGAATGCAAGATAACCTACCTGAACAACTGAATAAGTACTGGCCATCACCCGATAACTTCAATCCTAGTACTGTTCCTTTGTGTCCTTCAAGAATAGTCACCAGTGTGAATGTCTGGAGATCCCATACCTGCCCTTCATACAGTCAGTATCAGACACCTCACTTGTATTATAAATGACATTACATGAATCTTTGAACTCTGACTGCCACTGAATAGATATCGCTTACTAGCTACCAGTGATAATACTGAGTTATTGTCCTCCTGTGATATAGTATGAACACACCGAGTAGGGTATAAGGGTGTGGCATTATTGAAATTAGACAGATTCCCTAAAGAATAAGGGTGTTATTGGTTGTTCTCTCTCTTAAAGTGCTATTATACCTAAGGGTGTTGGACTCTCTGTTCTGGAATGAGTATGTGCTTTATACATTGGGGTCAATTAAGAAGAAGAAGAAGGAAGAAACAAGCCCATGGAAGATAAATAAATAAAAAAAGATATTCGGATGATGAATATAATAGAAGGTTTATTTATAAGGGATGACTATAAAGATTTAATTATGTGTATAAAATGCTGAAATAGGATAAAGAGTGTAGAATGAGTGTCCAAGGTAGAATGTGTGTCAAATAGAGTATAGAATGTGTTAAAAAGAATACTTTATAATATGATAAGAAAGAAGGTGCTGGGTTATATGATAGAAGTTGATATAATAAGTAGTGGATCCTTCTGTTGGTTTGATGCTTAGTATTCTTGTCTTCCTTCATATATGCATTCAAGATAACTGGATAACAATACTGTGATGGAGTGAGTAAGATACTCAAATAACATACAAACATCTTTACATACCAATCATTATCTGTTCCTTTTGATTGTCGTGCATCATCCAAATCAGCAGCCAATATGGTACAGAAGTCATCCTTCACAGCAGGATCACGATATATAAACAAATCCTCAGTAGGATCATACCCGATCAACACTATAAAATGACCTATAAAAGAGAGGGATTACTATCTTATCAACTGTTGAAAAGCAGGCTATTTTTACCTAGGTAGTCATAACCCTTGAATCTCTCCAGTATCATATCCAACTGTCCACATACAGATCCCAAACAATAACCAGATTTCTATCAATATCATCATTAGTCCCTGTCTATCCTCTCTATTCAGACCACACAATCAACATACTCTGCATAAATGACATCTCAACAATCGAGCATTGACGAGTGTGATAATAGCAAACTTCCTACAGTATAAGAACCTCTTGAAATCATCCAGTGGTAACATCCTGGGAATTAAAATAATTAATTGGCTTTCTATTTGTACCAGTTACACATGAATCTCTTACATTCTGACGATATGAACAGAGCGACTTTTGGCAATAGCAAACAGCCTGTTCACTCTCTTCTCGTCTTCAGTGAAATCATCCTGATAGAACTTCTGGTCTTGGTATTCCTTACGACTACCGAGATAGCTAGTATAATAAGTGAAGTCCTGTACATAGTTTCGTAGTAAGAAGGCCAGATCTATGGTCCATACACTGTTGACTGGACATTGTCTTGACATATCACCTAGGTTACAATTGAATCCTAATCCTTTTAATGTCATAGCAACACAAGCTAATCCGCAATCCCAATTTGTATCCTGTATTTATTTAAATTAGAACATGATTAGACCAATAAGGTATATTTTCATTTAGGCAGTGTTTGCAGGATTCAAATAGATAAACAACCTGCATTATGTGTGGTATTGGATGATCACTGAATTCAGCATAATTCATCATGGTATCATCTAGAGTGGTATTCATACCATCATCTGTTCCAAGTGAGATCATGTTCTATCTATTTAATGTGTGTATCTACTCTGGTGTGTATAGAAGATAGTTGTTGTGGTTAAATATACATATATTCTCTGTTGATGAATAAGTGTATATATAGATGGCTGATATTATTTATAGAAACTGAAGAAAAAGGGAAGAAGAGAAGAGACGACTATTTTGTGTTTTTTCTGAACTTAAAGTGGGAAAGGGAGAAACATGAGTGTGCTGGAAAGAGTGCCTCTAGGTAAGGATGTTGAATCAGATAGCGACATGTGGGAAACACACCACAAATAAATAGAATCAAGTACATTGGATGGTGAATAACCCCATTACTCCATTCCAAGCACATGATCGAATGGGATAATGTATTCACCTACAGAACAGGATTTCAATGGGTATTTGGGGACTGATGTGTACATGAACAATGGGGAGTGACCGCGGATGTAACAAGCGGGGTTTATGCTTTGAGTAAATGATTACAGTAGAGCAAATAGTCTCTTGATGGGTGAGTATCTTTGATATCAATTTCCCCGGGTGAAGTGGGCATCGGGTATACTACTCTGGGTAAACAAGGCAAAAGAAGAAATAAGGGTTTTGCTATTTGCACCCTTTTCTACGTGATGAAGTTGGAATCACGTGTTTATACTCCTTCTTCTCACCTGATAAGGAGGACTGAATGAATGTGGTGCCAATACACACTTTTTAAAGTAATTAAAAGCTTTCATTGCACAGCCAAACCATATACCCAACCTTGAATGACTTCCAGTTCTCTGTGAAAGATTGTCACACCAGGTGTTGACACAATTGAATTATCATTATGATCCGCAACACTAATCCCGGGAAAAGATACTTTATCTTTGTTCACCGTGTTGATGGCTCAAGGTTCATCTCCGTGTTTACAACACAGAAAAATCTACCTCCTCTGATCACTTCTTGTTACTAATGCTGAAAGAGTATTCAAAGACTGCCTCATGCATTCATACTATCAAACTTGTATCCGGGAATGTTCTCGAACTCAAACATAAGGTAAGGCATGAAAGCTGATGTTAAGTAATAATATGCTGAGTAATGCTTCTTCATAGATGTAAGGTTATCACGTGAGGAGAGGGAAGGGCTCAGTAGAGAACCCCTCTCATTGGATGCTCAATTCTCAACTAAACAACGAAGTAAAATAAGGCTATATTTTTTTGCACGCTTCTCCCTCCCCCCTTTCTTCTTCTTCTTTATTAAACAAATAAAAACCTTGCCATTATCCCCAACTGATTAATAACAAGTGAACATTGTTCGACTGAACAACCATAAACAATATTCAAACAGTAGATGCATCAGACCATGAGACAGTCCCGTATACCCGAACAACAAGGTGTTGGTCAGACATTACCTCCAGTACCAGTTGGCATTGATTCCTTGAATGTACCTCCCTTACCACCAGGTGCTATGCCTACAGGTACACGCTTACAGGTGGGGAAATACCAGGTTATTATTCATAACTTTATTGCTGAAGGTAGATAGAATATATACACACATATATTGCCATAGATATATACACATATTCTAAATCAAACATATAAAAAGGTGGATTTGCACATGTTTATTTAGCAAGAATAGAGGGGAAGACAGGATATGTGGTATTGAAGAGAGTGGCAGTACCTGATCCCGAGAGACTGAAGATGGTTGAGAAGGAGATAGAATTTATGGTAACCATAGTAAATAGCCATATACATCCATCATTGATTGCCTGTGTTATTTAGAGAAGATTAGGAGATCATAAGAATATAGTGAGATATTATGCTTCAAGAATAGACGCGATACCATCAGGGGGATTCGAAGCATTGATCTTGATGGAGTATTGCCCTGGTAAAGTCATAGTGATGATGACACGATGAATACTCATTACGTTCTTTCATAGGGGGTGGAGTTATTGATTTGATGAACAGAAGATTACAACAACGATTGACTGAACCCGAAATACTGAAGATATTCAGTGATGTCGCAGAGGTACACACAGGTTACACTAGAGTGAAGTCATTCAATTTACTGACATTGCCATTTCCAGGCACTTGCTTATATGCATTACTGCAATCCACCTGTCTTACATAGAGATCTCAAAGTAGAAAACATACTCATACTCAACCAGGACCACTATAAACTGTGTGATTTCGGATCAGCCTCTCTTTCAAAGGGGAATTATATCCCACACAATCTGAGGGAAGTACAGAAGCTGGAGGATGATATCCAGAGACACACAACACTCCAATACCGTGCTCCTGAAATGATAGATATTTATCAGAAGAAGCCTATCAATGAGAAGGCTGATATATGGGCTATGGGCGTATTACTCTATAAGTTGTGTTATTATACTACACCCTTTGAAGAAGAAGGCCAATTAGCTATATTGAATGCGCGCTACACTATACCCAACACCCCGATGTTCTCTGATGGGCTACGTCACTTGATTATGTCCATGCTCCAGGAAGATCAGAATAGACGTCCCACTATATATCAAGTCATGAAGGCTGTTTGTAATTTGAGAGGATTGGACTGCCCCATTAGAGATGTGAGTGAGGATATGAATGGAGGTGTCTTATACTAACATCTTTTTGAACCAGATCTATGCAGACGCCGTATCTTCTCCCCCACCCACCATGTCACATAAATCACCTGAACCAGAGAACGTGTCGATATTCGAGAATATATCTATGCCTGTACCAGAAGCACCTGTCATTACACCTATGAGGCGGGGCAGACCCACCAAGAATGATAAACCATTGAATGCAGATCATCAGGGTAGTCCTGACCCCCATGGTAACTTCAAATCGAATCACCAACATAGCAACAGTGGGAGTAGCACTGGTAGTAACAAATATGATCCCTTTGATCCAGCATATGTCAGAAATGGACATGCCACTACTTCCACCGAGACGACAGATAACAACTTGAATTCATTTCAGAACAGTTTCACAATGGACACTAATGACAGCCACCCTTCAAGAGTACAAAGTGCCCCAGCGAGCCGCCACACAACACCTATTGCCCAGACAGCCGTCAGAATACAAACACAGCCCAATTCACCTAAAACTGCTTCACCTGTTGTCATACCAACCAAGTCAGTTTCTGGTAAACTTCATAATAAGAACTTGATCTCGGTAGAAGATGACAATGAACCCAAGATGAATAAGAGAGTGTCTTCTAGTATTGAAGCTAGATTCATGGCTATCAAGAATGCCAGTAGAAGCAATTCACCTGGTGACAGCATATTAAATAAGACACCTACACCTGTCAAACCTTCACCCACAGTCAGTCAAACATTGAAGAAGAATAAACCGATTCCACCACCCAAACCAGCACGTTTTCGGTCTAATCCAACTGCTGTTCCCAACTTGGATGAATTTGAGAATAAATTTCCTTCATTGGAGGATCTTGATAGACAGTTACCAGTAGAATAAAAAGAAACCCTTGTTCTACTCTCCTTACTTATTTACTCAGAAGAGAAATAGATGAACTCTGATTGGGCAATGGACATTGAATAGAGACACAGATGAGTGTATGGGATGTGTGTATGGGTGTGTCTAGGCTAAGTATGAATCATAGTAGATGGGAAAAAGAGAGATTGGGGGTCATAGATATTAACTTTATGAAGGATGGGGGGGTCAAGAGTGAGAAAAGAAAAAAAAAGAGATTTTTTCCCCTGCTGATTTCCTTGAATGGAATAAAAACTCCATTTCTAATGACATATTCTACTTTTCTCTTCATCTCATCCATCTCTTTTCTTCTTTCTTCCTTTCTCTTTACTCTTACTCTATTAGAATGTGTGGAATATCAGCAATTATATTGGCTGATCAGAATGGGGCTGCTTGTTCGGATCTGTTTGAGAGTTTAGGCCTACTTCAACACCGTGGCCAGGTAATGTTCGTAGTGTAATTGAGAGAACTGGGAAATTTATCACATAAGTAATCATAGGATGCTGCTGGTATTGTTACTTGTGGTGCAAAAGGTCGTTTGTTTCAATGTAAGGGCAATGGTATGGTGAGAGACGTGTTCAGTGAACAGCAAATGGCCAATTTGATCGGCAGTCTCGGTGTTGCTCATGGTAGAGTATCTTCATTATAATGAACTTAGATGCCATAAACTCATTTCCTACTCTCAATCAGCTCGTTATCCCACTGCTGGTTCTTCCTCCACATCAGAAGCACAGCCATTCTATGTGAATTCGCCTTATGGCATCGTCTTTGCTCATGTACAGTATCCACTCACCCTTCATCTATCCGGAAACTGAACTAAATCAACATTTATATATGTGAATAGAATGGTAATTTGACTAATGCCCGGGAATTGAAGACCTTTCTGGATAAAGTGGCCCATCGTCACATCAATACTGATTCTGACTCTGAGTTATTATTGAACATTCTGGCTAATAACCTTCAGAAGACAGGTAAATTCAGGTAAGGAAAAAAAATATACCAAATCGGCGGAAATAATATTGTGGGAAAAAATCATCACACTATGGCTCATCATCTCATCTATATTTAGAGTGAATGAAGAAGATATTTTCACTGCCATCAAAGATCTCTATAATCAATGTCGAGGTGGTTATGCCTGTGTTGCTATGATTGCCGGTTATGGTATTATTGGGTTCCGTGATCCTCATGCCATTAGACCTCTTATATTTGGTCGTCGTAAATCACCCCATGGCTATGATTATATGTTTGCATCTGAGAGTGTCGTTTTAGAGGCACTTGGTTTCACGGACTTCGAGGATGTGAAAGGAGGTAAATATTTTTAAATATTTTTTTAATTAGATCTAATTGACCAATCACAATCTAGGTGAGGCAATTATTATCACCAGGGAGAAAGTATCCAAGCGCCAGTTGATAGTTACAAACTGTATTACACCTTGTATATTCGAATATGTCTACTTTGCTCGTCAGGATAGTATTATCGATGGAATCTCTGTCTACAAATCTCGTCTTTCTATGGGAGAAGCATTGGCTACTCAGGTTGTCAGGGCATTTGGAAACAATATGGATATTGATGTGGTGATTCCTGTGAGTAGAGTATACAGAGTACACACATGATATATTGACTCTTACTGTTGAATAGGTTCCTGATACAAGTAGAGCTGCTGCACTCCAATGTTCTCGTAAACTCAATATTGCTTACAGAGAAGGTTTTAATAAGAACAGATATGTTGGTAGAACATTTATTATGCCTGGTCAACAGACAAGGTAAGCAATGATATGTCTAGGAGGAACTCGTACTTACTGTCTCGGTATAGACGTAAGAATGTCAGGCGTAAGTTGAATGCAATGCCCTTAGAGTTTGCTGGAAAGAATGTGTTGTTGGTGGATGGTAAGAATATCAACTAAAGACGGATGATAAGTATCTTAATAATATCCTCTCTCACTATAGACTCTATTGTGCGTGGTACTACCTCTAAAGAGATCATTCAGATGGCTCGTGAAGCAGGAGCAAAGAAGGTCTACTTTGCCTCATGTGCACCCCCTATTAGATACCCTAATGTTTATGGAATAGATATGCCAACCAGAAATGAATTAGTTGCATATGGGCGTAATGTTGATCAGATTGCTGTTGAGATAGGAGCAGACAAGGTTATTTATGAAGACTTAGAAGACCTTATTCAATCTGTGCGTACATTCAATCCTAATATCAAAACGTTTGATACTTCTGTATTCGATGGTAAATATGTAACTGGCGATATTGATGAAGCTTATTTCAACTACATTGAAGGAGAAAGGTCGTTAGGCAGCTCCCTTAACTCAGAGAACGAAAGCATTGGATTACACAATAGCTTCATTAAGAGTTAATGGTTGAGTGCTCTTTTTTATCGCGTCATGTTTAATCTTAAAAATAAATAACATCCTCACTCAAACAAGCTATTATCATCTAAACCGAGAAGGTTTATATACAAATATGGTAATTTAGACAGTTATATGATGGGCTTCCACCCAGAAATCGGTTTAGGAGCATTTCCTTGATTAGTATCCAATAGGAATACCCCTTCATCATACGTTTTTGAATACCCTTTATAAAGATTGCACTAGGTTGTGATAGTGTGCAAAAATAGATGTGATTCTTTGCATATATCAATCATCTTTCAACGTCATCATCACTTAAAATAATTTTTTTTCTAGTGGCCAAGTGTTTCCGCGCGCTAAGGAATGAGTTGGATTTTTTGATCGAAATACCCAATTCTTTGTTCTCTTTACCTTATAGAATAAACCTATAGAAACCATTTTATTCTTCAAAAGTGCACCACTCTTATGATCGGCTTGAACAAAAGTAACAGCAGTGAGGAAATAAGATACGATACACTTATTAGCTGTGGTAAAGCCATTGATCAGATCATTGAGCGTGAGCAGTTTCAACCTGATTTAGCTGAGATATTACAAGGTGAGCTCATGATAGTCATGAAGTGTATTTGGCCCTCGTTCTCATCCTCATTTAACCTGCAGGTTCAACATCTGTGACCTATGTACAACCATTAACTGGGTCTGATGAGGAATTCTTGAAGACTCATTCAGTAAACTTACCTCCCTCTATTCGTGGCCAGTTGGACTGTAAATGATATTTGATGAATAAACAGTAGAGACACACCTTTAACAGTCTAATTTACTATAGATCTGGAAGTGCGTACTTTTATGGGATTATTCCCTGAAATCAACAGAGCTTGGATGTCAATTGACAATAGACTATTCATATGGAACTACAAAGATGGGTAAAATAATAAATAGTAAACAAACACTTAGAGAAAGGGGCCATTGACTTATAAACTCTCTAGTAATGATGTATATGAGTATAACGACCAAGATCAAGTTATATGCACTGTGGGCTTGGTGAAGCCTAAAACAGGTACCATTGTTACTCTTCTCTCTTAGACAAACAGCCTACTTACATGTTATCTATTAGATGTATTCAGTGATGCAGTAGACTACCTTCTTATTGTCGCCACACCACTTCAGATCATCCCACTTGCCCTATCAATCAATAAGAAAGAATCTTATTCAGCACAAGGAATCACCTTATATGCCACTGATCTGACTATTCCAGCTGATGAGATATTGATGGCACAAATTACAGGCACAAAGGATGGCAGGATATTCATGATTGGTAATGATGGACACCTTTATGAACTTGAATACAGAGTAAATACACCTAAACATAAGTAACCACACTGATAATGTATCTGACATCCCTCTTCAATTGCAGAATCCTGATATATGGTTCTCTCGTAAATGTCAATTGATATGTCGATCTGATAATTTATTCAACAAATATATACCAACTATGCTAAGAACAACAGTGAAGCGTAATGACTGATAATATCCAAAACATGGCCTCTTTTCTCACCCCTTTTTATCTTTCATAGCCAATATAACATCCATCGCCATTGATGATGAACGTAAGGTGCTCTATTTGCTTACCAATCAGTCTACTATTGAGGTATGGTTGACTGCATCAGACTATTATGCATAACTTACACTGTTCTATTAGGTTATTTACTTGGGTGACTCTTATGATAACTATAAGTCTATATATAAATACACCAATATCATTGATAATGCACTACAAATGTCTCGTCAACATATGAGGACATACGAAAGAGAACATTTTCGCGTAGAATCCATCCATGTCATATCAAAGAGAGAATCAAAGAAGCTCCATTTAGTGGCTGTCACCTCTTCTGGTTTTCGCTTATACTTCACACACCACAAAGACGCACTAAGAACCACCCTTCCCTACGATAAAATACCTGACACTCTTGAATTAGGCCATATTCGATTCCCTTCTCCCAGCATAGATTATGCAGCAGGTGAGACTAGATATAGATTCCGATATTCTTACTATGATTGTGGTGTCAGCATATCTGTGAGGGGTAAGACTGAGGATACTGATTCCATTATGGTCACTAGCCCGAGTATTGCAAAAGTGAAGTCTGTGGAAGACACCACACGATCAGCGATGAGTATGGTAATGTATATGGATGGAAGAGGGTAAATGATGTTGACATCTGATAGTGTCCTATGTTAGAATATAGGCAGACCCACTCTGGTCGAAACATTAGCAGTGGTTGAATCTGATTGTAAGATATGGACAATTCAAGAAGCAAACAAGGAAATGACAGGGATGCACACATTAAAAGATATTGCCGAACTTCCCTCAACTCCACCCAGGCAGTTCCTGGCATTGACTGGCACCTCTCTGATCTTCTATAATAAACAAAGACCTGTCGATGTATTACAACGAATGATCACTCGACTTCCTCAACCTAACAGAAACAAACACAGTGAATATATGTCCTTCTTCGAGAGATATGGAAAGAGCGAAGCATGTGCCTTGTGCCTTAGTATCGCCTGTTCTGCTGAATCTCAAGGTTAGTATGATGGATACACTCTATCTTTACAGATATAATCTCATGTGATTGTATATAGACACTGTGAAAGAAGCTACTCGCTTATTCTTCGAGTTCGGAGGAGCCCCTTCTTCGGCACCAGATGTTCCAAGAGCCAATGACACCAACATCAACCCCATTGGTAGAGTCTCTGGACAAGTTGGAGTTATCTACAGTGGTAAACATGATGGATTTTTACTCTATTTCGGCCGTCTCGTGTCTCCCATATGGAATTCCAAGATATTTGCTAATATGTAAGTGGGCTATTTTGTGACATGAGGCATCTATCTCTGACTAAAGATATTATCTACTCTGTAGCAAAAATAATGAAGCAATGAACAACACTCTGTTTGCCAAGTTGCAGAAGTCCTTATTAGAGGCACGACATAACTTAGTCAATCTCAAGCAGTTCATGGATGCGTATGTACTCTCTATGATTACCTGCCATTATACTAAAGATTTGTTGTTGTAGCAACCCTTCTTTCCACTACTCAGCCACCATATCAGATCCTCGATTCCAGACATCAGATCAGAGTGTCCTCTTATTAGAACTAGTAAGTTAATGGTAGTATGAAGTACATTCAGGTACCAATGACTGTTTTAATAGGCTGAACAAAAATCTGTGCATGAGTTGTATTTACTGCTTATACAATGCATTGAGGCCATATCGTTTATAGACTTCCTCACCGATACTGGCATAGAAGAGATCATCAAACAGTAAGTGACTAGATATGACAGAAGCATACAAGTGAACTAACTCTACATGAATATAGAATCCACGATAAATATGCTGACCATATCAATGCATTTGATCTGAATAAAATGTTAACCACCCTGGCAGGCAGAGACACGACTAGAGAACTTGTCTTATCGGCCATCTATAAATATGGGTCAATCCATTCACATGCTGAGTACAACGTTGTGAGCGAACTATTGAAGAGGACATGTGGATCATTCTTCAATAAAAATGACTTTGCTTTCTTCAAGGTAAAATATTCATGACAGAGTATGGATAAACAGACATGTATTCTAAAACAGAGTGAAATAACAAATAGGGATCAGAGAATATAAGCCGTGCATATAAATCAGAGTCAAGGTATGAGAAATCAGCTGCTTTGAAGGAATCGTTGGCCTTTTTCAAGGAGACAGCAGATGATATTACAGAAGATAAGATGGGTGCCATAGTGAGTGATTACATGACATGCTCCTTCCATGTGGGCATTATTGAACTTGGGTTGGAGCGCGCCAATAAGTTAGATCCTCAGCAATTAGGCCTTGTTGCATATGAGACAAAGTCAGACAAGGATGGTTTTAATCATTTGTATTACCAGAAGAGACTTCGAGCATACGAATATATATTCTCAGCATTAAAAGATGTGTGCAATCTGAAGACACAGTCAGTACCACCCAATCGTGCACCTATTGAGGATAAAGATATCTATATCAGCAATGTATTCTCTACAGCATTAGCTACCCGTGATAAACTATTTCATTTCCAACTCTATCAATGGTATATTAAAGAAAACATGACTAATGAGTTATTATCAATTGATACAGTCTATTTGATACCATTCTTTCAGAATCATGTCACCAACCCACTATGTTCCCTGGATTTCCTGTGGCAGTACTATAGACGTAGAGAACAATTTTATGATGCTGCTCGTTATCTGGAGAAGATAGCGTTTTTACGTACACATAATCTACCACTAGGCAAACGTATGGAGTACCTTGCTTATGCACATGTCAATGCTCGTTGTCGAGATCCCAAAAATCAGTCTGTTCAGGAGTCAACAGAGTTCATCCAAACATTGGATGAGTATATAAATACTGCAAGACAACAAGTCAGGGTACAGACTATATTAAGAAGTAGAGAAAATCCAGAAGCCAAGACGGCAGCAGATCTACTGGATTTGGAATTATTGAGTGCTGAAAAACTGCAACAATTTAGAAATACTTACAATGTATAAGTTATTACATAAATAAAGTTTTCATTTTTTAATATATGAAGAACACAGATTCTCTTTATTATGTATACAAAGATATAGATACATATGTAACTTATCTATTCATCTCGAGATGATGGTTTCCCATGGTTACTATCTGATTATATCCATAGAAATATCGCCTTTACAAAAATAGAGTGTAATTCTTGTCCCGATCAATAAAGTATAAATTGTTCTTGACCTTCGAAAATTTCCATTCCTTTTCTTCTCTTTTTGCAATAAACATTCCATAAACTGTCATATCAAAATGGTTACTACAGAGAATAAAACTCCTAAAGAAGTCCAGAAAGAACAAGTGGTTGATGTGGTAGACGTCAATGTAGAAAAGGAGAAGAAGAAGAAGAAGCCTATTCGTCAGGTAATGAATATTAAGGGCGGGGTGGGTTTGATAATAAACTAATGCAATAATGTGTAGTCTGTAGGTGCTATTGTGATTGATCCAGAGACTAATAAGATTTTGATGCTGTCTAGCCGTAAGAGTGAAGGCGCCTATCGTCTTCCTCGGGGTGACTGTGATGAAAATGAGAGTCATGAGGATGCTGTTAAGCGTGTTCTTCTTGAGGAAGCAGGTGTTGAAGTAGATGACGTTTCCAAGAGAGTGGGCACTTATACAGAGGCCAATAAGAAGGGCAAAATTGTAGGCCATCATTGGTTCTTCCAGGTTACAAGTACTAAATTACTTGATTCATGGCCTGCATTGGATCGTAAACGTGTCTGGGTAAGTAGTCTATAAATGGTGATGTATATAAATATAGATAAGTGTGTATATTAATATACATTCTAATGCTTAGTTTACCATTGAGGAAGCAGTGGCCGCCTCTGCCGATCGTCATATCTCTCGCTTGGCACTTAATAGCTGTTCATCATTACAATAAATAATAGAATATACACACACAAATACAACCACACATTATACTCAATAGTGGGACTATATATAGATATTTATAGATCTCTATATATATATATTACAGAGGATGTATATTTATATATTTATATGATCACTTATTTAATTAAACCAATCGATAACATCTTTATTTGTGTGTATACCGTTCAACTATTTACGTGCTTGTATACCAAGTACCATTGAAGATGCCTGTATAGCATGCTGTAAGAAGGGCTTATGCTCTAACACTTTCATAGCCTCCTCCAGATTGAACTATAAATAGATATATATACATTATAAATAGGCTGTCATATTAATAGCAACATCGACCTACCCATCTTCTCTCCTTCTTCTTCTTTGATGGCCACTTCCTTATTAACTCATCAATCTGAATCTCATATACTTTGACATGTGCCTTCAATTTGCCACTCTTTCCACACTCATAATAAGCACCCACTATACCGATCACCTGTCCCTGTATACCAGCTAGAGTAGAAGATGGGGGATTACAGTTGGAAGGTGATACAGTCAAACCAATGGTAATAAATACCTTTATCGTATGTCACCTTCATTATTTCAACTTCAGGGATGTCATCTTCATCTATATTATATTTAGGCTATATTCAATAAACCATTTAATGTCTATTATATATATGTATACTCTCTGCCTAAACAGAGGCCGGAGTACTAATATTTCAATAGGGAACTTACTACACTCCACTTCTTATCTTCACTCTTAGCACTGGCTATAAGCATGATTCTATTTTTACGAGGATCGATGGGTAATCCATATATAATCTATGTGAAATGTATTAGTAATGATCACTTTAGCAGTAAGTACCTGAGTAAATTCACATGAATCAAGTCTTCTTCATTGATCTCTTCTGTTGGGGGAAGTGGTTCAATAATCTGTGAAGCTGCCATCATTTTTGGATTGTGAAAGGGGGGAATAGTATGGAAATAATTAGAAAGAAAAAAAAGGGTAATTTAATAACAACCAAACAAAAAATAATAATACCCAAATGTGACTGAAATCAAAATAGAGGGCTTAATCAACTCCCTCCCCTTAGTTCCAGCTGTAGTACTAAGTAGACAGGACACTTTACTCACGAGACCCCATTCTATCCAATCAGATGACTATATTTTATTGTAATATACTTTAGAATGGGCACCCAAGTAAAGTGGTAACTAAGCTGGAAACAATTTCCCGGCTAGTATAACATTGACAACCAACAATGGTTTCTATAGTAATTATTCGCAGTTACTAGGCGACAGTACGGGGTATACTCATAATGGAATAAATAAGGTGTTTAATCATCAGAATTTATACATATACAGTAAGTAATAAACAAGAAATAAATATCATTTATAGACTATGAGTGTATAGATTGAAGGATGTAACATCCATATATCATTAACAGCATGTGCATATAGACCTAGACAAAACGGAAGTTACCTGCATATATACTTATAGTTTGAGGGTGTTACCAAGTGGGCTCAAATACCTCATTATGTTCTAGCATATCTGATATTAAGAAATATCAAGCAAGCCTTAGGTAGATAATCGGTGGGAAGATAAACAGATAGGGTAAGTATTGATTGATTGGTTATCTTTAGTCACAAAGGTTCAAAAGGTGTACCTATATGGATGATTCTTTTCATCCATATATTCTATTCAGCCATGTCTCTATTCTACTCTACTTTATTCTGATGCTCCTATCACCTCCACCCATCTATGAATATTTATTGTATAAAAGTGATGTGAGTATGTGATATCCTTCTGTTATCAACGAACTAGGCAAACAGATCCCAGGATGATTTATATCTGTATTACCAGACATTTGCCCTGTCACCATTAAAGTGATAATATCAATGTTGACATCCCATCTATTCAACAATTGAAGATATTACATCTGTTACAGTGTTCATAAAATCAAATATTGGATCCATACTTTAAAATTGAAGAAATGAAGGAATAAAGCAAGATCTGGTTTGGATCCACTGAGAGAACAGTGATTGGATTTACCTTATCAAAGGCCTATTTACTATTAGAAAATAAACATCTTCGGCAGAAAGGATAGAATGAGATGAATAAGTACAGACAATATGGTCGTACATACTCTACAAACAATTCGCTGAATAGGATGGACTGAACACACCTACCTATGATTGCAGCAACCACCATATGTGCTCTATTTCAATAAATACTCCCCTAAATTAAACCAATCGAACAATTGTTGGTCTGTGCGTAATACCCATCTTAAAAGAGTCAGACTGATGGAGTAAAGATGGAATAGAGACAGATGGTCACTGCCCTTGGATGATAGTCTATAGGCCATTTTGTTTACTTTTTTGTCGATACCTCAATATTATTATTCTCTTTTAAAATTAATTATCAAGGAAGCAAAAAGTATAGACAATAACAGACGCCTACTTACCATATTAGGATAATGATTGACTGGCTGTTGTCAAATCAACATATATATAACACATAATGAGATGAAAGGGAGCAGTTGTATCCAAGTTGATAAAGATCATCATTTATTGATAATCCCTGCATTTCAGTGGTGAATAGACTATGGGAATCAGTGGTAACAACCTTGCTACTTCTGAGGATATCCCATATAGAAATGGATGTAATTCTTAATAGGATAATCTCTATTCACGAACCATTCAATAGCATGATATCTACATGCGATAGAGATCATTTTGTTTCCATGACAATGAAATAGATGCGGAATATCAATGTAATGCGTGGGTACACAATAATGAACTGAGAGTCCAATACACTCCCTGTGTGAATACTGAATTCCTTCATAATCACCCAACCCATACTGCTTATCTCTCTGTCCATCCATGTCTACAATATCTTGACTATGCACGCGGAGGGGATGACCGATGGCTGGTGTGACCCGGGTCTTATCCATGATTATTGACTTGGCTACTGATATCATTGGCTGTAAACAGGAATTAAATATCGTCTGTTCAACTTTTAATTTGACACGCCCTTTGAAATTAAGTATTATAACACCCCCTCTTTATTTTTTTATTTTTATTAATTGATATAAATATCAGATTTCCCACTCTGAGATTATTTCTCCTCACTCTTTACTCTCTACTCTCTATCATGACTGTTCCTAACCCTGTTTCTTACCCTCAAAATGTTGGTGTTTTGGCCATTGAAATGTATTTCCCCAAGAGAGTAAGTATCAAGAACACTTTGGATACACTGTTATATTGACATCTCCTCTAGTGTGTTAATCAGAATGAAATGGAGGCCTATGATGGTGTAAGTGCTGGTAAATATACCATTGGTCTTGGTCAAGATAAGATGGCTTTTATTGATGACAGAGAAGACATCCAATCTGTGTGTTTGACAGGTAAAGTGATGAATAAATAAATAAATTCTGATGCCATACTCATCATTGTTATCAGCTGTCCATAACTTAATGGAGAAATATGGTATCTCCTACAATGATATTGGTCGTCTTGAAGTGGGTACAGAGACTATTATCGATAAGTCAAAGTCTGTGAAGACATTCCTGATGACATTGTTTGGTGAACATGGCAATACAGAGATTGAAGGTATCGACACCACAAATGCCTGTTATGGTGGATTCGCTGCTTTCTCCAATGCTGTGAATTGGATTGAATCTTCCTCCTGGGATGGCCGTTATGCCATTGTTGTGGCCGGTGATCTTGCCTTGTATGCTTCTGGAAGTGCCCGCCCTACCTCTGGTGCTGGTGTCGTTGCCCTTTTAGTCGGTAAAGATGCTCCCATCATTGTTGAACGTGGTCTCCGTTCCACTCATATGGAACATGCCTATGACTTTTATAAGCCAGATATGCACTCCGAGTACCCCGTTGTCGATGGTAAATTCTCCAACACTTGTTACCTCCGTGCATTCGATAGCTGTTATCGTCGTTATATGTCTCGTCTTTCTCAACAGGAGAAGAAGGAGAAGCCTAGTATGGATGATATCGATTATGTAGTCTGTCACTCACCCTATGCTAAGTTAGTCAACAAGTCATTTGCTCGTGCTGTAAGTAACTGATTATATAATCAAGAAGTAATGGGGGAAAGAGCACAAGATAGGGGCATTATTAGTCATAATGAGGGATTATGATGAACTAACCTTAATTCTATTTACTACAGTCTTATAATGATTTCCTCCTCGATAAACAGAATGAGAAGTATGCTCCCCTCAAACCATTTGCTGAACTCTCCCATGCTGAGTCATTAGAGAGCAAAGATCTTGAGAAAGCCTGTATGGGATTAACCAAGGCTGCCTACGCTCAGAAGGTTGGACCTGCTGCCTTTGTTCCCAAACAGATTGGTAATATGTACACTGCTGCCGTTTGGGCAGGATTAGCCTCACTTATTTCCGAAGTTTCCTCTGAGACACTCCAGAATAAGCGTATCTTACTCTATTCCTATGGTTCTGGCTTAGCTGCCTCTATGATCTCCTTCCGTGTTGTAGGATCCACCGCTAATATCAAATCCAACTTGAACCTTCGTGAACGTCTTGCTGCCCGTACACATTCTAAACCTGAGGACTTCACTGCTGCTATGAAGATTCGTGAGAATACCCATAATGTCTGTAACTATACACCTGTTAGCAGTCTTGATAGTATCAACAGTGGTGATTATTATATTGAGAAGATTGATGACAAATGGAGACGTTTCTATAAACGTAAGGATTAATACTATATACAACACTTTGAAGAAACATGAGGAGTATTGGGATAACATCAATATTTCAAGCTATAAAGTGTATATAGATAATAATAATAATAATTACCCCCACCCTTCTTCCTACTTTCATCACTCATTACTTTGCATTCAATCTTTATATGGAGACAGAATAATACTAATAATACTCATAATAACAATAACAATAATACTACTACATAACTATATAAAACAAACAGGAGTATCATTCCTAGATACTCATGTGAATATTACCCAATGATATACAGTGTGTCTATTCACGATTAACAAGGAGACATACATCACAATCCATAGGAATAGTCAACTTCTATAAATATCCATCATGTATCATCAGAGTGATCCCTCATCACTGATCCACAGTACTCGTTCTTCAAGGATAACAGAGTGCACTTTATTCCTTTAGTACATATATATAGCCTCATATTAATTATTGGTGGGGGTATCGATGTTTACATTATATGCTCATAGGGGTATTTCAATAACCAGCAGGAAATATATCAGGTAGATCAGAACCATCTCCATATATTTCATCAAATTCGTCATATTCATCACTACTGAAGGTCTCTATTTCATCAACAACTAGAATATCATCCTTCTTTTCCTCGGGGACAGTAGCCATTAGAGAAGCCAATCTATCTAATTACATATAATTATAAATACATACATATAAAACCATGTGACATATTACCTTTGATCAATTGCTGTTGGACTACATACTCCATATTGAAGAAGTCAGGCCTCTTGAAAGATGTCTTTCCTGGGTTTGATGAATTCCTATTGCACATGACACCATACGTTGACACCAGGAATCTACAATCACTGTGGATATCATTGACCCAGTCCACTTTAGACCGTAATGTATCAGCCTCTTGTAAGTAGTCTAGGCATTTTGAAATATCCTCAATATTATCAAAGAAGGGAATACAGTTTTCATGTATATAGGATATAAACAGATCATTATCAATCGGTAACTTATTGATAACATCCTTGATACAAAATATGTTAACATCATAGCATAAAATAAAAGCAGATGTCATCTTGTTACCTGTGGCCGTTCTTCTAGTTTATTATACTCATCTCGCTTAGCATACAATACCTTGCCCAGTGCATGAAACAAGGACAAGGGATATGACTTTTCTGATATCTTCTCTCTTTTTCTCTTGGATGGTATTAGTGGTTTGGCTAATGGTGGAATAGAGTAAAACTGAAGTGTGTTAATCGCAAATCGTATATCTCCATTCGATATTAATTCTATCTCGTCCAGTTGTGGAGTAAAAGCCCTTAAGTGTTCTTTCTCTGAAATAAGCTTGAGTGCCTTCATCATCAATGTCTTGTTGACTGGATTGAACCTGTTGATAGATAGTTTATAATTTAGCTGTATTGCTCAAATGCATAAATAATCTTTGCCATTACTCTATCCGTGTGATTCTATCATCATTCACTAGATCATTAGGTAGGATATCTCTGACAGTAGTTATTCGCGTCTCGTTATTCACTTGATGATATGCTCCAATCTCTGTCCATGCTTCACTGATGACTATTACAATAAGAAATCGTTGAGGCATGTTCAGACAGTGGCGTATAACACTGTGAAACTGATTTCTGACACTTTCAGTGGTAAAATCAGGTATATCATCTACTAATATAACCTTTTGTCGCAATGTATGTGCATCCATAAGTGTATTGGTCTTGATAGATTGATAGATGAACTGTGAGAATGAATCCATCTGTGATACTTTCATAAACCTTATGTGGTGAGATAAACCCCTTCTACACACAGTAGTCTACAACACATACCACTGTTATATTCAAGTGCCTGTGAACGAGTGGACTCATCCCATTCCACTATTCTGTGCCCTAATATACGACTCAATAGTCTGATCAGGGTACTTTTACCTGATCCTGAAGGACCCGATAATATCAGCATCTTCACTCGACCTGATACAGACCCAATACACGAATCTTTAAAGGCGTCTCTACACTCTTTAATCTTCTTTGGATGTACAGCTATTTCAGACTAATGCAGTTGATGAGTATGACAGTTACGGATTCTAATAATGTGTCTATTCCGTACATACTTCAGTTTGAGGGGTGTATTTGTCTGTCCATAATTCTGAATGGATTGTGATCAATAAAAGTGAATGGTAGTTGCTATCCAACCTTACCTTTTGTCGTTCCACTCGAGTTGTGAAATGAAAACTTCTATGTTGATTAGAGATGTGAGACATAATATATAACTCTCTTGATTCTTATACAACATTTACATATATAAATAGATATATGCAGCTATACTATGTGTTGTCAATGTCTATCCAACTACTTACAGCTTGACCTGCAGAGCTCATAAAGTAGAATTTTCATAAACAAGAAATTAAAAAAAAAAAAGAGGGAGAAGGATAGATATGATTATTGTGACTTGTTATTATGCATGAATCATGCTATTCTATGCTTTCTTTATAGACTTGTTGGATACCCAAAGGCGTGTTTACACTAAATACAAACCGGTTTAAATACTGCTAGGGCACAGCAAGAGTTATAGCCCATTAACTAATTTATGTATGTATATATTAACTATAGCCTTAGTTACACTAACAAGTAGCATTTTGGCGCAGTAGGAAGCGCGTAGGGCCCATAACCCTAAGGTCGCTTGATCGAAACAAGCAAATGCTACATTTTTTCTTTTTCATTTTTCATTTTGAAACTCCTACTTCCTGTCATCTCTGTTATTCATGAGAAAGGTAAGTCGATGAAAGGAATGATGGGTATTTATAAAAAGAATAATAACAGTCAGATAATGTTAGTTGTTTCATGATTCAGTGTATGCTCTATGTTTCCTTTTGATCGACATTCATCTTCTTTTGCCTTGGAATTACTCATTTTTAATGGGTGATGGAGCTCTCCGAGTTGTAAGTGAAACTGATCAACCCGGGAAAGAGATTTGAGAATAAGCATTGAAGTGGATCATAAAGAAGCCATCAAAATGAAATAATACTTGTGCATCAATAGAGTGCAGAAGAGTGTGTGTTATCATGAGCGTTATGGTGAATCTATTCACACATCCCCTCTTTATTCCCTTGAGTGATTATTGATCCACTTCTAATGACCCTATTGTCAACTACTTCAAAGACAGACATAATGATAGGCTGTTATAATACCTCATGGTCTATTATGGATATCCCCTATCAATGTCACATTATTGTGCCTAAACAATGACTTCTATCTATCTGGAATAGATGACAATACCATGTGCCAGCAGTGATCATGTATCTCATTAGACACTGCATGATCATACATTACTGCAATATACTAGAGTCATACATTACTGCATTAAAAATAGAGTCGGTGTATCTGATAGCACGTGAGAGTAAATAAAGTTCCAGTTAAAGGATAGGCGAGAAATTATTTAACCTCTTCTTTCTTTTCCCTTTAATAACATTACTATGTCATCCTACAATTACATAATAAAGGTAAATAGACTCAATATAGCCAATACATGTACTAACCATGGGCTTATTATAGTATATCATAGTGGGTGATTCAGGTAACAGTGGAGATATACACTGATAGACATCATAAACTTATCTTCTTTCTTATAGGCGTTGGAAAGGTAGGTAATAGTGGATAGACAGAACAGATACACCACATTGATTATACTGTTATTAGTCATGTCTATTGTTACAATTCACAGATAAACGTTTCAGTGCTGGTCGTGAACTGACTATAGGGTAAAAAGGCATATCATGAAGCGAACATTTTCATTCTTATTAATACCCCAATAGTGTTGAATTTGGTTCTCGATTCATAACGATGGCAGATGGAAAACAGATCAAGTTACAGATATGGGACACAGTAGGTATCTGTTTATTAGTGTGCGTTTCTATACATATTCATTCGTTATGATAGGCTGGGCAGGAGAGTTTCCGAAGCATCACCCAGAGTTACTATAGGGGTGCAGCAGGTGCATTATTAGGTAAGAATAGAGTATGATCATTGTTGGTATATTGGGACTAATATTCATATTTAGTATATGATATAACAAGGTAAATCAGAGATGTTGATATCTAGTATACTCTACTTACCCCAATTTTAGGAGGGAGACATTTGAGCATGTATCAATGTGGTTGGCTGGTAATGATGGTTATGATATGATCCAACTAGATGTATTTATTGTGTATGATAGATGTGAGAAAACATGCCAATCCAAATACTACAGTTGTTCTAGTGGGCAACAAGTGTGATATGGAGAGTGGACAGAGACAGGTGACAAAGGAAGAAGGGGAGAAGTTTGCTAAAGAGAATGATGTAGCATTCTTCATCGAGACATCAGCTAAATCCGCTGAGAATGTGGAGGAGGTCTTTGCGAAGACAGCAGAGGATGTGTATGAGAAGATCAAGTTAGGTGTATTCTCTCCCAATGATGTAAGGATAGACACATTAACAGAGAATAATGTTTATTTAAACTGCATAATTCAATAGACATCTGGCATTAGATTAGGCCATAACCAAAGTGCTCTAGCTGATGAATACCAAGGAGGGTGTTGCTGAATATAATATCAAAGTGTATCCATGTTCTTCAGTCTAAATAGCGTCTCATTTATCATCATATTTATACATTCATCTCTGCTAGATAACTGATTTGCTGATAGTAGGATATCCTCCAAGTTTATGTTGGCCCCTTGTAACTAACAATGCTGTATTAATCTCTCTCTTTCTATATATATATATACATATATATGTATGTATGTATAATGGTATTAAACATCACATAATCTCTTTACCTGTCCTTCTAATATAACATCAGTTTCAGGATCTATTTTCAACTGCATACTATTTTCAGTAGTGTATGTCAAGTGAATGTCTGTATTAGAGTTGAATTTGATATCCTTTATACTGAATAGTCTGTTCATTTCCTTCACTTTCTGCTGATATCTATTTATATGTGTGAGAATCACACACTCTAAAAGGATATTGCACACTTACGCATTGTACTTATCCTCCATAAGTGGATCTCTCTTGGCTGTTATCTTGTCTATCTCAGCCAACTTATCCATGACTATCTCCTTTCTCTGCTTATAATCATCCAACTCTTCCTTGATATCTTCCATCTCCCATGTCTCCTGAGTCTTACTGTCACTTAATTCCTTTATTGATTGATTCAATATTCGAATACTGTTCATCTGATTCTGCAATATCAGTTTAGCCTCATCAACGGTAATATCAATAGTAGGATATGTTATGCTCTTAATATCTGACAGGTCACTCTCCTGTTTCCCCATCCACATAGTTAATAAAAGGTAAACTCGGTATAGAATATGGAGTATTTACCATTGCAGCCACTCCCATCACTATCTGTGATACTTCATTTATCTTGTTCAATACTACATGCTTCACTATATGGTGTATTGAGTATATATCACAACAGAATGTAGTCTCCTCTTACTTCTCTCAATCTTATCTATATCCCTAAACATCGTCTCCTTCAATTGATTGATTCTATCCACACTCTCTGAAATTTGGTTCTTTAAGGCTGTATTGCTTATCGCTAATGATATGTCAATAACAGTATATAAGCAATGGATTGAAAGAAGTATTTACTCATATCAGGTAGATTGTCTATGTCAATATTCAAGGGAGTATCTTCCTTAAAGAAAACTTCGAACAAAGCCCTAGCTCTTAACCCTCCATTAGCAATAAACAGATCTCTCATTTGATTCTGCAATAGATATCAGTATCAATACAGCAAGTACATTGTAGTTTCTACCTTCATTCCTTCAAGCTTAGTCTCCAGTTGCTTTGGATAGCTGATGTCATAGCTATTGTCTGTAATGACACTTTCACAGAGTTCAAGAAACGCATCTATGTTGTATTTTTGTGTCTTAATAGCCTCTAACTCACTAATGCCAGTGTAAGGTTAAATAAAATATCTGTATTCATTGGTTCTTATATACTTTGTGAAGGTTTGTAAGGGAGATTCTGGTATGTGTTGCATAGATAATTAATACACTCTGTTGGTGGGATATTCTACTGAGCATTTTTAATATTCATCAGTCTAAGCCACTGGAGAGTCTATCTATAATGTGAGTTCACAGATCAACATAGGTTATTTTCTATATTCAATATCTACAGTGAGATGGATAAACAAAGCTAAAGTAGCATAACAAATAGACCTATAAGATGCGCTTACTGCATAGAATATACGCATTGTGTCTCTAATAACATTTAACTAGTACTTGTATGTAGATATGAATAGAGGCAATATTTTTATTGGACGAATATGTACATTCATACTATTTATTTAGACAACGGTACCAGAAGCAGAAGCAATACGGGGCCATAAATCAGCACATTCCTTGGCAACAGGACCGGTGATAGCAGATCCCTTCATTTCACCCTTGGGGTTGACAATAACACCAGCATTATCCTCGAAATAGAGGAAAACACCATCTCTACGACGCCAGGCCTTACGTTGACGAATGACAACAGCTGCCAAAACCTTCTTTCTTAATTCAGGCTTACCCTTCTTGACAGTGGCGACAATCATATCACCACAACCAGCAGCAGGAAGTCTGTTCAAACGACCCTTAATGTTACGTACAGCAATGACATACAAGTTCTTGGCACCAGAATTGTCGGCACAATTCATGACGGCGCCAACGGGCAAACCGAGAGTCATGCGGTATTTAGTTCCTGAAACGCTAACTAAGTTCAAAAAGAGTATATGTCTATTAGTGACTGAATCCTACTCTCTTATTCCATAATGTATGAATGGTGTTAAATGAGCAATGAAGGAAACTACTGTGATCTGTCTCTCTATATAAAATTCCAAATATACACTTCCACCCATAATTCCAATTGATATTCAATAGAAGAACAAGCAAAGAAATACATAGGAAGAATATCATATAAATCCACTCAGTAGTTCTTCACCCATCCTTTTTATCCACACTCATTCTAAACAATGTAATCTATCCATCCTTCATCCTATCCTTCTAATCCATCATTCTACACTATATTCTACTTTGATATTGAAGATTACATACCCTTAGGCATTGCACAAGAAATACAGAGATAGAGGGGGAGTTATTGACTATCCACCCTTCTTCCCTTTGTTGCCTTCTCATCCGTTGTCGGAGTATGAATAGAGAGGGCAGGAGGAGAGATCGAGGGAATCCAATCTTCGAATTGTTCGGTCCGGAATATAGTTGCTTGTTACTTATATGGAAAAATAGATACTTCTGCATCAAGTGTCATCTTTTCTTAAGGGAGACTTCAAAGGGATCAAACTCGTATCATATTCTGAATATGAGAATTTTAAGTAGAGGGGATGTACCCCGGGTAATTGAGAGATCACCATTGTCCATGACAGAAGTCTATATTAACAGTTGATACCTCTTCTATAATATCGGGTTTTCATATATTCAGATGTATATTCTACTAGAAAGGGTGCTTTTTTCATGCATACACTATAATCACATCCCCTATCCCTAGAAATTTCAGTACACACTATAGTCTACTACCATTTAACACATATTGAATCAATGAGTTAGCAAACTGATGCTAATAAGGGTATTTCAGCTCTATTCTTTTATTTTATTTGATATATAAAGAAATATAGGAATGAATACAGTGAAGTTCAGAACCCAGCCCCTGCCATAGAATTATTAAAATGAACTTCCTCGTTTATCATCATTGCATCTACTCCATGTTTCTCTTGAATAGTCCTGCTTTTCACGTCAGAATTAGCCTCACCAGAGGTTATCAATATCAGACCACTCTCCTTTACTGTCTTGATTAATGAAGGGACTTGTACCTATATCAATTGATAAGCACTTTATGACATTTTAATAAGCATACAACAGAGCATATTTACCAGTGTTTGCGCATTGCATATAACACCAAGAAGATTGTTCTGTTTGGAGAACTTGACTGCTTCCTTCAGTGAGGAACATCGAATATCTTCATTCTTTGGGTCATATTGATATTCATCCACCATTTCTACATCTCCTCCTTCTTGGTAGTCATCATCTTCCGTTGATGTCTTTCGTTTGATTCCACGGTGCATATTGAACCCGCAATATGTACTGAAAAAGACAGCATCTATAAGAGAGCAATGGATTAGACATACTCTATAATGCAGATGATCAATCATGGTACTTACAATTCGGTTGTTTCCAGTTCACTACCATGCATATAGCAGGGTTGTAAGAAGAGAAAAATAGACTTCGACTAGAGGTATCTGAAGGAAGAGATCTCACATGATCATATATGCATTGGAGGATAGTGTCAACAAATGTATTGCGGCCTGTGATGTTAGAGAAAGAATACAGTAGCTGATCATGAGGTGAAGGATATTTGAGTTCGAGATGTAATCCCATACTCAGCGGTAATTTCTATAGTGTAGATAAACACATGAGATACTTTCATTTCTCAACAGTAAAGGGCATTTAGAACTTACCTCTAATACTTGTTCCAAAGATAAAAATGATCGATAGTTACTTAGTTTCTGTATGATCTTACTATTGCCTGTGATGGGACAATTGAATTTGATTTGGCTTAATTGTTCTGCTGTGTACTTCCCTAATACACTTTCACCAATACGCTTAAATTGGTTGTATGTGAGATCAGACACAGCTAAATCAAGTCCTTCATATGGAACCATCCATTTGGAAAATATGACGGGAACCAGATCCTTTGTAAGCTGTACAACTACATGAACATAATCCCCAGACAGGGAAGAGGCAGTGATGAAGGATGGAACAGTCGATGAGAGTGAAGAGGATGCAGCTGTGGTATTGATTGCAGAATTAACAATGTTTAGATTGGCAGAGGATGAAGAATGATTCGAGTGGCATGAAAGTAAATCTTCGCTTACGGACATAGCGGGTAATACAGTGTTCGTTGATTTCCAATAGGTTTCGAATCTTCCCCCAATTTCCAATTGCACTCCTCGGAATGGGTTGATGACAGAATAATCATAGGATAATTCACCAATAACCTTCAGGTGGCTGTCCAGTAGAGGGATGGTTCGATGTCCCTCGTCTATTTTGAAGTCAACCAAGGAGAATGACTGAGGAAGGGCAACTCCACGCCCGAGTATCTTGGACCCAAAGGTAGCCAGTATATCAAATTCTAATAAAAAGTCATCCAACCGATCCACTTGGAAATTGAAAACATCCCTGTTATCAACCAGTGGTAAGATAACACTATGAGGAATCATGCCTGTATCAGGTTTAGATGAAATAGTCAGTCTTAATGATGATATCTGTGAATTATCATAGAGGCGGATAGGTGGTTGACGAAGGCTGATCTGTACTTGATACTTTCTATCCAGATAACTGTGACCATATATGCGGAAAGGAATGATGGGAGGAGGTAAAGAAAGAGATGGTATAATATCGAATTCGTTTTCCAGTAGGTCTGTATTGGGACTCTGTGAAGTAGAAGAAGATATGTCCTTGGTGGGTTCAATTTCACATCCTGCATCCAGCAGTAGTTTGACACAGTCCATATGACCTTCCCAAGCTGCATAATAAAGAGCCGTCTTTCCATATTCGTCCTTTGCGTTGACTTTACATCCAGCATTAATCAAGATACGAACACATTCTACATGACCATCATTTGCAGCCCAGAAGAGGGGAGTCCACGAGTTGTATTTGTCGGGAGTATCGATATCGTTGACATGCTTAGAAAGCACTCTGCATAATTCAGCATGTCCATGACGAGCAGCCAGATGTAACGGATAAAGGGATTCGACATTAGGGATATTCTTGGCACCGTTGTTATAGAGAATCAGGGCAATATCTTTGTGTCCAAAATGACAGGCGAGAGAGAGAGGTATATGATCTCCTGCATGTCTAGGTTCAATATTGGCGTTGGCAGCAATCAATATTTCTACACATTCTGTATGACCATTCATGATAGCGTATATAAGAGGAGTAAATCCATCATGATCTCTACAGTTTACATCGATATGACATGTCAGTAAGAATGAGACACACTCAGTGAATCCATTCATGGTGGCATAGTGTAGAGCAGTTCTTCCATAGGCATCAGTACCCTCTACATTAGCACCATGTTTTGTACATATTTCTAGCAGATACAATCTCCCGTTCATGGCAGCTACATGTAAACATGATCTTTCAATAATGTCATCTACATAGTCATAATCAATAAGTTGAGTTTCTACTAACACATCTATTATTTCTTTGGATGCTTCTGAACAAGCATGCCAGAATACACGGGTTATTCTGCCACGATCTTCGGGGGAAGGGGTTTTCATGATACGATCAAGGATTTCTCGTACCAAAGATACCTGTCCACTTGAAACTGCTTTTACCAGATCCAATTCTAGATCGTCTATTTGGTCTCCATAAGTGGAAGATCCATTATTTGGTGTAGAAATAGGACTTGAGGGAATACCATCTTGGATATTAGACAATTCGATTCTGTTGGCAGATGCGAGATCAGAAAGTTCACATAATATTTGTGTATTGAAACAGGGCTGAATGTCTATCTGGCGAGAAAGATAGAGCTCCTTGGTGGATGATTTAGATCGCTTGTCCCACTTCTTTAATATCTTCCTGAAACCTTCGTTATTGAGTTCAACGTATTTCTAGCGAGTAAAAGTGAAGAGACAGTGAGATTATGTCTATTTGAATAAATGTCAAGTCTAATATTACTTGTATCTTTGTCAATTCATGTTCAAATTGAACGAATGCTTCCTGGATAGATTTGAACAGGGTAGAAGCGTGTTTCAATCGACGCATATCTGACTGCAAAATCTTCTTCTTGTCAATCAATGTCCTTAAACGTACTTTGAGTTCATTCTCTTTCTGAAGGTAAAATAGATTCACCTGAATTGATCATTTAAGAATAAAACGGTGAGTATTGTGTGAGTAAGCGAGTGAGTGAGTGTATGTGTGTCTGCAATCATAGTAAACAGAGATCATACCTTCTCCAATTCACGCTCTAGTTTGAAAAAGAAGGCTGCTTTCTGAGATTGAAGTAGACTTGCAGGATCCTCTTCTATTCTTCTGGGTGACAGACCTATATCTGTAAGACTGCCAGCAGAAGTATTGAGCAATGAGCTTATGAATTTCTTCAGTCCTTTGTAATCTAAGTAATGAGGACTCCATTCTATAAACTGTTCACTTTGTATTTGTTTCCCAAACTAAGTATTTACAAAAGGGTAAGAATCAGTTATCATAGACAAGAGAAGGAAGTTACCTTCATTTGAAATAGTGGTTAAAGAGAGAAAGAGAGAAGGAGAAAGGGGCTGGGAGCAGAAATAATAAATATTGGGAGGGGACAGGAGGGGGCGCTGTTATTTTATTATTATTTTTTTGAGCTGTGATCACCTACCTATTCGACATTTGCCAAAAACTAATTGGGTCGGCTATTAGTCAGTAACAGTGGTTAAGAAGGTAACGGCTTGATCGATAGAAAGCTTATTCTTCTTATCAAAAACATTACAATTTTACTCATACCAACTGCATGTAATAGGCTCAAAAAGTGATTCTCTCTTGACTATCACTTCTCATACCTTCCTTGTATAGACTGAAATAAACATTGTTCACCCATTTATCCTTAGAATAATTCTCAACCAATGATTTAGTGCCCGTGCTGAATACTTAGGTGGATAGTGGAAGGATGCATGAATTTATATCCAGTCACTTTTCCTGGTCAATACAAACTCAATCAGTCAAAAACATCTGACGTCTACCTGATTATTAGAACAGGTAGAAGAATGGCCATGATTTTGATCCCACCATGGACTGCTATTTTATGTTTACTTTAATGGAATCAACAAAGGTTTAGTAAATAGAGAGCACATTGCATAGGAGACTCAATAAAAGGTGCCCCACATGAGGCGATGCATCGGGGGAATAATTTGATGTCTGGGAGGTGTGATCTCAACAGACACAGATGGGAATTTGGAAATAGAGGTTCCACGTAGGTAATTTACTAATATGACCAATCTATTCACATTCATCAAAATGCTAAATATGGTATATGGAATTAACATATTATCCCTTTGGTTACCTAGTAAATCACACACAGCATTTTATGAATTAGAATAATGCAATGTGTGATAATATCCAGTACATGAGCACGGTAATACAAAGATCACAGAGTTGATTAAATGGCCGTGGTTCTTGCATCCCGAGAATTATGCAGTCATTATTTCAAGTGTAGATTCATAAGATCCATAATATTGGCTGTGATTTAGTGCATGTAATGTAAGAGTGATCATACCCTTCATAGTCACGAAACACAATGATATGACTGACAGGGTATCAGTTATATCTAAAAGAACAAAGTCATATAACTTGGATATAAGTTTATATTGAGTAAATTCATGTATTACCTATACGTCAAAATGCTCCATTAACTGCACTAGTTAATTTAATAATACATGCATATATAGATATTTAGACATACTCTACATATAGAGTGGTGTCATTGAGGAAAGTATGAACATCATTTGACTATATGATTAATTGCTGTAGATGATTAATAATTGTGTCAATGGAAGGTTTATAGGTAACATATTCAACTGTGTATCATTTCACAGTTGGGCATTCTTGCTCATAACTTATATGAATACTGAGTTATCTAACATGATATAAGCAACATAGTGGTTTTACATCTTTTTGATTCATTTAACACCACCATGTTTCATGGATGTTTTTTGTTCTCTCATATTAACGTAATACCAGCATTTTCTGATTACTGCTATTATTACCATATAGTTTTAGATTTCATATAAATATCAATGCAGGATCATTTTGAGTTTCATTTCCTTTCTCTTCCCCGAAGTCAATCATTTCTAGTCAACCACGGAAAGATTTGACTCTATCCATATCAAATCAGTCATCTGCTTTTGATTCTTATACTTGTAATATTCACATCTACATCAAAGTCATGTCTGACCCTAATTCCAACAAACATTTGTTTAATGCTATCCATGACATCTCACTTCATAATCCCACAGAGAATCCTCCTCAGAAAATAGAAGCGAAACAGATACTATCTAATGATAGTGTGCCAATAAATAGCACCAGTATATTTTCATGGCCCAACTTCTTATCGGAAAATAACCATCAGCATAATAATTTCATGGATGTATTTAATGTTCCGGAATTTGATATGACTGCACTTATGGATGAACCCATATGGGCTCCAAATCCTTCTAACCATAATCTACCCCAAAACATGATAGAACCGGTTGGATGCTCCTTTGATGGTATATTTCCATGGAATCCTAACCTTATAGCTCCACCTATCATCAAAGAAGAGTGGAATTTGGATGAAGTTGAACAACAGATGGAATCAACCTTCCACCCACTTCAGTCTTCTCAATCAACTGATCATTCTTCTTCTTACATATTCTCAATGGCAGCTCCTGTTCAAGTTCCCTCTAGATCTTCTGATAATCATATTCTTAGGAATACTCTTCCTGGTAGTCACAAGTCAGCATACGCTGAGATCAATCCTCGTCCACCTATTCAGTTCTCCAGAAATTATACACCTTCAATAAAGTCATTGTCAGAGTCGACTTCATCCGATACTAGTATTTATACACCTCCTTCTCAGCCATATTCAGCACAATCGCCAGATAGGATCGGACCAGCACAAAATAGACCGAACCATCGACGTAGATCAACAGATTCACAAATAGTTCCTCGTACTTATAGACGCAGAACTGCTTCACATCCTTCTGTTGCCTCTGTTGTATCGTTATCAGCTCATGAACCTGTATCTCGAATGATTGATGGTGTTGAACATATCACATTCCTTTATTCTCACGATAGACTCGTGAAGGAGTATACAGTTAGGACGGATGTTATCAATGTCAGTCTAGGATCTATTTCACTAGATTTCCGAGCTTTAAATTCTGTAAGTTCATATATTTATAGAGATATAAAGATATTGACATAAATGCTTCTCAAATCAAATCAACAATTATAAAAAAAAAGATCTATCCAAGAGCTAATGTACCTAGGGAAGAATATGATGGTAATCGATGGGAGTACGAAACCAGCTGCAATAAACTGGGATGGGAGATATGCTGGCTTAATCAGAATCAGTTGTGTGGACGCCGAGGACTCATTCAAAGAGCAGTAGATGCATACCGCAATAGACATGCTGAAATGAGATCTCGAAGGGTGACAAGACAAGAAAAGGTGGCTAATGGGACATTAAGAAAGAGGAGGGCCAAGAAAATGATATCACCAATGTAGCTGGTATCAGTAGTATCGTGATCTTTAATTGTTAATAAATATAAAATCTTGTAATCACGCTCTGTCTCTCTCTCTCATTTTTATTGTTATTTTTATTATTTCTGGCAATGATTATATACAATGGTTTATGCAAATCTCACTCTCTTCTTTGGTGCCTTGATGGAAATAAACAATTAGAAACAGGTGAATGCAGTATAATATCTCTTCTACTTACTGAGGGCTTCTCACTCTCTGCTTTATTAGTTCTCTTCTGTTTCTTAGCATCTGTCTTCTTCTGCTTCTGATTATGGAGGTAGTCCTTCTTGATCTGCTCCTAAATAACACATATTAGATTCAATTCTGGGTGATAACAGATGCAGTACATACTATTTTATCTTCTTTGGCACCCTTTCTTTCATCCCTCTTCATCTTCTTCTCTTCGATGATCTTAGCAACAGCCACCTAGATACACACTGTTTAGTCATTTGTTTCAGCCATTGATCCTCATTAAACTGTCATTTACCCTCTTGGCCAATTTCTCCTTCACTTTCTTATCCTCTTTCTCGGCAGCAAAATCAATTAACGCCAACATAGTATCCTAGGTAACATGAATGAGATATAAAGTCTATTTATAGAAGAATACAAACATACTTTGGTTGCGTATTTAGGATTATCGAGTTCAGAGGCACCTTTTGTCTTTCTCTTGTGGGACACCTTGGTCACCTTTGCTTCTGCTTTTGTCTTTATCTTCGGGGAATCTGTGTTTACTGTACTCTTTGTTTTTGATACCTTTGAGTGCTTTGATAACTAAATCAATTTTAATATTAATTATTCGTCCTTGATAAAAGAGTATAAATACACATAAATTCACTGTTTATTTCATTTATTATCCATCCTACCTTGTTTTTAGCCATGGTGAATAGAATAAAGGCAGAGAATGAGAGTGGGGAGAAAAGTGTTTATTTTCCAATTTTAATATGACCAGAAAAAGATGAAAAAATAAAGTGGCTTTTCATTTGTATACTACATTTTTACCTGCAAATGAAAAAAGAGGGTGTTACATTCAGAAGTGTCCATGTATTCTCGGTCAATTCAGTCATGTTTATCCTCTTTATTCACTGAGAATCATGTATTGATCATTTTATAGAGTTCACATAGTCTTATTTGCTGCCATTATAAATATTGGGTTTTGGACACTTGCTGGAACGAGTTTTCTGTCAGTGAGAGACGAATGGAAGCTAGAAAAAATAACCAATGAAACTCTTTTAAATTATTGTTGACTTGAACAATTCAGTAAAGAGATCGTCCTTATTCTAATTATTTGTCTGCATGTCTTATCTTTTAATACAATGTTTACGAGAGATAGTGACAGGCGGCCATTCGAGAAGTTCAAGGTTGTTGTATTGGATGATTCTTGGCACAGATGCTTCAGCAGTCACATGCCAAAAGGCATGAACATTGACCTTTTCAATACACACACTTTAGCAGTCCAACTTATAAATGGGGTGTAGGCATAATATAAATGTCCTGTAGCTTTCTATTTCACCTTACAATAGGCAACAATATTCTCTCAAACTAACTCAATTCATCAAATATGAATGCCTTGTCTGGGTGATAAATTGCCTGTGACAATTAACTGAGAACCGGTAGTTGTTGATATCTATCAACGATCTATCATTCTTTACTGCTACTCGGAAGCTCTGTGAATGGGGGAACAAGACAGTCTATGAATAATAATACTTCTTTCTATTGATTGAAATGAATATTTAAGACTGAATATCCAATCTCGCTTCTCCCATTCTCATTTCTATAGCATTGATACTCAAACAGGGCGCGTGAAAAAATTCACAAAGCACGCAATCAGCCGTGATCATGCTCGGATGTGATGAACAAGAAACATTCCAGAGAATAAACAAGTATTCATACCTCAATCATGACAATAACAATGAGATTAAATATGGTAATTTATTTATGTATTCGATGATTCTTTCAAATGTACTACCTTTATCGTCTTCCTTATACATTCCTTATATGGATAACGATGTCTGCACCCCCCATTCTCAAAATGATAAAAATGCAACGTGATGCTTTTAACATGTGACTGCTAAAGTATCTGTAAGGAGTAGATGTACCAAGAATTATCAACGTTGTTCCTTCTACACATAACAATTTTTGGTTATTTGAATTGTTGTCTTAAAGCAATTTGACATGGTCAAAAATAGAAGTGCCAAAATTTTTCACAAGTATTCATTGGAGGCCTTGTTCTTCAAGGGATGTCTGCCGAAGACGTTGAAGTTTTGATCAATCGTTGTTCGGTCGTAAAGTGTAAACACGTTTACAAAACTCAGAAGTAGTCGGTACGTACTAGCTTCTACAAATTAAACCTGTTTATTCAACTTTTTATAGTTTTTGTTTTGTACATTTTGAAGAAGCATTAGAAGCTTCTGATTTCTTGAAAACTTACTCTTGCAGAAGTAACTCACTCTGCAAGAGTTTGTTCGGGATTTATATTAAAGAATCCTTCTTTAATGGTGTCAAAGCCAGCTATGTAAGTTTGAGATTCACTGAACCATTAACAAAGACATTTTTATAGGACCACTCAATCACTCAAGGGAGGTTGTTTGGAATATAAGGTAGAATAGAAAGATAGATGCTGTTAAAACTGTGTGTGCTTTATTGAGTATGTTTTATAACAAGAAATAAGATGAAGATAAAATCCTTCTGTCATTAGATGGGTATTTATATTAATTTTACTGCCCTCTCTTGACAGCTCTGTCTGCAGTGTTCTGGTTGTCACTGGATCAACCTTTACATGATCTCCACATTGATTCCATATGTTCCAGATTAGGACACTTTTCATGCGTTCTCCACAATTCAATCCACTGCAGTCATTATAAACAATTACGTATGCTTCTTACCTGAACCTGTTATTATACTATTCTATGTTACTCTATTCTAGATTCTATTCCAAGTGCCAAGTGATTTTACTCAAGTGCGATCTGGGCCTTCGATAATAATATTCAATCTCAGTTCCTGAAGTGTCAATTCTAGCACTCTTTTAGATATATCCCCAACAGAGGTAATGCCAATCCCACCGCTATCGATAGCAATCAAGATCAGGGAGTTTTGAAAAGAATCCTCCAAAAGCTGGAGGATGAAGTTAGGGTCGAGGAAGCAGCCCAGTAAAATTAAAAAAATAAAACTCTGAAGGAATATCTTTCCTTGTAATAAATATTGTAAATATCATACAATGTCTCATGCTTTTTTCATAAAAATAAATAAATACTGTTTCTTATATCGTCTTTAATAAATGTATGTAATGGCACCCTCTTTTTCTAATCAACTGTGATGCAAGATTGTATGCTGATCATTTGGCTAATCGGTTCAACAAGGCCATGCTTCCACATATCACTCCCTACTACTTGTCATGACCTAACCTATTCCAGCACCCCTCACTCGTTATATATCCCGTTTAATATATCCCATTCATTTAACCTAACATCCTGGCATATATTAATTCTCCCCTACTTCATGCAGCCCCTTATCATTTTATTAAAACTTCTATTGTTTGATTTCTATACACCTTAGTTTATTATCATAAGTAATTCTATTCATTAAATTCTATACCTGAAACAGATTCCTAGTCTTGTTGAAAGCACCTAATACCTACCTGTCTCTCCTGCCTGATCTTGCCTCGGTTATTACACTGCCAAACCACACCGGCTGATTTCAGACAATGCTTGGATTAACCACATCTTGATGTCCAATTTGGGAAAGGCTGCTTCCCTCAAACCTAATGTTGCAGTACTAGATAAAGGAATACAACCATGCCAACTCTGTGTATCTCCAGAGGGTGTCAACGTCATTTGGGTAAATCTTTCCTACGGCAGTATGGACTATGTCATGGGTGAAGATCGTTAGAATGCAGTGCTAACCACAAGATTCATGCTATTAAGAACCACTTATTTGTATTGTTTGTTACTGGCAGGAATTATGCCACTTTAGACAATACTGTTGTTGGTTTCTTTATTAGACAAAGTGAATACACACCACTGATACATTTGTAATGAACACCTAGTGTATTGGGTTGACTCGTTTGAATATGGCCAGTTTCAATATCATAGTTGGATGCATGAATCACAATGAACGTTACCATCTTTAAACCATTATCAACAATATTTTTAGGCATGTGCATTTAGAGTACCCAAGAGAAGCAATAAAAGTGTAGTAGCTAAGCATTAGGCTCTTAGAGCTGTTTCTTTGTATTTCAGGTTTTCATCAAAGGATTTGGTATTTAAAATATATGTGAAATGGAAAAGGGGTCGCATTATTAAACAAGAGTCGAGCTAGATATCAAATAGTGACAATTGGTAAAAGATTGCGTCTTCACTCATTGTCCTTTTTTCCCAAATAAAGTAGGTTAACATTTGTTTATATTGAGTTTAGGTCTTAGACTTCGTGTAATTGTGCAACAATGATAAGTAGAGTTATGGAAGAATTACTTGAAAACAGTTATTATTGGCAGCTCAAGTTGAGTGTGTTGAATTGCGTAGAAATGAGATCTTTAAGAAAACAAACGGGAGATATTCTTTATTCAAATTTAACTGAGAGCTCTAAAAAATAGACAATCCTTCTTAGTTTAAGGTGTATTTCTTTCCTAAAAAATTACCTGTGCCAGACATGATTGCAATTTAGGTCTTGGTTTTTGTTAAGCGCATAATAGGGTCAAATACAACAACCTTAACTTCTCGAATAATGGCCGCCTGTCACTATCTCTCGTAAACATTGTATTAAAGGATAAGACATGCAGACAAATAATTAGAATAAGGACGATCTCTTTACTGAATTGTTCAAGTCAACAATAATTTAAAAGAGTTTCATTGGTTATTTTTTCTAGCTTCCATTCGTCTCTCACTGACAGCCAAATATTTTTTCAAAACCCAGTATACGCATTAAAAGTGACTTTATTTTCTGAGTGCAGTTCTTTATTCCAGGTAACACTTATTATGATCAGAAATACCCAGTTATTGAAGTTGGGAAATATAGCCAGGAGTATTAGATATCAGCACTTCCAGGCCAAAAAGCCCTGTTACTTCCAGCACAACAGAACCTATATTAGACCTCACTACTATAATAACTCCCTTTCTGACAGTATAAAGAGACAGAATAGTCTATTCCATCAGATAGGCAGACGTATCAATAACATTGAACCCAATAAGATCCTATGGTCTCTCATAGGCACCAATGTCACTGTGTTTCTGTTATGGCAATATGCTATAAATTCATACAAACAGTTTGGTGATGACAGTTGGTTGACTTTCATGTCCAAGAACTTTGTGGCATCAGGTGAAGCTGTATCTGGAGGGAGAATCCATACCCTGTTGACATCTACTATATCTCACATGTCTCTTAATCACCTTGGTATAAATATGCTCGTACTTTATTCTATGGGTCAAGGTGTTATTGAAGCTATAGGCGCATCAAGATTTTTACTGTTATATGGTGGTGCTGGTATCACTGCATCCATTGTGGCTATTGGATATAGACAATACATTAGACCATTATTGAAGAAAGACAGAGGATATGTCCCTAGGAACAATATTATGGGATCATTGGGTGCATCAGGTGAGTGGTGTGGTTGATATTCATAAGAGGATAACCAAGTTATATGTAGGGTCTATTATGGGGGTTACCACCTTATTTGCCTGTGCCTGTAAGTCAATTCTATGTATATGTATATGAATCACAACTAAATGTCTCTATTTCTTATGTAGTCCCCAAGGCCAAGTTCTTGGTATTCTTCATTATACCAATGCCTGCTGTAGCTGTAGTAGGTCTATTTGCCGCTTATGATATATATCAAGCATCAACAATGAATGTGAGTAATAGAAAAAGATCCTTTTAGTATAAACTCGGCTGATTCTTATGAAATACACAATAGAATTCTATAGTGGATAGTGCTGCCCATCTTGGGGGAGTTGCTTACGGTGCTGGTTACTGGTTTCTCAGAGTTCGTCCTCTACTAAAGAGTGGCCGCTGGAGAGTTTAAATAATATTTCAGTACCGATTTAATTAGCACATGCTGATTCGTGCAATTCATGACCCCAATAATAATAAATAAACTTTACTCCATTTTATGGGTTGTGTGTTCCTTGTTTCTTTTCTTTTCCTTCTTCCCCTTTCCCCCTGTTTATTCCTGCTATTGTCAAGATGGAGTCCGTACAGAAGCTTATACCTTACTTGGTCCCTGTTGTTATTGCCCTGGGTTCTGCCTATTTCTTTACCGGTAAAAAATGTAAGGCTATCTGACTGTTTGACTGATTTACGAGATTAAATTAAATTTTTATTTCTATCCCATGAATGATAGCTGCAGTATTGGATACTAAGGTCTTCAAAAGGTTCAAATTGGCTGAGAAGATTGTGATATCTCATAATACAGCAATGTAAGTTATAGTGTATGTTTATAAGTAAAATAGGGGAGAACAGGTGGATAATGTTTATGGTATGTAGTTACCGCTTTGGTTTGCCTAAGGATGCTGCCCTGGGACTTCCTATTGGACAGCATGTTTCCGTTATGGCAGAAATTAATGGCAAACAGATCTCAAGAAGTTACACACCCACAAGCAGTGATGATGATAAAGGCCATTTTGATTTACTTATTAAGGTATGCGTTCTATTATAAGCATATAGATCTGAATGTTCACTTCTCTTTCTAGTCATATCCTACTGGTAATATCTCCAGATTATTCAGTGAATTAAAGATAGGTGATGAGATTGCTGTGAGAGGACCTAAGGGTAATTTCAATTATGTCCCCAACATGTGTAAGTCAATTGGTATGATTGCTGGTGGTACTGGTATTACTCCCATGCTCCAGGTAAGGCTTATTTATAATGAGTGTTGGGAAGTTGTCTAAACTGGATGATAGATCATTCGTGCCATATGTAGAAATCCTGCTGACAAGACAAAGATTAGTCTCTTATTTGGTAATGTATCAGAAGAAGATATATTGCTTAGAGAAGAACTGGAAGAATTAGCCAGGAAGCATGATAACTTTACTGTTTATCACGTATTGAACAACCCCCCTCCCAGCTGGAATCAGGGTAGTGGATTTATCACCTCAGAGATGATCCGTGAGCGCTGTCCACCACCTGCCAAGGACATGAAGATGTTGATCTGTGGCCCATTACCCATGGTGAAAGCCATGACTGAGGTAATATATTTGTGTGTGTATTCTTATTGAACAATACTAATTGGAGCCTATGATAGAACTTGGTTGAATTAGGATATGATAAACCTCGTGCAGTGAGTCAACTTGCTGATCAGGTCTTTAAGTTTTAATTCCGAATAAATAGATTGTACACTTTCATGAGTATTGACTTTTTAGTATATAAGATGAGCACTCTCCAATATATAATAGATACAAAGTGTAATAGAGAGTACAAAATGAATAGATACACATCATGAGATCAGCACAATTGTTGGGTATTATCGTAAATACACGTTTCTCCTTTTGTTGAATGATCACAATACAGTTTATTCTTTCCATGTATATATACATATTAACAAAGGGATATATAGAGTGTGTAGATGGATATATAGAGTGTGTGCATGGATCAATGGATTGTTCTCAGCGTGGTTGAATGATTCGGCGATAAAAAAAGCAGTCCATAGAACCAATAAATTTTTTTTTCTCTTTTATTACTATATAACCCCCCCACCCCCTACCTTCTTTCCTTCCTCTTTCCCTGCAATACTCTTTTGTTTACCTGGTCATGTAAGTACGATGGCATCATTTCACCCGGGAATGATGTCTAGATATAGCCAATCTATTATAATAATGAATAAACATGTCATATACAATGTCTATTTCCAAGTTTATGTCAAGTGTTGAAGAGAGTGTGTGTGTTATCCCCTATTTTATATCCCACAAAAACGCAAGTTTCATTCGCAAATAACGTCTTGTTAACTCTTCCATAGTTAATAGGATGTGGTACGCTTGTTATAAGCACTTGCAATATTAATAATTTATTATGTCAACTGTTTGAAGGCTGATATGCTTTATCATATTAGTCTATAGATTGTTGTCAACATACTTTTGAAATAAACATCCTTTATTTTACTCTTAACTACACTGTTTATCTTTGTTTTTGTTTGTTATGTACAATGGCATCATTTAAGTAGTCAGTGATTAAGTCAATGCTTGATGCCATGTACTAAGCAATATCTTTTGTTATCTTGGAATAAGCTTTTAATGTATAAATACACAGGAATAATATGACTGTGATAAACAGTTACATTTTTACTCCATTCTTCTTTATTGTGTTTGGCACAACAAGCAATGGAGAGTAAGATCATGCATTCTTATCTGCATACACTCTACATTTCACTTCAGTGAGTTGACGAGTTCGTAGTTCGATAGCTGTCAGTTGACCCCCATAAACACAGCCAGAATCTAATCCGAATGTGTGTGCTTTTATATTCAAGCCACGACCGGAATCATGGCCATAAAAGACATTCATGACAGTGCTGGCTGTACTCGCTTGAAATGCATTCCATTTGGCTCCCCATTCAACACCAATGCCCCTATCAACAGAGGGCTTATCATTCGAATCAATATCACGCATATTCATTACTAAATAGGGAATCTGGCCTTCCAATGTGGGTATCGTGGGATCAAGACCAGCATGCACAATAACCGTATTGTCGATTGCAGGTATATTAAGAATAACTGGGCAGGCAGCTAGATAATCATAATCACTTTGACTCATAGCCCTATAAGGAAATAATCAAAGGGTTGATATTAGACATATTTAGTCATACAAAGAACAACTTACAGTGCAATAGCGGTATGTTCAGTCTTGAATTTGATCGGATCTGGTACTCCATCCTCAGGCAGTGTTGCACTTAGTGGAAGCAGTGCATTTGCACCTCGCTCTAATTCGAATGTCTTTAATCGAACCGTTTTGTCGTCATGGTTGCCACGGACACAGAGGGCTCCCATCTCGATAGCCTTTCGTATCACTGGTACACTACTTGGTCCCTTAGCAACCAAATCACCTGCCAGAATAAGTTGATCTTTTTCTGGATTGAACTTTATAGTATTCAAAAGGGTCTCTAATTCCAACAAACAGCCATGAACATCACCCACCACAAACACTCTCTCTTTATTCAGGAGTGCAGGGTCGTTGTTGGTGACAAGTTTCGTCATATGGGCATAGGGTGAAACAGGATATTCGCCTGAAGAACTCGAGCTTGATTTTTTATTCTTTGTTAGAACAACAGCCACGCCAATAACCACAACCACAATGACGCCCACACACACTGCCAACGATATCAGTTTCCACATTCTCTTTTCTCTCGCAGTCTTCTTTTTTAAAGGAAGTGCCTCTACAAACACAACATTACTTGAGCCGTTGTCTTGGTAGTAATGAGCCATGGAGAAAGTATGTTTATGGAAGGAAGAAAGGCAAAGGAGGAATGTGACCAGAAAGAGTCTATTATATTCCAATTATTGGTGTGCTGTGCTTCAATTTATATTATCACTCTATTCGGGTATCCGTCAGGCTGCGGGTATGGTGAATCGATAATAGGGTGATTGCACAGATCAAATATATGGGCACAATAGAAATGCAGAAGTTGGTGTTTATTTCAAACAAAATACTAATAGTTACAGATAAGTTGGGTGACAGATGAAGTTAGCTTAGATAACAACTCTTCTATCACATAATAGACGCCATCCATTCTATCTCCTGGTGTGTACGAATAGCCAATGTGGGGCCATTCATCAGCAGAATATGATAGTCTTTAATGGCCTCATTGGAAAGCAGTCTCAGTAAGCGAGGTATCTATTGAGATGAGTGATTAATGCCCTATTTGATGATAGATAAATGCTGATTTTACCTCTGAAATCATCTCTTCACTGATATTGCTACCTGGGAAGAACGAGATCACTAATGGAATAGACGCATTCACATTGAATGAATATATCTTACTGATAAACTCCTCGAGGCGATGACAATGAATCTCCCAATAGGCATTCCTATTTTCACAATCATTAGTTCAGTCCTCTCTGTTTGTTTATTGCGCAAACATACCACTCCAATTCATTATGGAATTCTGTTTCTGGTAAAGAGAACAAGATTCCCCCTATTTCCTCACATGACTTGCTGGATACTATCGTGTCGGGTGTATACATCTTTGCTTTGATATCACAATGTTGGAATCGATGTATCTTCCGGGAAAATGGCTGTTCTAATTTCAGATAATGTCGATACCACTGTGAGGAGGCAAGTGTTTCATCTGCTACCACCACACTCAGCTCCCATGTCGGTTTATAGTCGGCAGGCAATCTTTGTATCATCTTATCTTTGATATGCGGATAGATATCCTCCAAGGGTTTACTCTCTAATCTCTGAGTTGATTGTGTATCCCAAAATTCCTAATTGAAGTAGTCCATTGTTTTAACTTATAATGATATCAGTCCAAGAAGAGTATGTATTACCTGGCTGAGAATATAGATGGCTTCTTCTTCTCTTTCATAAGCTAATTTCACACGTTCCTTTTGATCAATAACACCATGCCTATATAGAGTGAGTAGTTCTTTACAGTTGAAGGCTGCATATGTCTTGTTGGACAGCACATTCAGGAGACGCTTCATCGGACTTGATTTGCGAAGGGTGCATTCTCGTTTTTTGATTCTACAGCGAGCAACATCTAAGCGAGGAAGTAGGCGAGATTTGATCAGGTGTATTGTCCTATTTCTTTTGACTGCCTTCATTTTTGATGCCACTTGCTCCATCAACTTCTCCATCTCCTGTTGTTTCTTCTTTCGTTCTAATTCCATTCTCAACAATCGAGCCTCTTCATCCTTCTTTCTCATCATTTCTATCTCACGCTGCTGTCGTTTCTGGTGCTCTTCCTCTTTCTTCTTTTGTTTATTATCAATCATCTTCTCTAACCTTTTCCGTTCTTCACTTATAGAAGCTTCTGCCATTTGTAAATTCTTCTTTAAATCCAGTGCTGTTTTTATCCTTGCATTTTTTTCATTGTCGATTTCATTCTTCCTCTTTGTCATGAATGGGTTGGATGCGTTAGGGGGAGCTGTGGGTGATGGGTGGGATGGGGTTGGGGCTGCTATGTTAGGAGTGGCTTGAATGAACGGTGGGAGTGGGGCTGTTCTCCTGGTGGAAGGGTGTGTTGGGCGAGAGGATATCATGGGTGTGTAAATGGTAGAGGTATTCTGATATTTGTTGGGTACCTGAGGAATCTTGAGTTCTTCGACATTGCACACAATATCTTCCAATGATCGATTATTCTTCTTTGGTTCAACCAATGTCAATGATTTGGTGGGTGATGGGTTCGAGATGGGTTCTAGGAAGATGATTTGTTAAAGGAGGGAGGCCAGTGTGTAAATAGACATAGTATACCTCGAAAGACGAATGCCTTGGTGATATTGTGCTTCTGACTGAAGCTAATAGAGGGAATTCCCAGGGACATGTCTAGTTGGAGACCATAGGATTTGGCATCTGATAGGATTTGACTTATAGAATCATATCCTAACATTGTTTTCAGTTCTTCTACCGAGGCACCACCAACAATAGTAGAGAAGCAACGGTTCAATGCCTTCAAGGCATTCTTTCTGATTTCAGGAAAGTGGTATTCCAGTAAGCATGAAATCAGGAATGGCGTATCAGGCATGGCTACCATTTTAAATAATCTCGTAAACCAATTCTGGTTAAGTAACGAGTTCTTCACCTTGTTCTTACGAGTAGCAGATTCCTCGATCTCCAGACCACTTTGTACTATACCATGAAAGAGCAGAGCTTTGTCCATGTAGGGGTGTCGGAATACATGAATAGGTAATGTCATTGCTTGGCGTGTAATATCAGAGTCCCTGATGTTAATCAGCATAAAATAGGCACGAAATTCTGCCTCATTGGGGGTTTGGATATCTTCTTCACGTAGATCATCATAGAATTCAACTAAACTGAGGAGTACTAATTAACAGAATAAGGTTGGACACATTCGCATTGATAGGCAACCACATTCTTCCTACCTTTTCGTAGTTGTTCAGTCTCTTGTTGTGCACTGAACTTGCTATCATCCATTTCACACATTTCATGTAGACAAAGAATGTGAAATCGGGCAATTTGTTCATGAGCAATGACAGCAGTGGTATCACGTATGTTTTGTAGGGTGAAGTCTTGTCGAATAGATCTGGTACGATCACGTAGAAATGCGTGACATTGCTCCAGTGGGTAGTTGGGTAATATCTCATGAAACAGATAATCCAAGGTGGCCTATGATTATGAAAGAGACTGTTAAAATGAGCTGTGTAAGTGACTGAACTGTGCACTCACCAATAGTGCCTCGGGTGTTCTGACATCTGAAGGTAAAGGTTGCTCGTTTCCGGCAGCGGATCTTCTGTAGGCCTTTACTACCTTATCAGGGTCAACTTCCCCCCTTTCGTTCAATTCAAAAGAATCAAGACCATTCTGTATTTCTCTCTCCAGTATTTCAAATGTGGGACATTTGGTCTCGCAAGTACCTCTAAATATGATGGCATCTTCCAGTCTTCTCTTTGTGTTGGGTCCATCCATGAGATTGTTCTTGATAGCCTCCTTTCTTTCTTTGACACGCTCCAATTTCAGCTACATACAAATATATTTTAGGTAAGAGAGGCTGTAGGGGAGAGGGGTTCAGAACTTACCTTATTATATAAGGTAGTTTTTGATGATCCACCAAAACGTATAGCTCTATCCGCAGCTGTAACAGAGCCTTTAGGGGTCTTTCTCTGTGCTGAATTGGGTCTACTCGCAGTGTTATTAGTGTTATTGCCACCATTACTATTATTATAACTGAAGTTGTTATTGCTATAGTTGTTATTATTACTGTTATTGCTGTAGTTGTTGCTATAATTATTATTGAAAGCAGAGTTATTCATATCCATTGTATTCAAAATTCGTTTGCTGTTATCAAATGAACCTTGATTAACTGTGAAGAAGGGAGAATCAGTCTTCATACTGTTCTGTTCAGCATAAGTCTCATTGTTATATTTATAAAAGAAGGTAGGTTTAGACATATTCATCTTAGGGGGCTGATAAAATGTGTTATCCTGTTGTTGAGTGAACATGGGTGATGTGTCAGTGTTAATGGAGGATGGGCCAGTGTTAAAGAAGCCTACATGGGGGTTTAGTATGTTATTATATAGAGAAGAGGCAATAAATAATGTACCTTGTGCCATATATACAGTTACAAATAACAATACGTGTTTATCGCTGTTATTTATATGTTGATGAAGGAGTAATGTAGGTTGTTTAAAGAAGGGATTGTGTTGGTTGAAAATCAACATTTCCACTGAGTTTATAATAGAAGAGACTGTTTCCACAGTACAAGGAAAAGTGCTAATTCCTAGAACACTGTGCAAAATATCCATCTGTCCTTTAGTGGAGAACAGGTGTTGTTACTCAATTAGTAAGTAACAATGCTCATATATCAGTTGGTAAAGCAGGGTAAATAGTTTGTATGAAGAGTCTATTCTAATTCTTCTATCTGTTATGACCCACTTTTGGAGGTGACCAATGCTTTATTTTATTGAAGAACAATGGAAAGTATCAACATCAGTTTCAACTTGATTGTGAAGACTTGACTTTTATCCTTGCTGTGACATGGTTACAGTAGAATGTGCCTTGAATTCAGAGACAGATGATATAGATATTTAATCAGTAGACAAGCATGACTTGTTCTTGGTATATTTTGGGATCTCCAGCAATTTTTTGTGGTAAAACTACATCAAAGGAGTAGCTATGAATGCATAATTGTTATTGATAGGAGAGAACAGAAGGAATAAGTCAACGAGTACTTTGAAGGTATGGCTATATGATCATCCAATAAGAAAACACTTGTTATCTTCTATTGAGTTGATATAAACTCCCTTACTCAACCCAGTATTAGGGTTTTACCAAGTACAACCACAGATCACCTGAGTTAGTCTAGTCGGGTATGGCTGTATAGGTACAATATATGTACTTGAGAAGACTGCTTACATCGTTGACTGGGTTTCAATATCTGCAGAAAATGAGTATGTACTCTATAATACATAAAAAGATATATAGGTGTCTATATAAACAGTGATATATGATAGACAGCTGTATTATACAGTGCTTAAGAAGGGCCAATATATGTTTTTGCTGGGAGTAATAAATGACACCATGTTTGATACCGGGTAGACACCTGTTTGTCAGTGGAAAAAGTCGAAATAAAAATGAAAGTCCGAAACACCTATTTTGGAACAGCGTGAGGACATGCCGTTTGTGGTGCACAGAAAGTGGAAAAATATCAAGCTAGGAATAGAACCAATTATTAGCCTTTCTCTCTCACTCATTCATCCATTGAGATTAAGTACTTCAACCTGCTATTTAGTTAAAGAGTAATATTATTCATACTGTTATTACATAGTGTTTACACACATACCTTTACCTACTCTCCGTGAATCATTACTAGGCAATAACGATAATAGTATAGAAATGGCCCGTAATCGTAGCTCATCTAATGCCTCTACTTCCACTTCCCTCTCCCCTGCCTTAATATCTCGAGGATTTGCCAGCTTTCGAAGGGTACATAGACGCCTTTCTCTGTCATCCCCTACCTCCCCTTCTACCTCAACAGAAGTGACTGGTGCAATGAATGTATCTGCCACTGAAGACCCTATGGCCCACACTCCCTCTGACAGACACAATAGTGAATCCACTGGTGCCAATCTACATCCTCACATAAGACTGATACCTAATGTGGGATTGTCAAACAGAAGCTTCGTATTTGAGATCATTGACCGCCAACTTGAACCTGGTGTTATCTATCGAATTGGCCGCTTCTCTGATAGAAACATCACACCTGAAAAACTATCATTTAAAAGTAAAGTGATCAGCCGTAATCATGCTGAATTATGGACTGAGGGTGGGAAGGTAACTAATAAGAACACATTGTGTGTGTGTGAGTGTTAGATATATGTATATGCTCACACACACATTACTTTCTCTACATATTCTAACTTATATAATAGGTATATATTCGAGACATTGGCTCTTCTAGTGGTACCTTCCTCAACAGAATCAGATTGAGTGCACCTAACCACACTAGCCAGGCACAGGAAATAAAAGATGGCGACACCCTTCAACTGGGTGTTGGTTATCAAGGAGGAATAGAGCCCATTTATAGAGCTGTAAGAATACGCATTGAAATCAACAGACAGGAACAGAATATGAATAGTAGTGCATACACTCGTTCTGCATTTCAAAATCTTTGTAATAATCTAATCAGACCAGATCCATCCATTATGTCACCTGATATGGCAGATACAGACCTCTGCCTACATAGAGAGATCACCAAGATACATGAACCCAATGAGATTGCTCCTGACTCACCCAAACAGCAATCATTGATAGCAATGATGGCCAAGAATACGCATATCACTAAGGCCGATATACAAGAATGCTGTATCTGCTTGTATGCTATAGCACCTTTTCAGGCATTATTCATTGCTCCATGCTCACACATGTTCCATTTCAAGTGTTTGAGGCCAATTGTCTTCCAGAATTACCCAGGATTTTCATGTCCTCTCTGCCGAAGTTATTTCGATTTAGAGGCAAGTGTTGCTGTTGAAGTAGATGACATATTAGAAGCTATCAATGAGACAAAAGAACAGAGGAAGAAGGATATGGTATCAGCAGATTTACATAAAGATAGCCAGTCTTCTCCCATCAATATCACACCCACCGGCCCTTCCCACCACAGTCATTCCGAGTTAGGCGCTATTGAAGAAGAACTGCCGAATGTGGAGACTAGAATTGAGGGTATGGCCAAGATATCATTGCCTGCTGTGATTACTGATAATCAAACTGATGACACCATCCCATTGCCTCAACTCATAGACTCACTATCCACCCAAACTATAGATACTAACAATGATTCCCAGTTACTATTGCCAGATACACAAAATAATATATCAGGAAATAGTGAAGCATTGTTATCTACCACATTGGTCGAATCACCTGCACTATTCGAAAACATAGCTGATTCACTCAACAGTACAGCATCATCATAATTATAATTAAAAAATATAATGATACTTGTTATATGTACACCTGCATATACATGTATTATAGACACTTAATCTACTTGCATATATCTACACATATAAATACATGATATAACCTCATGATTCTGGGTACATACAAATATTTTATGGTCATCTCACTGAAATAGGCATTACAAGGTCTTCTGAAATATCCATAAATACACACCTAGACATACATATGATCTGGGTAATGTGAATTCCTTATGCTGTTACACTCACAATAACAATAGTAAGCCCTATTGTTTATGCATAAAGTATGAACACAATCTAATTGTTTGTGAAAGCTTATGTAATTGAAGAGTGACACTGTTTTTTATAAGTACTAAGAGCTTTATTATAAGTATAAAGGAGCTTTATTATAAGAGCTAAGGAGCTGATTTTAATGTTCTTTCTATCAAATCACGAATAATAACAGAACTCTCTTCTGCAGGACTTCTTACTGTCAATCGGTACATCTATAAAACAAACTTAACTTCAATGCATCATATCTCTTTTTAACTTGTAACTTACATTCTGTTCCAAATTTGGCTCCAACCGTAATAATATGCCTATTTTTCCACCTTTTTTCCCAGAATCAATGATACCCGCACCCACAAAATTATTACTATTTGGATCAACGCCCTCGAGTATTCCTATGCCGAAATTCTGTAGGACTAAACTAGCACTGGATAGCTGTATGGGATTGTCACTCTTGAAGATAACTTGACTTTCCCGGGGTGGTCCACCGATTTGATTCCATCTCTTGAAGAAGTTGGCTCCGTCCATAGTCATAATAGGTTCTTGAAATTTACTCAGTACTATGGGTAGCTTGAGATGCACGCATTGATCTTCTACTCCTAAGTAATAAGATATATAGAAATCAGGTGATTCTACAAATATGTCTTTACACTCAACTGTAATCAGTCTCTGTAACTGACCACCTGCATTAATATGGTTAGTTGGTTCTGAAGGAGAGGTCAGTTCCATATTGAGATAATCAAATGGAGGAATCATAATATCAACCTTGGACATCAGATACGGTGTCTTATTAGATATATACAATGCAATTCGACCCTTCGATCCATAGTATTCTGATTTTAAAGACACTTGAAACTGTGTGTCTTCATATAAAACACCCTCCTGATTACATAACAGTAGATTATATCCGAGTTCATAGCCTGATGCTAAGGGGGTATTCGTAGGAGTATTTGATATCAGCAGAATGGGTTCCTCTGTTGTGGTAGAGAGAGATAGGTCATTAAAATTAAGTAAATCAGGCTCACTTGAAAAACCTGACATAGAGGAGGTAACTGGCATAGTGCTGGATCGAATAGGGGGTGTTGTGATGTTTGTCTGATGCTGTAAGTTATCCATGGAATTTGATCTGAGAGACACTATTCGTCGCAAATTGTCCTGGTGTTCGATATTTGCTTCACGCCCACCAATAATCCATACACGCTTATCTTCTGTATCGCCTTGTTTTTGATTTAGTTTGAGTAGAAGAGTTGATTCTCTTTCAGGAAATGGAGGCATCTCTTCACATATTGTTTGGAGCAAATCATCGGTGGGTAAAATGGAAATGGAGAAGTATTCACAGGCGCGTTGCTGAAGTTCCGCATCCAATACATATCTATATTGGTTAAGAACAGGTAATATATGTCCTTTGATTTCAGGGAACAGATTCACAAACTTAACATATGTAGTTAACAACAGAGCTCTTGTCTGAAGAGAACAAAGATTGAACTTTGAATGGACAGTCTTGAATTGCTCGTTTGGACTACAACCATTTAAGTTGGCAATAAGATGGCCAAATTCACCAAGAATATAGCCCCCCACTTTGGTCATGGTTTCATTGTATTGCGGTGAGCTTAAGTAGTGTAAAGCGGTTTTAGCAGCGTACTCTTGTAACTCTTCATTGTTGGTGATAATCTGAACAACACGGAACCAGACTTCTTCTCCCACTTGTTCACCTGCAGTGGAAATCAATTGAAGAATAATATCCACATACCATGAATAAGTAGATGCAAACTTCTCGGCCAATATAGCAATCTTCAATACCATCTCCTCCCTCATTGCATAATCAGCCACTTGTAAATATCGAAGCAGCTCAGAAACAATGATCTTCGCATTGGACATGTCACACATGGAATATAGAAGATCTAAACCACGTCTTCGGACACTGATATCTTTATCGCGAAGAGACATCAAGATAGTGTCTTGATGGCGCTTTATGGGTTCAAGTGAGTCTGAGCATGCTGCTAAATGCGCCATTGTCTCTAAACCGAGATATCTAACATTAGTTTCCTTACTAGAGATAAACTTCCCTAAAAGGGCGGCAGCCTGAGCACATATAGTTGAATTGCTGTCGAGGTGAATTGCAAGATTAATGGCTTCAAACAAAACTGCGTTTTGTGCATTACTGTGTTGGACATTTTTGGGTGAATCCTGGGAGTTGGCAATAATTATCTGTAAGAGATCACTGATATCTGCCCTTATTTTGGCATCATCTATGTGTGTACGTGTCAATTAAACATGTCCAGTCATTGAACAAATAAATATGATTTAGATGAGTTTTATCTATTACCAGGTGGGGGATAATACTGGAGTAGACGGAGACATTTGACTTGTAACCAAGGGGTAGGGATCTTGTAGTAGATATAGTCCATACTGTAATCTCTATCAATAAGAATCTAAACAAATGGCACCATTAGGAACTTTGCATAACCTGCTGATTCAATTGAAATAAACTTACTGCTTTCATTCTCAAGACAGCTTTCTCATAACATCCACTAAATTCCAGAGGGAAACTCTGTGCCAAAGCAAGTACGAGAGTAGTGACACTTAAGGCCACACCCTAAAGAACATATACGGTTATTTTCAGAGAAAACCAAAGAGGGGCAAATAGGCATACCAAATCATATTCATCCATTAATCCTATGATCCTTTCTGCCCAATCCGTGACAGGTATGACATCTGGGTGTTTACGAAACAAACGTAGTAATGTTAATGCTGCTTTCTTTTTCACGAAGCTTTTGGATGTTCTGTCATAACACACATTATAAGCAATTCACAGTCTATATTTGATACTATATACAGCAACTTACGGTGATATCAGCAATCGATGCACATCATTTGCCAAACTCTCTGCCATTTCTCTACCACCAATATTGGCAATAGCATGCAATGCCAGACAATTATTGATTTCATTCATATCATCCAAGTCCTTCTTGATCGAATTCACCACCAAGCGTACTAGATCACTGTTTTCATGAAATAGTAAAGTCACTGCCAAATATCCCTTCATGAATGAGGATTAGCTATAGGTCCCCTTATATATATAAACTTTAGGGTTATGTACAATTTGTTTCTCACTGTATTTCTGACTTGAAATAAGATTAACTGCTTCCATATGACCAAAGTCAATATCCCACCCGAGAATATACATATAAAGAAGCTTGCACACATACTTCTTCTTTTGATATCCATTAAGGTTTCCCTCTAAGTGGTAATGGTGAGGTTTATGGGCTGTATTCTCTATGTTTGAAGGCATAATTTACCTTTGAACTTTGACCTGATATTTGCCATTTCTTTGTTGATTCTCTTCTCTTCCAGTTCTCTTACCCGGCCTACATGAGTGTTTTCAGTTGAATGATTTCGCTATGTTTAAAGTTTACTACTTACATTTTCTGATATCAGCTGGAGGGAGTGGGAAGAATAACCCAATAAGTATAATGTACTGTCGACACTTTATGTAATATTTTACCTATAAACACAGTTAAACCACGCATGGAACTCATGATGAATAGATGTGTACTTTATATGAAGTAGAGTTGAAAAGGAAAAATAATAATAGAGGTTACAGGAAATTATGAGAAAGGAACACAGCTAATGGCTGATTATTCATTATCCGCCGTTCAACCACCAGTGAATATTCCTGTTTGGGAACTCGTTTAACCTCGTCAATATGATTTGAAGGAAGCACATAAGAAGCATATCATCATGCCACCACAAGAAGTAGTCTAAATCTAGTTTATTTCATCTCTAAGTTGTTATGAGAAAACTACACAAATGCAAATCCCGTAGAACATTCACTAATAGCTTTAAATAAACAGCTTCTTAAATCCTCATAGCATGAATACTGTGGAAGATCGATTTGATTGAAACTATTGCAAAGGAATGATAAGTATATTGTTATGCCATATTATTTCATAGAACCTACCAGGTATGTGCAGAAGGTAACCGGTTGGTATCCCCAAATTCCTTATGTATCTGAAACTTCTGAACACCATTCGAGCCTTGTAATTGACCAAATCCTTCTAGAGGTACCTTCGATGTACCGGTAGAAAACTGCAGCAGTTTGGCCCTTTCTTCATGATCAAACGATCTAACTGCACGCCAAAACCACTGTATCTGAGGAGAAGATAAAGTATAGCCTTCATAGACAGTATTTGCCTTCCATTCATCAATGTCGATATCCGGTAGTCCTGATATGAGTAACTCAAGCTCTTGTTCGTTAAATATCTGTATCAATTGATCAGGTATTATCTCATAAAAGCCTTGCTTGAATGCATTCACTTGATCCTTGATTGTCAATACTAATCTGTGCTCCGTGACTAATGAAACGTATTCCTGCTTATTAGCTTCAGTCACCGGGATATTTCTTCCATCAGGCTTCAAATCAACAATCTTTGTTGTTCCAAAGTCATCTGTTTCCACACTGAATGTAAGATCAATGATATCCGTCAAGTCATTCTCCAAAAGCCACTCCAAACTCCTGTAATAAGCAGGGTCAACAGCTTCAACATCCCGATAATCAACAGATCGGTTCAACAATAACTTGTAGAATGATCGTGTGAAATAAGCATCCAGAAGGCGACCATCGTAGATAGCCTTTCCAATAACACGGCCCACGAATTTGAAGTAATTCAGATGTTCAGAGTTAACTCCGGAAGCACGATTAGGCTGGTAGGTTAGTTTATCCGCTGCTGATGTTATGAATAATCCATAATTTGGATCAAACATCTGTCTTGCTAGAACCGAGAACCATTCACGTGAAACACCGCCTGCATCTTCTCCTTCTTCATTTTCAAAGTGAACAATAAGCTTTCCGTCTTTGATTTCTTCACCTGTCACTCCTTGCATTTGCTGATAAGTGTCTTCAAAGACAAAAGCACGCCTAACATTCAACTCAAGAGCAGAATAATGTTCCTTTGAATCCTTTTTTCTGTGAAGTTGTTGAAGGAAGTAGTGTCGTTTATTGTCGAATTCCAATATCTTCGGGTTGTTGACTAACAGAGAAAATGACCCACACATCAAGGAAGGAATATTACGCACCATGATATTTAGGACTTTCTTATGTTCTTCAGTAAATTCATTGAAGAATTCTTCATCTGTCTTGATCTCAGTGTTCTTGGTAGCTGTGTCAAAGGGTTTATGATTTGTTTTACTTGCCATCAAATATTTTGAGACCGTCATGAAGCATTCAACAAGAGGCAGGAAGTTGGTGCTGAGCTCCAGTAAGTATTCCTTCTTGGACATACTTGAGAGGCAAGATGAAAGCAGCTGCCATAATGCAGATAGGTCTAATTCACTGAATATTTGCTTGATAGTATCGCCACTCTTATTTGATATATTCCTTTTGTTAATGGTTTGTGCGCGCTTGCTTGTGAATAAATAATCAATCGACTTTAAGATTCTTAATAATCTGTTTTGGTGTGCAGTCGCAATGGAGAATTTCAATGAAAGAGGTCCATCCAGTTCTTGGGAGTGAGAAAATCCCGCTTGATATGAAGGGAGAAATTCCAACATACTGTTCACGATAGTGTCATTGGAATTGGCAATATCGGCAGGATCATTTGAGATCTGTAATAGATCTTGAAGATCTTTCACAATTTTTCCAGATGTTTCTTTAGCTGAAGAGAAAAGCTCTGCAATAATAATATGAATTGCATCATCCAATACTGATAAATAGCATAAAATACTTAAAGTGTATTTGAATGTATGGCTTGAACAATCGTCGTTTGTTAGAATTTGCACGATCTTACGGAGATACATATCTGGTACAGTGATCGGCTGGTTTTTACGTTCAGTATTGTCATCGTTCTCATACTTCCTTTTATTGGAAGATTCACCTTCTCCATTTTCTCTTATCCTTTCTTTCTTGGCTTCATGTGTCTTGAACAATGAGGGTATGAAACGGCATATATGTGACAAGAGGGCCATGAGTTGCTCCATTAAAGAAGTACTACATATGATTTCAGGATGATACAAAAGTTCAATCAAAATCATAATAGGATAATTGGATGCCGCTTCAGCTTTTGCATGCTCTGGGGAAGGGAAGAGCGTCTTAAGGCAGTTAAGTTTATCATGTTCACGGAAATAGTAACCAATGCAGTTAGTGTTTGAGTGTATCATATGGTGCAAAGTATCCAAACATCTCTGAGCTATAAGGTTAGGTTGGGTCACAACAAATAACAAATCCTCTTTTGGTTCAGTATTGCTAGAATTTGCTTCTTCCGACCAATCTAATTCGACAACGTTACCATTCAGGTCAGCCTTTGCAAAATAACTGATCGCGTTTTTCGCGTAGGGTGAAGTGCTTGCCAAACAGCGATCTATCTGTTTTAGATCTGAGCTTCCAGTTTGCAATATGCTGATAACTAGAGACTGGAAATTATTGCGAGTGGTACTGTTTTCACAAAGATTCACTAATATCCTTGCTAAAAGCGCCTTTGATATCGACTGTGGAATAAACAATAACCTGAATAAAACAAGAAGTTCAGCATTATCTATTATTCTAGCAGAATCCTTGCGTTTCTGTTTTTCCTTGTCACGGCTTGGTGTATTATCTTTTGGTTGATTGTTGGTGTTATCCGTTGCTCTAGGTACAGTTCTCCAGAATGGGTGGTTTCTTGTAGATGAAGTAAGAAACTCAGTAATGGCCGCGTTCAAAGATTCTGCGTCAAGAGTTGGTGTGACTATATAAAATAGGAATTGATTATTGATACATATAATGGAAGCACGGGTTTAAACGTACCTGCTCCATCAGTATTACCACTATTAAGTCGCTGTGATCGATGTAGATCAGGAAAATGAATTCTTTGGCGTTCAATACTGTTAGTTACCTGTTGATGAAGCACCTCAATCCTTAAACTCAAAGGTAGACTACCGACATAATCGGATGGCAAAAGATCTCCCTCCTTTTCTGTTGTTGATATATGGCGATGTATCAAATACTGTGCAAGTACCTCTAAACGAATTTTCTCAGGAAGGGAGAGAAGATAATCTATATCAATACCTAGATCACTAACATCAAAATCTTCACCTCCAATAGAGATTATAGATGGGACTGAATGTCCAGGGTTAGAATCACAAGAGGGTTCTTGCCTTTCCTCACTACTTGAGGCAGCTTGAGGTGAATTATTCCTGGAGATGAGAGGTAGCGTCACAGTGGTTTTGGCTTTTGCCAGCTTGAAACTAAGCCCCTTTTTCTTCAGGATAAATAGGAGTGGCTGTTTTACTGATGACGAAATTGATACGGCCACAGGTGGAATATAAACCATCTGCGCTTCCTGGGTCCAGCGATCAACAGATTGCACAGGATGAAAGGCTTGAAGAAGATGAAGGGCATCCTTGATTTCTCGGGCTTCATCCCCTGCATTTGTTATATCAGTATCAGACTCCCTTCCTGTAATATATCCTGAGGTGTCATTTGTTGAAGTGCTGTTATTTTGAACCAACAGATTTTCTAGTATACGCACAGCGCTACCACCAATAACGTCTTCATATGCTTGCACATGAGTACTGTTTCCATTTAAAATACCCTCGGATCTCTCTGATAAAGCATTATCGCGGTTGGACTCGGAATCTGTACCCAATAACAATGGATGCAATATAACATTGTCTCTTCTTGAGGAGTTATTACTATTACCAGCAATGTTCTGTACAAAACCACGAATGTTAGAGCGCATATTATGAGGATCTTCAATAAACACATATAAGTAAGTGTACACAGTATTTAATAATTTATAATGCGTTATATACCTTCCATTTGTAGCTCATTATGTGCTGATACATAACGATTTAAGCAAACGGTTAATATATAATAGATTATATAAGAGATGTCATAGTTACCATTATCGTTTGAGTGGTTTTCTTCATTATCCTCCCCAGATGAATGATTTCTACGTTCTCCATTACTCTATAGTAAGCATAAGTGTCAGTACAGCAATAATACCTATCATCTATTGACATACCGAACGCTCATTATAGAATGAGACTCTTCTATGCTGATTGCCATTCGATTGTTCTCGATGTCTGCGATCACTGTGAAACTCACCAAGAGGCCATGCTATATTTCTACTCTCTGCTGAGTGAATAGAATCACTTCTATCTGAATCGAAAGACTCCGTATCTGATGAAGAGGAATAATATGAGCTTGAAGTTAAATCGGAGACGCTATCATCGTCAGAGTCTTGATCATCGTCCGATGAGTCTTCGTCAGTCGTATCCATACTATTCTCATCAGATTCATCGATTGTTTCATAGTCACCAGTTTCTGATGAATCAAACTCCACTATATCATCTGCTGAGAAGTCTTCATTTGCTGAACTGTACCTAACGTTCCTTATTTCAGTCTTTCATAATGCAATGTATTTATAAGCTTTACCTTTCCATATTATCATCACTATCAGCTTCATGTGATATCGACCCGTTCATAATAGGAAACAGTGATGAATTTCTGAATAAACTCGATACTTCTTCTTCGGCATTCTCTTCTTCATCATCGATATTATCGGCAATATAATCATCTTCTTCCAACTCGAGATCCTCATGTTCCTCAAGATCAGCATTCTCTGGGAAGCAATTCTTATAATAGTCATTCAACTCAATGGAGGTATCTATCTGGTTACTCCATTTTGTCAGTTGTTCCAGTGGTCGAAGTAATGCGTTGATAATGAATTTGGCTTGAGGATTGTTGAGATCGACCATCTTTATGGCATTGACCAATGTATTTGTGAAGTCTCTTTTAAGCATAAGTTCAGCTATTTCCTGTATTGTTTCAGTCTTGATTGCATTAAGAGACGAAGGTATAAATGATTTATGATTTGCATTCAGTATATGATGGCATAGTTCAGCAAAAGCAAAATATTTGAAGTACTGAGAACTAAGTGAAGAGTGGGCATCTTCCTCTGCATCTCTGAAAGAGTATAAAATAACATCAAGGATGTAAAGTCTGACGTATTCAATTTTGTATTCCTGCTGACCTATATCCCCAATCTCTGCCTGCAAAAGTTTTGTATCATAGCACATAGCAATTATGAGTGACGATACGCACATCGACAAGCATTGTTTCATTCTTTCCAAATCATTGGTAGGTGTAATGAAGTTACACGTCAATACTTTGTTGATAAGCATATATAAAAAACATCCTGTTATTTGCTTATCATCATCGAAGTGGTGAATTGATGTAGATCGATTTTCGTCCTCACTGTTGTTCACGTCGGCCGCATCAAACTCAACAATACAGTATTTACATGATCGATAAGAACATACCATTTCCAGAAGGCATTGAAGTAGAAATCCAACATAGGCAATATCTATGTGAGTTCCAACATCTGTAACCACTGCCTTTTTGATCTCTTCCATCAAAAAATGTACTGTTAATTTTGAACATTGGATATTCCTGCTTCCATCTATTGCTGGAGTTATATTTTCTGAATAATGCGGATCGAATGTAAAGCATGATCGGATTGTCTCTAATGTTTCCTGACGTTTCTGTAGTGTTTCTTTTTCGGACTCATTCTGCACCATTTCATCACCAATGTATCGCAATGTCTTTTCTCCCTGCACATCATTAATTTCACAATAGTGGCTACAAACCTTCAAGAACATAACAAAGTCGCGAAGGATAAGATAGCTGTTCTGTTCCAAGAAGGTTGAAATGACTACACTGTTCTTGGGTAAGCTTTTGAAGTAAAGAATAAGATTCTCCCGCATGCATATTTCGAGTGTTTTGCTATCTTCAACAAAATGGCGCAATATCATGATAATATAGGCTTGTTGGATCTTTATGTTCTCCAGTTTGCGTTTCACTCTATCCAAGACAATGTTTAGTCCATTCATTTCATAGAACGCGCACGCCATATTGTGGTCCTTGGTCAATCGCACTATGACTCGCAGGGTACTGATAAGGTTATCCTTGGTAAGAGATTCCATTTTCAAGACTTCGACGCAGTAATGCAGTAATTTTGGTCTGTTCTCATACACTGAGGGGCGAGTTGTTATACTTTCTACAATATCATCTGCATCATCAACGTTCTCTATATTATCAAACATATTGGGATTGAGACGTGGTTCATCTGCCTTGGCTAATCCCACCTCTAAAATCAGAAAGAGAGTGGTTAACCATTTCGAATCAGTAAAGTCAGGGTGGTTGACAATGATCTCAAGAAATCTAAAGTAATCGATAATCCCAGACATTGTTTTTATCAGGAACGACATGACCTCCTGCATAGGAGGTTCTCGAAGCATCAGCGCAAAGATACGTATTTTGTTAATGGACGCCGTAAATATATCCCTTTGGTCTTCCGACTCGTCTTCAGTGGGATACTCGAAGAATGACCTCATTGTTTCCTGAGTGTTCTTTGTTATTTCTTGTATATCACTACTGCATAGAACTACCATCAAGTCCCGAATCTCAAAATCAAGATCATTACGTTCTTCAATAATTCTTGCCAAAATAGTAGGAACTTGTTTACGTATTTCTCTTCTCGTTTCCTCCAAAATCTTTTTCTTCTCGAGGTAGGCATCCTCTTCTTCATTTGATTTATCTTTTGCGTCCTCTTCTTCATTTGATTTACCTTCTGCATCCTCATCTGTATCCATTGGTGATTCGATATCCTCATACTCGTCTTCATCTATAGTTTCATCCTCCTCCATTGTACCAGAATGACCAGTTGGTTCCGTGACAAATGGTATTCTTCTAGCATACATTCCCTGACTATTCAAGTCATCGATAGTACGTCGTAAATTATTGGTTTCCCGGAGAGAGTTGGCTGCTAATGTTTGATCAAACCACATATTGACAAGTATCCTTAGACAAGCTTGAAATTCATCATCGCCTAATAATATATTGGGTGGTGAGATATTCTCGGGTACCTCTAGAACTGGTGGCCCTGAATGAATAGATCGTGAGATCAATTGTCGGGTGAATAAACAATCAATGGCAAAAAAAATATTAGGTAATTCATGCATTGCCCTGGAAGCAAGCCCGCGATCAAATCCCATATTGACTAATATACCGATCTCATCTTGATCAACAACTGAATTCTCATCACTGGAGTGTCCGAGAGGTAAATTTGGGTGATAGGATTCAGCAGTGTTTTCATGAGAAAAATCCTCTCTATGCAGGGTAGTTGATGTCTCCCCTGAACCTTCTTCGCCCAAGTTTAGAATTTCTGTCATACACACCAAAAAAGAGTTAAGAACATGCTTGGAGAGCTTAACTATACCAGGACTTTTCAGGAATAAGTGGAGAGGAGATATCTTTAGATGCATTGAATCTATCCAATGCCTTGGATTGATGGGTTTTGTAGTTGATACTTCTGGGTCAAAGAAACTTGGGTCTGCAATAATGGCTGTATGCGGAGACTTAAGGAACAGGTCCGCAGATACGATCTGATGTACAATAGTCAAAGTTAACTCTATGCAGGTGTTGAGTTGATTATATGTCACAGGATCATGCTCAGCTGCACAATTATGTTTTTCCATTTCCATCCATAATTGGCAAAGAACAGTGAAGACTAATTCCTTCACACCTCCTATATTATCAAATGCAACTATAATTGGGGTTTTAAGGGCAGTACCAGATCGGTCGTCCAATAAAAGAATCGACATGACAGAGAAAATGGCAGCATAGTATTCGTATTTACATGATCCCATATTTTCCGGTACCCATGTGAGGTTCTCCATTAAAATAAGGGAAATATCATAGGACACGGTTTCCGCCCTTGCTTTGAGATTCTTCTTCGAATCTCCTCGGCGAGATAATGATGCCTTGATTATACCTTGGAACACCGGCATAAGTGCTGGGGGTACTTCGCCTAACAAGATTTTCCATCTTTTGACATTAATCACTCGAGGGTCATTCATATCGATCATGTTTTCTGCTTGATTTTCGGAATCTCGTGAATGATACCATTCAGCTGGCACATTTTCTCTTAATAGAATGTTCTGCCAAATCATGTTTCTATTTTTACACGGAAAGAATAAATACATGTGGCTCGAACCAACTGCAAATAACTTTACCTATAAATTTTTCCCAATAGCGAGATCACATCATTATCTTTGGATACCAGCCAATTCAAGAGTTGTGTTGATTGTCTTGAATTGGTTAGAATTGCAGAAGAAAAAACTGTCGACAATAACCCTATGTATCCAAACTGAATGCTGAGCTGTCTGTACATAGCGTTTCCCTCATCCAATAATGACTTGTTTTCGTCTGTTAATATCATAACGGTTAGAGTTGAAGGTGAAAAAATAAACACCATATATCAGCTTACCATTCACATCAATATATTTTAATATCCAACTCTCTTTAGAGTCTTTTGCCATCAATATGTCAGCACACGCTTTTACCTGTTCAACTATGATCCGAGCAATACGCAAATCAGCGACACCAGCCATTATCTTGAACACGAATCCAAGTGAATCAAACGCACTAGTCATACAAAAGTCATAAGGAAGCATCGGAAGTCTATAATATCTCAACAGAAGTTCAGCACCCTTCAATCGAACAAACTCCTTGACAGTGTTTGAATTACGCAGGAATCCGTCTAGAAACTGAAGTAGATAATAAGGTATTAATTTATACATTACAGGATCAGCTGATCTGACTGGATACTTACTCTAGATACCATGTCTATCAGGTTCAATAACATATACTCTGGTCTCTCTTTTGAATCCTGAGGACTAATCTTTCGAGTGGCCAGTTGATGGCAGTTATCAGCCGGTTTTCCTTCTTCTGAACCACCCACCTGGATAACACTCATAAGCATCTTATTAGCACAAATAAATACTTCCTGCTTAATCTTGGGGTGATGACGAATGAACTCATCCATCGCTGTTCCCAGAATAGTAGCACCACCTATATCATTGGAGTTGGCGAGGAATTCGTGAGTCACCATCAAGGAAAAGAAATGAGGCAAAGGGTTCACTTCATTGAACATCTTCAGTCCATTTGAATTTAAGCAAATAGCACCAAAACATTCTAATGCAGATAAGAGTACTTCATAGCTGCAATGCTTGTATTGCATAAAAGTCTTCAGGAATGCCTGAGGAACTCCTATTTCCTGTAAAACAGATGAGCAAGTAGGCTCATTATGGATGAAAGAGGTGACTACATTGGTGACAAGTAGGAATATGTGTTCCGGAAATACATCGGGACGTTCCATGATTTTCTTGATGGAATAAGGAATATTTGACTCAATCAAATTGTGTAGGGCATCTACTGAATAACTCGATAACATCATCTTCATCAAGAATTTGAACATACTCTTGACCAGAGATAAGGAACAATGGGCGATTGTTTGAGTATCTTCAAATGATTCGATACATACATCCACTTGATATTTGATCTGTCTCAATAGCGTATCTACTCCATTGGCATTGCTGAATAAAGGGAGGGCCGAATCCAGATTACTGATGGCAGTGTTCAAAAAGCCCAAGACATTGATGAGGACCTGCCATAAGGGCTAAATGTTAGTTGGCTAAAAATAGAAAAATGATATATGAAAGTACCTTGGTATGATTATCGTCCCTGTGATCTGTGTTGCCTAAAATATGAATCAGAGTAGGCATAATTCCAGCAGAAATCAATGTTTGTGCTCCTGTGGTAGTCTGCAGTAAATAAGAAATCAGGGTTTTGATGGCCTGGATGAATTCAGATGTATAGTCTACATGAACAAAAAAAACATAAGAAGAATGAGTAATATTGCATTGTGTGTGAATTGAAAGCATTTACATTGAGTGTTTAGACTGAGTTGACGAAGGATATGGAGTAGAATACCATGGTTTGCAGATGCATTGAATGCTGTTAATACTTCTAGTATTTTTGATCTATGTCTGGCAATCCCTTCTAGAGCATAGAGAGCGTATGTTTGAATGGTCTAGATAACAGATAGGTATGATTAGGTTCTATATACGCTAATAGGATAAAGGGTGACAGTTTACTATATCGATATGATTATCATATGAAATGAGCTGTACCAACTGATTGATGAGATGAGGTTGATATATATACACTTTGTTCTGTACAGTAGTTTCAGACATAGTATGTGCTATTAATATTAAATAGTATAAGTAACTGTAGAATGTATGTGTTTCATAGTTGTGATATTTACTCATGATAACAATAGCGCATAGACGTATGATAAGTAATTGATTTCTTTTATGTAATTCATTTGTATTATTTAATATTCTTATTTTATGTAATAACTTAAAGTGGTACTCCTTTGGTATATCATACTGATGAATAGTATTCCAGAATAGATCCATATCAGACACTACATTGGGCTCTATTTGAATATGAACAATGTGAGAGCCTTCTTCTAGTCCTTCCCTGTAGAAAGTGAAGGATACTGTTGTGTTCTGGCTGGTATGGTTGGTTGTGAGGGTCGAAATAGGGCCAGCCCTGGCCAATTCAGTTATTATATCATGAGGAACAGCGAAATTCGAGGGAATGGCCTTTGGATCGTTGATCCTTTGAGCGGGTTTGATCATTAATTGCAAGAGTGCTTCCAATACATCCATGTCAGTTGTGCCTAATAGGTGATTGAGGTGCTATATTAATGAGTAGGTTAGAAATAAAGGTATACATATATGATCACTCTAGATTTACCTCATATGAATTATAGAGGTTTCTGTTATTGCAGTTATCAAACAATAGCTTTGATATGTTCAGTATAGACAGCAGTTTGTTCTTGGTGGATATATCGAAAGGTGTAGACTGAATGTAATGAGTGAGGTTGTAAGCTTCACATATGTTCTGTAATATCTGGTCGAATCTATTTAATAAAGGTATGAAGTGGAATAGATCACTACGAGGATAGTTCCACTCCTTTAGCTGTTGACTCCATATCTCAATTTGATCTTCATTGTCTTCTGTCAGATGGTGTATTACTATTCCTAAGTTAGATGGCTATAAAACGTTAATATCTATTACAATAAATAGTCGTATTATTATATAGAGTTGTGTGTCTTTTATAGTGTAGATACTTACTAGTGGAGGTAATACTTTGATAGACACTCTGCTTATTCTCATACGAAATAAAGAAAAAAAGATAGCAGAGAAAAAGGGGTGGGGGAACACAAAATAGACTGAACTTAATAAGAAAATCTTTTTTTATCGCCCCCCCCCCTTCCTTTTTCCCTTCTATTTAAAACCTATTCAATCAGAATAGATCGGTGATGTCTATCCGAGATAGTGGGTTATTGGGGGATAAATATATACATATTATTTATTTACATATTATATATGACATATCTCATGTAACTAATAATAGTAATAATGGGTAATAATAGTAATATTAATAATAATAAGGTGAATTTTAACTAATCTAATGTTTCTATCTATATGAATGCATGGACAGATAGGTTAAGGAATAGTCATTTATTATTATGAATGGATGGCTGTGGTTGTTGCTATCTTTGCATTATCAACATAATTTAGAACTACACCAACAAATTCATCCAATATCTTATTGGATTCAACATATTTAATTCCGCCTTTTGTGGTAATTGCAGGTATGCAGCTCTTTCTTTTATCTTCACCAACAGCTGATGACGCATACGATAAAAAGGTATGCATGGATGGTAACACACATAATTCATCTTGTTCCTCTGTTTCTGTGGAGTTAGAAGCAGAGAGTGATCGTCGTCTTTCTATTTTTGATTGATGTCTATCACTCGTGATACTACTGATGCTACTACTGCTAGTACGACGTTGGGAATGCAAGGTAGGTGATAGATTGGGTAGCATGGGTGACGATGAATTAGATGAGTATTCCCCTGATGAAGATGACCATGAGGATGTACGTGAGAAACTATCAATGGAAGGAAGTTCTATCTTCTGCTGTGGTGCACTGTAAAAGGGTAGTTCAACTAGATCACTCAGTGGTGACAATATCATGGAGGGTGTAGTAGGAGTGGAAGCAGGCGGTGTCAACATCATCTGAATAGGGCTCATTAATCGAATGCCACTCCTCATCTTGTTGGGTGGTGTCCAATTATCATTTTCTCTTCTTTCAATCATCATTCTTCTGCCTAGTCTTCTAGAGATCTCCTCTCTCACGAATCCTTGTTTCTCAATCGAATCGTCTTCACCAAACTTCTGACGGGCCAATCTATATACACGGCATCGCAAATCATTCTGTCTATTCTTTTCTCTGTTTTCTGCTCGCCATTTACGCATCCTATCATTATTACTGAAATGGATCAGAATCATCATTCATAGCATAAATGGATATAATAAAGGAATGTGAAGATATATAAATAGATAGATAGATAGATATGTGTGTGTGTGTGTGTGTGTGTGTGTGTGTGTGTGTGTGTGCGTGTGTGTGTGTGTGTGTGTGTGTGTGTGTGTGTGTGTTTTTACATTTTGGTATGAGCAATGTAATTTAGAATTACAATCTAAATATGTATGTATGTGTATTATGTAGATAGATGTATAGGTGTAGGTGTAGGTTTAAGAGATACATGGATATTATGGTTATGTGATTATGAAAGATGGAGTGATTGTGTATATATAATGTACATATAATTTAAAGTATTAACTACCTTTCAGTTGTTTCTTCTTTGGATACCACCTTCTTTGAGTGACCCTTCCATCTTTTCTGGTCACGACTTCTAACGTAGGGAATATTATGAATATTAGGGTTTTCCATATGCCGTTTACTATTATAAAACAGTGGTGAGTATATAGTGGATGGAAATGTGAGAGGGGGCCCTCCTTCATGTATTGTTATCATTGTGTTATTAATTTAACTTACAGATTAGATCGAGTAGCAAAAACTGTGATTGTAAGGGTGGCATAAGATCAGTTTCAATGATGAAGGGGAAATAAATAATTATTTTAATACAGAGTTAGTTATCACCCTTCTTCTTTTCTCTTATTCTATTGTGATACTTACTTTTAGGGCATTGGGGACAAGAGAATATTCTTGATGACATATGATCTTCGTCGATTATCATTGTGTTGTCTAGGTGGGAGATTAGATGATACGATAGATTGATGTTATAATAAATAGGTATTGGGTATGTAACTGACTCTTTATGAGTGAATTAGAGGTAAAATGTGGTAGGTAAAAATGTGTGTATAAAATATATATATTTATAATACTATACTATACTGTTCTATTTAAAAATGTTTATGTATGTATGTAATATGTAGTATGTAATATATATATATGGATATATATCGAGTCAATAGATATAAGGAAAAGAAGTGATGAAGTGGATTAAATGATGAAAAAGAGAAATAAAACAAAAAGAAGGGGGGGCGAGGAAGAGAAGAGAAGTTAAATAGTCCCCTCCCTTTCATTAAGTATATATTACATTTGTTTTATTTATTTATTTATTTTTATTTTTTCATCTATCCATAAATTAAACATCTGTAAATACAGTCCAGTATTTTATAGGTTATCCATACATAGCAACTTCAATCCTACATGTTCAATTGCATAACAGAATTTATATGAGAATTGGGGGGGATACAAAATACAAAGAGAGATGTGGGGATGAGGGAACACGGGATAATCTAGAAAAATAAAATGAAGTGTGAAGCAGAGGCCAGAGCTTGGGAGGGGGAGTGGAGGTATTTTTTGGCGGGAAAATTAGACTGCTATGATTGATTATTATGATTATGATTATTATTATTTATTATTAATGACTAGAATATGTTGGGGGAGATGATAAGGAAGGTGTGGAATATTAAGGGACATTGAGTTCAATATTCAAGCAGAGAGATAGACAATATCATATGATACACTTATATCTTTATGCACACTATAGTATAAAAGATGAATACTTATTATGTATTTCCGTCTGATTTACAATATTCTTCTTCATTACTACGTTAATTATGTACGATGCACTTGTATGTTTATGCATTGTGACTAGTCCAATCTTTATTCTACATTCATTTATCAGTTCACAACCATCCAGTCTACCACAATCACCATCCACCATAAGCACACTCATAACAATGGATCAATCATATTATAATCCATCAATAAAATAATCACCACGGAACATCCCGCATTCCCGAAGAGAGAACAAAGTAACACGCACGCGTCAATTGTGCAGTGTATAGATCCATTATTGAGGGATAAATTAAAAATTGTCTACTCGGTATTTGCTTCCGATAAACCCTTTTTTAATAGTTATTTTCTTAAATCCCTTTCTCAGACTGACCCCCAACTTCCTCTCCCTTTACTTTCTGTCGCACTGTCTGTCCTTTCATTTTCTATTTCTAAAGTTTATGTTCTTCATATCCACTTCTGGATATGCCACTCATTCATGTATCCTCTATTATCCTATCTCCTTATTTCATGTCTATGAACTCTCTACTGCTCTCTTTTCATTAGGATGAACATCAACACACCATATATTACTGGATGAATATTATGCATTAATAACATACTTCATCTATCATTCTTCCCGTCATCCCTCCCTTCGCCACACTAAGAGAAGAAACAATCATGGTGTGTTGTACTTGGATGTATCAACAAATATGATTAAATTGTGTTCTTAATCAAGTAGTGATACAGTATATATTGTTTCTATAACAGGCTGTCCTACCATAGAAGAGAGACAAAACCTCTATTGTAATTTCACCATGACAGATGGATGTGATTCCCTCCCCCTTATTTGTCTTACCCATTTGATATCTTTTATACAACAATTACACATTCTATATTCTCTCATTTAAAATGCAGAGAGATTGCTCGTTTATACTTGAACAGAACCTACTGTCTCATCAATCACACAGCAATAGAATATGAACATCCATAGATAATAGAATCACTTATCCAGATGTCTTCATCTCAAGACAATGTCACATTGCTTCCATATTGAATGGGAAGTTATCTGTAGACTTTTCTGCAGTCATTTAATTCCAGTTAATATACCTTCTTATAGGTTGAGTGCATTTAGTGTACTTATCAACTATGGTGTACAGACTATGAAACTATCTAGAATTATTGATCTAGTTACAGTTATATTTTTTACCCTTATATGATAACATTGTACTCATATTGAAGGTTATGAATAGATAATATATATATACATATATAAATTAGTCTATATAGTAATGAAGAGTGATTTATAACAGTAAATTATTGAACTGAACAATTGTTACTGCCTGAGTATTATTCACAGGGGGGGGGGGGGGATTTGGCCATCTTGCCTTAAAAATGAGTATAAACTGGTACTTGCATATAGTTATCCAATAAAGTCCAGGGCAGGCTGCAATTCTCTATATAAATCTGTTTGTTTATACCATATGAACTGATCATACCCTGAATGTCTATATCTACAAAAACTATAAAATGATATCTACTTTTAATGTTAATCCATAACACTTCTTGTAAGTGAAGTGAGATGGAATGATGAAATAGTAGAATTGTATCATTTGAGAAGCATTAATGCTTTATTACATTCTTCCTTTATTTGAGAATATTTACAGCACTTATGTGTTCTCTCTTCGTTATTAGGGTATGCATGTAATTATTTACCTGTACAATGGGTAAGAAAATACTTTAATTTAATCCAAGTAATACATCATAGCCATTTTCATTGAGTAACCATTATACTTTAATTACATTCACATATCATGAATCGATCCTATCACTATCAGTTGAATCACTTCTATATTGGACGATAGAAGCATACATATAATCTACTATTTAGGACTAAGTATGATATCAATCACTCAAATGAATAGATATATATAGATTATTGTGCTATGTATTTAGAACAAAGCGTAAAACATAGGCTAATGAAATATCAAGGGGGGGGACACAGTTATTGTTTACTGTCATTATTCTAATCACTTGATATTAACAAACGCAGTGAAAAAAAAAGAAAGAAAGAGGGCAGGAATGTTTATACTTTAATAGTTCATACCTCAAATATTGACTACTGTATGGAAATCAAACCTTCTAGGTTAAATGTCAAGTGTATGGTTTAATGACTTAAACAAAGATGCATATCGATATCCTAATGGATCACTCTGACATTTTCAATATTTAAACTATATTAAATATGTTCATAAGTAATGCACTGTTTAATTACATTGTGAAGGCAGACTATATCATCATACCACATAGTAGAGAGATGGTGATTGAACTGAGGAATATTCACCCAGTTCACCCCTTCTTATTGATGAAGTAAAAAGCCTTGTAGTATTATATTGTGCAATACTTTGGATTATTACGAAGGATGTCACAAAGTCTAGAAAGATTCTCCCCTCGTGGGTGATTGTAACATGGAGCCGGTACTATGAGAATTTTCGAATTCTACCCAATGGATTCTATTCCTACATTTTCTGGCCAAACGGATTAATTGTGCCAACACATAACCAATGGGCGGAATATCAATAAAAATGCCCGGGAAAAGATAATTCCCCAATGGTCAATTTCATGATATTTTCTCAAGGGATAACTCATATCACAGTGATTTATATGATGCAATTCTCTCATTGTGTGTCTGTGTTCTGTAATAAAAAGAAAGCATGGGGCCGATTTGATGAGTGAATAGAAATCAATGGACCTTTCCATTCCGCAGTTATTGGTCTGTGTTATAATCACAACTGAAGGTGAAGATTCCCGGGTTAAAGAAGATAAGCTCAATACCTGCTATGTCTATACACCATCATATTTTACATCAATGAAGATATAATTGATTATGAACCAGAACTCTACCTGATTCATTGGGAGAAGACCATCCTTACTATCTGACCTCACTCCGACCCTACGGACATGTACAACCCCATCTCCCCGCTCATCTTGTAAGTCGTTCCACTACGAGATCCTTATTCTATACAGATGTAAACAGTGATTACCTTATATTGAGGGCATACGAAAGAAAGGATTATACAATCATTGCTGATCAGTAAAATTTGAGATGATCTGTGATTATTCAATATTCAATCTATTGGAGTATCGTCAATATTACATATGTTCACCGGTTATTACACAATGTGTTATTCTAGACAGTACCATAAATTATCTAGATTTGTACATATGTTTATTATGGACATGGATCAAGTGAGTGAAGGACAGTAAAGGGGACATTGTCTATCGGAGTCAAAGTGAAAGATGAGCAGTAGTATTCTGTACAACTACGTTCAGATGGAGAGTGAACTATTCTGAGAGATGGAAAATGCTCATAAATCAGCCATGAAAGTAAAGTAAAATACCACATTCTGCCCACTTCACTCTCCAGTACCTGTGTTTTGTCAATTGACTCACACCAATAATCTCTATGCTGGGTACAAGTAATAATCTACGATCTAAGATTCACTAATAAGAAACTGTGCGATTTAAATTTTGACGTTACTCAGTGAACATCCAATAAAAACACAAGATCATATCCTATCCAGGTTACAGTTGAACAAACAGCAATTATAGATCAGAAAAAATGTTTAATAAAAAGATATTATAGAATCCATTCTTTACCGTCCCTTTTACCTGCTTTTTGTTAACTTACTTTATTCAGCGAAAAAAATCAGTTATGGATAGACCAATTCCATCCAACAGATCAGATACGACATTGTCAGTTAATGGAGTCGATCAATGCAACACAGTCAATGACGTAGAACAGTGCAAAACAATCAATGATGGCACAGATAATCTATCGGCCAAGACAGCAACGCCTGAGGAGAACAAAAAAGTGGCCAGTATTTTGACATTTCTCGGTTTACAAATTGCGCTTTTTTTGGCTGCACTGGATGGGTAAATAGTTGTAAATAGTAATGATCACACATTGTACTCAAAATCAGCGAATAGTACTATAGTGTCAACTGCTTTGCCCAAGATTGGATCTGATTTCAATCAAATGGCCATTGTTTCATGGGTCGCAACATCCTACATTCTTACATTTGATATATTTCGTATGTTTTTTCCCGAGATTTATGGCTGAATATTCACTGACACACTTCTAATAGAGCCTTTGTTTTCCAAACTCTCGGACATATTTGGCCGTAAAAGGATTTTATTGTTTGGAATTGCCGTATTCCTTATAGGTTCAGTCCTGTGTGGGGCAGCTCAGGTAAGAAAAATACACATGGTAGAGATATGTGTAGTTATCTAACAGTTTGTTAGTCAATGATCATGTTAATCATAGCAAGAGCCATTGCCGGTATTGGTGCAGCTGGTGTATTTTCCATGGTATATCATTTATTCTTTCTATTTTCCCACACTGTACTCACACATAGTTGCTAGGTATTTATTATTTTTTCCGAGATAGTACCTCTCGAGAAAAGGGGAAGTTATCAAGGGTATGAAAATAGGAATAGAAACTCGAGTAAACCTTTAGTAACTAACTTGATCTATTAGTATATTGAATGGTGTATTTGCCATATCCAGTGTGTTTGGCCCCTTAATTGGTGTAAGTGACATTCTACTGTTGCTACGAGATAATTAGATGATTGATGATATGTATTTCAATAGGGTACATTTACTGATTATGTCTCTTGGAGGTGGAATTTCTACATCAAGTATATATTCATACTGACATTAGCTGTGGGTATTTGAATAACATAGTCTTTAAATTATAGTTTACCTATTGGTGCTGTGGCCACTCTCGTATTGATCTTCTGTCTTAAATTACCTGTTCCTCAACAAAAATTGTCTGATAAGCTGAAGAGAATCGATTATGCTGGTATGTAGAACAACTATATAAAAGACAATAAGCATTCTAATATTGGTTAATCCATTAGGAAGTTTTATTGTACTCGCTTTTGCTACACTCTTCTTGTTGGCATTGAACTTTGGAGGCCAGACTTTCCCATGGAAATCTGCTGCAGTGATTGTACCTTTAGTTCTCTCCTTCCTTCTTGTGGGAGCATTAGTTGTGGTAGAGAAGAAATATGCCAAAGAACCATTGATGCCACCTAGACTGTTCAAGAATCGATCAGTAGTCAGTGTACTTATCACCAATTGGTTCTTTGGTATCGTCTTCTTCTCTTGTGTTTATTATCTTCCTGTTTACTTCCAGGTAGTGCGCAATGACTCTGCTATGTGGTCTGGTATCAGATTGATTCCTATGAACTTGATTGTTGGTGTATTTTCCACACTTGCAGGTCTATGTATTTCAAAGTTTGGATTCTATAAGCCGATGTATGTAATAATATGTCATTTCCATTAACAGTGTATAACTAACTATGCTGTAGTATCTCCACTGGAATGGGACTTGTTACTTTGTGGATAGGTCTTACTACTTTGTTTGACAGAGATACTCCCTTTTCACGTAAATAAGCCATTTTGATTTGTTAGATCTATAACATACACACACTCACATTTAATCTATCCTTGTAGAAATATATGGTATTACTGTTATTGGTGGAGCAGGTACCATTCATAATAACCACATTATATTCAGATTTTAACCTTCATATTTAGGCTTAGGTTGTGTATTCTCATCTGCAATTATTGCTATCCAAGCATCAGTTCCATTGAGAGACATTGGTAAAATATCCATTAATTCAGTTGTGTAAACAAGGACTAATCATATAACTTTTTACTTAATAGCCGTAGTCACTGGATTAGGAAACTTCGCCCGAATTCTCGGTGGTGCCTTGGGAGTTGGTAAATTAGCAATGATATATATTTATTTACTGTATATCTAATCTCTAATGATCATTAGCCATTTCATCCACTGTTCTGAATACACAATTGAACGAGAAACTTCCTCTTGTATTGCCTCCTGATCTGGCTGCTGCAGTTATCCAATCATCTGACTTTGTGAATAATGGACTACCTGCTGAATATTTAGATGTTACACTTGACATATACACAGATGCTCTTCGAATGATTTGGTACGTTGTTATACCAATGGCAGGTGTTGGTAAGTACGATGGTCTGCTCTTATATGAGTCTGAATACTCATATTTGATTATAGGCTTCATTTCTTCGCTTTTTGTTGAGCATCATTCACTGGCTAAACAGAGACAGATGAATATTGAAGAAGAGGTACCAGTGGAAAAAGAGGTGGTAATAGATGTACAAGCCGAGCATAAGGCACATAACTAGAATATAACATACAATACCATTCATTTCATGTAAACGATCCACTCTATCATTATTACTACTACTATTATTATTAGCATTCACACATCATTAGATCTTACAATAGACAACAGATATTAATAAATTTATTCTACAAGAGATAACTATTGCTTTTATTCAATTATGACTGTACAAGTGAAGAGTTTATTTTGATGTGTGTTTATAGCTGCACTTCTTCATGAGCAGCAAGTGCCTCCTTTGCCTTATTTCTCAATACCTTGGTTGATCCCTCTTTAGATAAAACTAACAATGGTCTGTTGATTTCTTCCATTGGGATCTTGATGTCTTCAATACCTCTCCTGTTACGTTCATCCTCCAATACTTTCTCTAATTCATCATAATAAAGATCAATGATATGGTATCTAATAGCATCTGGTTTCTGTCTGTCTGTTGGACTTTATATCAAAGTGGTTAATGAACATCATCAGAAGTCAATATACACATATATATCCACTCACTTTAAAGGTCCCTCGAGTAACATATCCATATAGGCTTCGACATAGACTTCATCCCATGATTCTCTTGCTAAGAACTGGAAAGAGAAATAGATGACACGACGGAAGAGCAGATAGTATTTATCCAATCTAATGACACTAAGCATGAGATGGGTTTCTTACCAATAACAGCAGATTATATGTACCTTATTCTATCCAATCCATGCCATTCTTTACAGTGGATATCCCAGAATACCTTTATGAAGGGGATGGCATTACTGGCAGGTACTTCCATTATTAAGGAACCAAGATCGTTGGCCAGTGCTTGTTGAATTAATGGTTTATCTGACATCCAGAAACCTAAAAATCATTACTTTAATACTTAGAATACACAGCATATAGAATACTCAGTCTTTACAATAGAATATTCCCTTCCACACTTTAATAAGTTCTATCTCACTCAGGCTGTTTCCAGTGGATAAATACTTCTTGAGTTCTTTGACTGCAGCATCTCTGGTCTTTTTATCTAATTTAGAAGAAGAAACAGCCATAAGAATACTAATGACTACCATCTTCAGTGTTCTATTACCATTAGCTGCCAGTTCTTTTCCCAAAGGAAGGTGTGTGTCTTGCTGAGTGGTTGACATATTGAATAGACTCTACAGAACCTATTGCACTATATTTTTTTTTATATTCCCTCCAAAAGTGAATCCTTTTTGTTCAAAGCCACAATGGAGTTGAGCATACACCAATAGCATACCCTGAATTTGTTAGTAAAGTTTTCCCTGGTCAAGTCACCTTGAGCTGGGGGTCAATTCATTTCTTTACTCGCTTCTTTCTCCCCCCCCCCTTTTCTTTTATTTGGATAATGTTTGGAGCCTTCAAACCTACATTTGTAGCCCACGGTGGCTTACTCTGGTATGATGGCTTTAATAGGGGTTGAGTAGATTGCTAATATCTTACAATAGGAAAAACCCTTTCCGTATGTCCACAACACGCAAGGCCAATGTCCGTAAGAGACTCAAGGAAGTTGATGCTGTTATTGCTACTATTGCTGAATCTGGTGTCAAGTGTAAAGCACTTGATAATGCACTTGCACTTCCCAAAGAAGCTGAAATGCATGCTAGAGACAAATACACCGTCTTCAGCCGTACTGCTAATGGATACCGTAAATCAGTGCATAAAGTACCCAAATTCACTAAATTAACTAATAGAACTAGCCCTACTGGCTTCTAGACATTGTATATTCCTTCATATGACACACATTATTAACACGCTTGCCGGGAACATAATAAAAAGAACACTCTCTTATCAATATTACACATAGGCATAAGTTCAGATTCAACTAGATCTAGACATGTTTGTTTATTACTGATGAGGGTGGAATATTGACACTCAAAAATGACTAGGGTTTATTTCTTAGGGTGTTTCTTATGCTTGCTGGTATTATGCTTGGTATTATGCTTGCTCTTTGGCTTTTCATCCTTAATGAAGCCATAATTCTCAAGTGCAGTACGCCCAATGTTATTGATATCTTTAAATCGATCTGGCCCCAAATGAATTCCTCCAAACCACCTTGATACAATAAGTACAACATTTTCTACTTCTAATATCTGCATTAAATGTAATAAACGACCTTTTGAGTCAGGAACATCAGTAATGGACCATTGTATTCTATGTTTCTTGACTTACTGCCAGCAGCTGTTTCCCCATCATCATCGTTATCTTGCAGTATTTTACCATCTGCCATAACAATACGATACGCCAAAATGTTATGTGTTGCCTTCGCTATCTTTTTATTGCTCAGTAATTGACCCACTACAGTCTTCACTTCATGAACATTGGTCACTCTCGCCACATGAGCTATAAAGGTTGATTTACGGTCCATCAATGGCTCAGTTGAGAATATTTCGGGGCATGTCTCATCTACAGTGTTGTGTGTCCTAAGCAATGCCCGTACAGTTGGTCTATCGTTCCCATCATCCTCCTTCTAAGAAATGAAGTTTAATAGATTGTAGTTGAATAACATAAAGAGCTAATATTCATACAGGTGTGTCTACCGCATCCGATTCTTCCTCTTCCAACTCCATCTTTGGAGTCTCATATTTGGGCGCATCTTCTGTATAATCCACAGTGGGTGGAACATTCTCTTCCAGGTACTCTCTTAACCAACTTATCCACTCAAACAATACCACCTCAGTTGGTCTGAATAGAGTCTTGAATCCCTCGTCTATTTCATCCAGCATAAACTCATCCATCTTCCTATTACCACAGTAGACAGAGGATATCTCATAAATAGGCATATCCTGGCTGGGATAAGTGGGTGGTAAATAGAAATGAATGACTAACTTCCGAGGAGAGCGTAGTTGATCATCATCTTCATCCAGATTAAGTGTATAGGTAAAGGCATTGTCAGAAGACTTGTTTATTTCAAATGCCTCTGGGAAGATAGCCTCTAGAGCCATTAACTCCTCTGTCTGCTTATCTTTGTTTTCTGTTTCCTCCAAGTTCATATTGATGGTGGATGAAGACATGACAGATTCTGTATACACCCCAAAAAATACACTCAATTTTTTATTATTTTTTATTTTGAAACAGCATCAAACTGCCATAATGCATGAAGAAAAGGTATTTCTTACTTCTCAATGGTTTATGTATGCATGAAATACTATTTATTTTACTTCTATTTGACAATATGGTCAGATTCGATCCCTTTCATCTCTTCCTTCCCCTGCTCTCTCACCACCTATCTTATGCTCTACTTTGCCTACCAGAAAACGCTTAGTTAAGAATATATTACATTGATGAGTACAGGAGGCGGTAATCTCGTTGAAGGGATACTCAAATTTGATTGCATAAGTAGTAGTGGGATCATCCACCACTACCACACCCTTGATCCAGTCAAGCAGTTGATCAGCAAAGTTCAGACAGACAGAAGCATCCTATTATACACAGTTACAATCCCAAATAGCAAATCCATTTTCCCCTTTATTTACCCATGTATTTGACTTTTCTCTGACCATTCTAGGTATCTCCAGTGTTTTGTACTTTTGTATGTGTTTGATCTGTCCATTATCATCTCTAAAGCCACACATAATGCGTGGGACTCCAACCAAGAATGATTGCGCCCAGAATTTGAGTAGTTTATATCTAACCTTGTTAACATAACTGCAAACTTTGTGTGTCCTCCATTCTGTTGTTACCTGTCAAATGAGTATTGATGTTTATTTGTTTCAATGACTCTGGATGTTTTCAATTCAATATAGTTCTGTAGCTGACCAGATGGATTCGTTGGCTTTTCATCTGTGCATGCAATTCTTAGTATTCAAATGCAAATGACTATCCACCATCCCATACCTAAACAACAATCAACTTCTGCCCCCATTATGATTGAACTCTGACCCAATCTTGTCTTCACCACTACACAGTATTGTTGATTTGTATTTGCACTCTCAGTCTCCCGATTCCTTAATTCAATATCATCTTTACGTATCTCTGATGGTGGTTTCTTTACTGTGCAAAGGGTCTCAAAGCGATAGCCCCAGTAACTCATCAACCGCTGTCTTTCATCTGCCTTGCCTTCCATGTTTTTCTTGTACTCAGTCACCTGTTCCTCTATATAAATGCTGCCCTAAATCGAGTATGAGTCCCTAACACTTAGATTTTGTGCTTTTGAAGCTTACTTTATACCGAGTTGCTCTGAGTTCCCATGGTTCCCGCCTTGAATAAGGTGTGCATAGCATCTTTGCTAATATTCCTCTCCAAGTGATCTATCACCTGTATATATCAGTTGCATCATCCATTGAATTGTCTACTATCACTTACAAAATCAGCTGATGTGTTTTCTGGATCATGATTTCTACCCCTGAACTCGGTAAGAGCATCAAGAAGCGAATCAATATGCTCTGGGATAGTGTCATCACGGCATACTAACTTATCGAATCCTACATTCAAGTCATTATTGGTAGGTGGGTAGTAATATCGCTAGTGAAATGAATAACAGATAAATATACATGACTCATAGCAAAATAAATCGAGTACCATCTCTCTATTGTCAAACCACACTTGTCTATTCTCATCAATACTGTATGAAGTCAATTCTTGAGGCTGTTTATATATGGGAAAAGTGCCTTTATAGTCATCACTTTGTTTAAGAAAGAAAGTACTTAATATGTCTGCTGTGTCCTTCATTTTCTTAGGAGAATTTTCAAATGAATTTCTGGACAATATTCGTTTTGTCATGATATCAATAGTAAGGAGGAAGAATATGTTCCAGTTGGGGAAACGTCAAGGGGAAACTCTCATTCATGATATACGGGATTTCAAATTGAGATGCCATGGAATTTATTTTGTAGGCTGTAGATGATATTGAACAGGGTTACTTATCACACATGAACTATTAGGAACCATTGTTTCATTGCTTACAGACTTATTTGATAGTATCAGATCAGAATACTTCATTATGTGCTCATCTAAACCATGTAAATCTGGTTCAAATGACTGGACTATCCTCAGAAGAATGATACTGGATTCTATTCGAAGGCATTAGTTATTTACCCGATTCATTTTACTCTTATGTTACCTGTTAATAGTGACAAATCAATATTTATATCAGTTGATAGGTTATAGCAGTAGGGTGTAACAGGTCTGAAGTGATCAGGTATAGGCCAGAATGTCTGTGATGATTTATTGGGTAAAATAACCTATTCCAAACAAAAAGATTACTCTCTGCACACTTCTCCATACAGTCAATCCAATTACCTCTATTGCAATCTGGGTGGTGGTTTCTATATTGTTTATATTGGCTTCAACATGAACTTTGAATGCAAAGGAAGAAGCAAAAGGGGAGGGTCTATCAGGATTAGTGATAGGATGAGTGATACTGGCTTTCGATTGTCTGACAGAGTTACTCAGGTTAATGTCTAAAGGTATAAACGACTAAAACAGAATGGTAAGATATAAGTGGCATCTATCAGTTTAAGCCTTACTGTAATAAAAGAATGAAGGGCTGTCATCTGAGTCGAGCTGGGTGTTTGGCTTGCTTTAATCAGATCATCTTTGAGACCATCAAGAGAAGCGGATAGCTCTATGTTGTCTTTCAAATATCTAATATCAAAAGTTAGACAAGTTCATCTACATAAATGTATTATAATCTACCTCTGTATATACTGAACTCTTTGGTGAAATGAGGTAAATATATTCTTTATGCTATGGTTCGTATTTTTTGTTCTATAAAAGAGTATTAGAAATATAGATGCATAGCATAACGATACTAACATACATAGGCATTTTTTTCAGTGCTCCAAACATCCATATCATATTTGCCATTATTCTAAAATACATGGCTGCATGTAGATTCTGTTGAGATAGACCCAAAAACGTATGTTGTATTGTATATGAAAGGCGGAGGAGAATTGCAGCAGACAATTGTGCAGTGGCAGCATAGGTTGGTGATGAATGGCTTTGTTTGATCTGTCGATACAAACACATTTATTATTTGCCTAAATGCCCATTTCATTATATTTACCTGTATAATAATTTCAAAGCATTGAAGATAAAGTTGTGCCAGCTCTGATTTCCCCACAAAGGTAGGCTTCAAACTGGTTATATACTTGAAATTACTATAGTAATCATATATGTTAGGTTAATAGACAATAGAGCTATAAGTAATAACATACCGAATAGCCACTTCTAATGTTAATAATGCCGTAGAGTATTCACCATGTAGCACTTGCGTTTTGATGGTTTGTAACATGTCTGTTGTAGCCATCATGTAATTTTCTGCATCCTCTGCCACTATCTTTTTTTCAGATGCTATTTTTAATATCAGTTAGAAGATATGTCCATCATTGAAGGTAAAATATTTACTGCTGAAGGTCATAGGTAAGCAATCAACGTCTCCCTCTAATTTGATATTTGCCTTCTTGTACAATTTCTATCAAATTGACACAGAATCTTAACAGGATGATTAAGAATATATCTATATAAACTCACACGTAGATCTGGAATACACTCAGGATATTTACTCTTGAAGTAAGCAAAATGTCGGAAGAGATACTTTGGAAGTGTGTCAAGTAACTTCACATTTGATACACAAGCATTGATAATCAATATAACATAAGCAGTGTCTATCTATTGCATTAGTGATAGAGCATTGAATAGGTTTTTCTTTATGATCTTACACAGATTGTCCTCTACATTTGCTTCTTTTGGTAAATATCTCTTGTCTAACTTGAGGAGTGATGGAATCAAATGCTCTTTAAATGTATGTCAGAACAGAGATCCCAATAATAAGATACAACAATTTACTTACCAACATAATCATTATGGCGTTTACCAAAGTCTCTTAAACATTTATAAATAGACAAAGTGTCTTCGGGGTATCTCTTCATATTGCTATCCACAGCTTGTAAAAATTCAGTCATGGAATTTTCACTTGTTAGTCTTACCACACTAAGTAAAGTAGATATGAGTATAAGAAATGGTTACATCCTACAGTAAACTCACGTAAACAGATCATGTGTTGCTTGTCTTGCAACAGGGTCACTATCTTCTAGTGCACCCACTGCCACTTCCAATTGTTCTTCATCAAATTCAAGTATTGATCTTGACCCTATCTTTCGTAAACTCTGTATAGCATTGACCCTTATTTTATCAATCTCATCATTGAACATATCTAGTAGAAAAAGAACCCATATTACCACACTACTCTTTTCTATCTTTACTCTACTAACCAACAAGACATTCGACTGCCTTCTTTGTAAGTTGTTCATTGTACATGCATAATTCACATATAGAGTCTAATGTAAGAAACGGGAATTAGTATATAATCAAGAGATAAGTGTTTATCTTTACCAATCGATGCATATCTCACTTCTTCATACTCATCTTCTAGACCATGAATAAATGCACCACATGCACCCGAATCCAATAAATGAAATTCATCTGATTGAACATCAAAATCACCTTCAGCTATAGGAATTATACCGTTTGCATACTACTTCAATGTTAGACGTGTTCCATAATGTGAAATGTATTACCTTCTTCTGTTGTGCTTTGTACCTAGGCACATTTCTTCTTAGATGTGACATAATCTGTTTGCTGAACGTTTGTTTGAGTGTATCAATGCTGACATGCTGATAAGATGCCATCATCACGCATGCCTTTGTACGTATTACCACAACAGAGTCATTAACAAGATCACACACCTTATTGAATGCATCATCAATAAGACGAGTGGTTTCATCTACTTGTTCATGAGCTAGTTTCATACGATGGTCTGGATACAGAGAACTCAATACACTGATAAACGCCATAAAAGTTAATCTTCACTTGAATCTAATTATGAGTATATAGAACTAACCCAATCAGGTTTAATCCTGCAATACGAACTTCTTCATGATCATCTCTCAATGAGGATACTGCCAAATTATAAGTAGCAAGATCCAAGGGGCTTCCTCTTAAATGCATCTGAACAAGAGCATCGAGTGCACTCTATATTCGAGAGAAGTGGTCATTTATCGTTTTATTTATGATCCCATTATTGAACTCACCTTTCTGACTCTGGGGTCATTATCGAGGGCATAATTGCTTATTGTCTTTTGTATTTCCATCTGAGTCATTGAAGTTATCTTGGTGGAAGGATTGTTGTGGGTTTTCTTGGTGCTTGTGACAAATGATATCAGTGATAGTAATGATAGACTAATGGCTCTAATTTTATGGTGACTATCAAACAGATCGGTGAGCAGATGATTGAACAATGAGGGTAGAAGGGAGTTTTGTTGTGATGTTAAGTTGACCTGGCGAGTCTAGATAGGAATTAATGATAGTCGATCATCCACTTATTACAGACAAATACCTTCAATATGTTATAGATACAACTATAGACATGCCATCTAACTTTGGTTGACTTTATACTGAGCTGAGAAAGTAATATGATGAGTCAAATAGGTCCATTGATTAGATAAACATCCTGTCTTACTTCTCTTATTAGATATCCCAATATCACTGATGCATTGACATTGGGGAATCTAGAAAACTTCTCTAATAAGATGATAATCATGGCCTAGGATGATACTTATTAATGAAGAATATGATGGATGCACTTAAAGGATTTACTTTGATATCATTATTTTCATGTGTCATGAATAGATCTAATATGATTCTAAGGATCTTCTCAATCTGATCAATGCCTAGGTAGGATATGTATCTAGCAATGTTATGAAGGCACTAATACAGTATAGATTTTTAGTTTGCATAAACAAGATCATATTGTATAGCATTTACTTTATTGATATCCTTCACCTGTGTTGACTCCAATAGGTGTAGCTGTATCTGCGCATAGATATTAGTGATGATACGTGCTAGAGAGTGTTTTATAGTTACTTTGTCTGACTCAATTCCTATGACTGCCAGGGATTCCAGTGGTTCAATCAAGACTAAATTAGTAGATCTATTTGGAATGCAGGTCAACACCATTAGTAGAATATAAATCCATTATCCATACTGGTTATTATCTATTCCATCATTAGCCAACACTGTATTGGGTGACACATCTTCGAAGGAACGCTTCATATCAGCCAATAGATAGAGGAAGTGAGGGAAAAGAGATAGGTCAAATAGTGACTGTATAAAGAAAAACAAAAATCATCTCCTGAGTCGGCCTGTCAATTGCTCTGCTCTATTCTCGAACAGTTTCTGATCACGTAGATGCTCTTCTATCATGTTTGAGCCAGATACATTGTCTCCTGTCATTGTGTTTGTTAATTGTATACTGGGTATAGGGAATAGGTGGCATTACAAATTTTTGATTATACTCCTGTTGATGGTTGTCTCACTTCACTTGACAGATAACTCATTATCACCATGGATACTATGATATTCTCCATGACAACAAATACTGCTTAGATACATACATGTATTCGTGTTCCTGTTATGGATAAAGTGACGTTGAACTGATATTTCGATGCCAAGTGTTTCTTATTCGTTGGATTATAAATAAATGATTTCATATTTCTTCCCTTTCCCCACCACTCTTCAATAATGATCATACTAAATCGTTCATTTCTACTCTCATACAAGGGAATTACCACCGTTATCAGTCTTATTGTGCTGTATTATCTCATAAAAGATTACAGCAAATGGAGAGAATCAAAGAAATCAAAGAAAGACATAGTGAATACCGACACTGTGGATGAAAATAAAATAAAAAATGACAGTAGTAATACACCAGAGAACAAGGACAAACTATCGATGGCCCATTACATACTTGTATCGCCATTTGCAGCCACTTATATCGTTGGAAGGGCAATTGTAGATAGTATCAAGTACACTATTTACTATGCACTCTGGTATAGTGAACAAATAATCCCACATTTAGACGATTGGCTGTTCAATACAGTGACAGTGTGGTTACCCGCCAAGTACAATCAAACAGAGCATTGGTGGACGAATACAGGATATCCATTGTTCAAGAAATCTCTCACTCATTTCACACAACATATCATACCCTTAATCATACAATATATGGAGACATTTTTCATGACACTATATTCTGTATGTTGCACAGTTCAGTCAACTACTGCTCGATTCATTGCATTTTGCAGGGATTTCACACAAAGACCAGAATGGTATGCATTAGGACACAGGCTCTATGAAATTGCCTATTTAGTCATCTGGTCACCCTCTACATGGATAGTTACAAGATCAATTCAATTGGGCAGATTGATCTATTCTGGATGTTATGCTTCCTTCCTATCACTAAAGGAAGATGTTCACTGGCTGATAGATGACATAATACCCCGTATATATGGATATATTGCAAGTACTCGAATAGTACGTGTTATTCAGTTTATGCTATCACTCATCTACAAGACTGTCAGTATAGTTAGTCATGTTGTGAAAGACTATCTGCTGGTACCTGTGATAGGAAATATTCTTACCTGGACAGTGAGGGCTGTTGATCAATTGATTATGATCACACAGACACACGGACATTTTGTGAGTGATGGTGTGCATATTATCTATAGTTTCTTAGGCCCTCATATAGTATGGATGTTTATGGACTTCTCCTTGTTGATTATGGATGTAATTAAAAGCATCAATATTATATTCGCTGAGTTACTCATTCCAGCATATCGACTATTTGTCAAGCACCTTCTACCCAAACTATCCGTTCTTTATCTCGGACTAAGAACCAGATTTATCTCACTCTACTCTGCCTACATATCACCCACCTGGCAAATGATATACCCATACGGAAACAAGATATGGCAATGGCTCTATGTCAAGATGTCAATACCCATTGAGGTGGTATCACAGTTTATGTATAACATTGTTATCAATATAAGAAGCCGAATGTTAGTGTTGGTTCAGTCAATGGCATCTATTGCAGTCGATCAACTGAAATTGTCACTTATTCATGCCCAAACATTCTACACGTGGGCATCCATCTGGCTGCAGAAACAGGCACCTTTATTGTCTGATCTTCTGTACAAGATATGGATGGTGTTTGCCTCCTATGACTGGACAAGTATAATTGAAGAAGGTCGCATGGTGATTGCAACTATCGAGGAATGGACATCTACCCAGGCCAATATCATGTATGCATCATTAGAGAGATCACTAACTCTATGGGCTGTAGAACAGGGTTCAGAAGAACTAAAAGGTGATCAGCTGAAGGTGAAGCCAGTGTAATACTTGTAATTATCTATACCTCTTGCCCACTTGAATAAATATGTTTTAGCCACTGTCGAGAATTAAATTCTGTCATTTATGCGGGGAGTACATTAAAGCTCACAGTTGTCTGACCCTTGTGCTCCCCTTTGAGTATGTGGCCCTTTACCGAGGATATTCATATATTATTCACATTGTTAGAGGAGATCAAAAACTTCCTGTTCATCGTATCTCTTTCTCTGCTCAAGTCATAGATGTCATGAAAGGCATGAAAATCGGTTGAAGATGCGTTTATTCAAATGTCCCAAATAATGTCCGACCCGCAACTTCTTAGTCCAGGAAGAGTGTCCGGCAACACACTTAAACCCTGAATTTAGATGGTAACAAAATGACTGAAGATTACTGTGAAGATTAGGTCCTCCTCTTAGCATCCTTTTGAATAGGTAGATCTATCCATCTAACTGAGAGTGCATTCACAATATACATCAAGGGGGATCAATGATACAGTGATTAATCAACAAGATGTATGGAGATTGACATGAGTGGATATTCATATAAAGGACACATATGACATATAATGTCAACCCACATAAATCTCTTGTTGATGTACATCATTCTGTTCATTGATACCTTCTTTGTGTTTATAAGAATGATCATAGTGAAATGAGTCTAACTGTCTCTCTCTCTGTAGTCAACATGGTTACTCCCGCCGTTAAGCACACTATCGTGAAGAAGCGTACTGCTCACTTCAAGCGTCATCAATCTAACCGTTTCATGCGTGTTGGTGTATGTATTTAATGTACCAAGTAGAAAGAGTAGATAGATAGCTAACGATACTTTTCATTATATAGGAATCATGGAGAAAGCCCAAGGGTATTGATTGTAACATGCGTAGACGTTTCAAGGGTCAAGCTCCCATGCCCAAGATTGGTTATGGTTCTGCCAAGAAGACTCGTCATATCTTGCCCAATGGTTTCCGTAAATTCACCATCTCCAATGTGCGTGAACTTGAACTCTTATTGATGCACAACCGTTCTTATGCTGCTGAAATTGCCCACAATGTTTCCTCCAAGAAGCGTGTCGCTCTCCTTGAACGTGCTGCTCAATTGAACGTTAAGGTCATCAATGCTAGTGCTCGTCTTAGATCTCAGGAGTAATTATAGAGTAATTATTTATATTTTAATTATAAAAGGAACAAGAAGTGGATGATAACTTAGCAGTTGACATTCCTTTTCTTCTTCATTACTCTAATTGTATTATTCAAGCTGAAGAATTAAACGGTTATCATGATCTAACTCATTTTATAGCCTATGTCTGCATGAGTTGTATGGGATTTTTGTAAACGTGTGTGTGTGTATGAGAGAGAGGGTGTGTGTGTGTATATACCTATATGCCTATGTACATATATCTATAGATGTGCTTAAGGAATCATATATATTCATTTATCAATACCACACCTTTGCATATAGTATATCCACCCCTCCCATGTATTATCAGATTCCGACTATCATTTTTATTATTTTTGTATATTGTTTATTTACCCTTTTCTTCTTCCCATACTACAATGCAGAACTCACAACTGCAGTCAACATTAGACCCACATACATATCAAGAACTGGAAGCGTTAAGAGGGAAATTGTTATCTTTACAGGAAACATTTGCTACTCAAATCACTTATCTGAAAGAACCTAAATATCCTTTCACCTGGCCAGATCTACTCAATAAATTCAATATGTTAACAGCAAAATTTGCTACTCTGTCTGAGGACTTCTATAATTATACTGAACCTGGTAGTAATGCCACTCTCACTAAACTTATGCTCCACCCTTATATACCCACTACTAATGAACAAGAGACCAATATACTGAATGTACTGCTCCGTACGAAGCTCATTCCTGATATTGAGAGATTAGAAGCAGAAACACAGGCAGTGATTGCACAGGAGCTCTCAGAAGATCCTCAAAAAGGCAATATCAATCTGAATGGATATCATAGTACAATAGACGACGAACAGTTGATACAGAAACAACTTGAAGAGTGGACTAGATTAAGGGAAAGGCATGATAGACTAGGAGTGAATGCAACCAGCTTTGTGGCAGAACTCTCTAATGACCATCGATCCAACTTTCTACTCAGATACGAGGACCAAGTGGAGACTGACTCTGAAGAAGAGGATGAAGACATGGAAGCAGAAGAGAAGGAGTGGGAGAAGATGGGATTTCCATCTGAAGACATATGGAAGAAGTGGAAGTTGGAGTGTATGATGAACTTCTATAGTAATGGAAAGAGTGAAGTCATAGGCAGCGATGTGAAGAAGTTGGCAGTAAAGAAATAGACCAACTGTATAAATAGAAATAAATAAAAAAGTATCTTCTCTTGATTTATTCAGCCTCATTTTGACTCTAAGCATAATTTACCAAAACATGGCCTCCTGTGGTATAAATGGTGGCAATAGAGCCAGAACATATTAGGCTTTGTATCAATAACAATGCTTTTGTATAAGGCTAGACTCACTCACTCCATTTTCTACTGAAGGAAGAGGTCAGGGGACCCAGTATCATGTATGAAGTAGACACACCAGCCATAGATGATGATGATCTATTATAGTCTGATACAATGAGCCATATATAGTCACCTCAAAACAAAAAGAGACAGCAATATTCTACCAGTCACCACATCCACAGACAAACAATGAGCCATCATCCATGGTCATCCAACCTGTGCCACCCCATTGTAAGTGTATGGCCAGTCTTGAGGTGGTAAACCCCCCTTCTCAGGAACATGCCCTGATTGGTCTGCATTTCCTAATATAACATTGGATAACCGACATAAAGAAAGCTTAATTGTGTGGACTCAGTGAATATCAACCATAAAAATCATTCTCAGCCTCATTGGGACGACATATAAAGTAAGTTCATGTTGTAACAATAATAACTGTCATCCAATGATCTCTTTCTCTTCTATTATAATAATCTCTTTCTCTTTTTAATTTATAAAATCCTTTTCTTTCCTATATACTTTTTATTATTAACTATCAGTATACTCCTATCAACCAGTATACACACACATATAGATATATCTGTATATAAACATATATACATTTATAGATATATCTGTATATATTCATCACAGTAACCATAACAACACTCAAAATAGATAAAATAAAGATACATTAAAAAGCAGTAATAAAATCATGAGTGGAAATAACATCAAAGTCGTTGTTCGTTGTAGACCTCTCAACTCAAGAGGTAACATTTATCTTCATATTCTATACGTTCTATACATCTATCTCTATATTCCAATATTCCATACATATATTCCAATATTCCATACATTAATCTCATCCTTCTTTCTTCTATACAGAAAAGGCCCGAGGTGCACACTGTCTGATCCGTATGGAAGGCAATAAGACCATCATCACTAAACCAACAGCACCTGGAGGGAAAGCAGAGGAACCAAAGGCATTCACATTTGATCAATCCTATTGGTCTTTTGATAAAGAAGATCCAGATTATGCAGACCAAGAGAAAGTATACAATGACCTCGGTCGCGAGTTGCTTGATCATGCCTTCTCAGGCTACAACTGTTGTATATTTGCATGTCAGTAGGAAATATTCTATATATATTACAAAGAATATTATAATTTTAATTTAATTTATTATTGTATTCTCTTATGTTTAACAAACATTAAAACGTGTGACTTACCATTACTCACTTATAGATGGCCAAACTGGTTCTGGTAAATCTTATTCTATGGTAAACACCACAATGATCCCTGTCAACATATGAACTAATCTCCATATTCTAGATGGGCTATGGTGCCGAGAAAGGAATCATCCCAAAGACATGTCTAGAGTTATTTGATAGAATTGAAGAGAGAAAGACCCCTACATTAGACTTCCAGGTTGAAGTATCCTTCATTGAGATTTATAATGAGAAGGTCAGGGATCTCTTGAATCCCAGAAACAAAGGCAATCTAAAAGTGAGAGAACATCCCGTATTGGGTCCATATGTACAAGATCTGTCTAGGCTGGCAGTTGACTCATTTGAAAACATTGACCAGTTGATGGATGAAGGAAACAAAGCAAGAACAGTAGCTGCAACCAACATGAATGAGACATCCTCCAGATCCCACTCAGTATTCACCATATTCGTTACTCAGAGAATCCTTGATCCTGCAACGAAACAGGTGGCAGAGAAGGTGGCTAGAATCAGGTAAGGGTTGACATCTACTATTCTGATCGAAATCCTATTAATACACTGTTCAGTCTGGTAGATCTGGCTGGTAGTGAACGTGCCAACAGTACTGGTGCAACTGGCGTCCGTCTCAAGGAGGGTGCTAACATCAATAAATCCCTAACCACTCTTGGTAAAGTCATTGCTGGTCTGGCTGAACAAGCCTCTGGGGAACAAAAAAAAAATTCGAAAAAATCAAAGGAGACTCATGTTCCTTTCCGTGATTCCGTATGTAGACATGCATTTATGCTGAATACCTATTGAGTTGCACCTTGTATTCATTTGTACCTCTTCTATAAATTAGGTTCTAACTTGGTTACTGAAAGATTCCCTAGGCGGAAATTCAAAAACATGTATGATTGCTGCCATTTCTCCCGCAGATTACGATGAAACGATGAGTACTCTGAGATACGCTGATCAAGCAAAGAGAATCAAGACAAAGGCTGTAGTGAATGAAGATGCCAATGCCAAGATGATGCGTGAACTCAAGGAAGAAGTAGAAGCACTTCGACAAGCTCTGATGGTCTATTCCCCTGAAGAAGTTGAGAAGATTACCGCTATTACACATGCCCCTAAAGGAAAGAGGGTAGCCCCACTGGTTGCTCCAACTGCCAAAATTGTAACCCCTATCTCTTCCAAATCAACTGTGGTATTCACTGATGCATCTGGAAATACCACACAGCTCACCAAGGATGAAATGGTGGAGCAACTGCAGATGACAGAGAAGTTGATTACCAATCTAAACCAGACTTGGGAAGAGAAACTGATAACTACCGAGAAGATCCATGTTGACCGGGAGAACACTCTGAAGAAGCTCGGTATTTCTATTGAGAAGAATGAGGTGGGTGTCTATATCTCCAAAGAAATCCCCTACTTGATCAATCTGAATGAAGATCCTCTTATGTCGGAATGCTTAATATATCATATCAAGCCAGGCGTCACCCATGTGGATAAAGTGGAGGACCCTGTCTCTGTCGAGTGCCCGGAAAACACAGAGACTGACAAAAATAAAGGTGGTATAATTAGATTAAGTGGAGCCAACATCAGTGAGAAACACTGTTACTTCGAGAATGTAGAAGATTCAGTAACACTGTATCCTCGAACTGATTGTACAACCATGGTAAATGGAAGAAGAATTTCTGAGCCTCGTAAACTGAAGAGTGGGTACAGAATTATTCTGGGTGACCATCATGTATTTAGATTCAATAATCCTGCAGAAGCCTTAAAGGAAAGAGATAGTCTGGCAATCAACAGTGTCCAAGCAAACATATCTCCCTTGGATAAGGATGGGGCTGATTTCTCTAGTCCTCCATCACCTATATCCGATAAAGACTGCCTTTTCTCACCCTTCCCTGGCTCTGATGTGGTTGACTGGAACTTCGCTCGCCGAGAAGCCATGTTGAACACGTATATCAATGATTCCAACTTTGAGAAGTTCACAGATGAAGATCTCGATAAGCTATTCGACGATGTGGCCAAGGTTCGCATCGTTCGCAAGAGAAAATCGAATTCATCAGAAAGCCTTTCTCGTCGCACATCATCATCATCTGTACGCAGGAGTACATATTCCACCACCGCCTCCTCTATTTTCCTTGATGATAGCTCGGATAGCTATTACACCACAGATACTAGTACTACTTCATCCACTGCTTCGTTCACACGGGAGGAACTCCTGATGATGGCAAAGGAAGACAAGGATGTCCAACTCGAGTACCATCGTAAGAAGTATGAATCCAAATTGCGTAAGCTGTCCAGGCGATTCTCTTATCCACCATCTCCCATCTTGTTTACACCTACAGAAGCTGCTCTGGGTTTGAAAGTGTACAATGTCTGGAAGAGAAAAAGAAATGTTACTATGGCACAAACAATCCTGCGTAACATCGAATATGTCAGACAAGCCAATGAGATGGCACAGAAAGCAGGAAAGAACGCATCTTATCAGTTTGTTGTGGTGGATGATAACCTGTCTGTTAATGCACTCTCTCACTGGGATATCACCTCATCTGCCTCCAATTTTTCCAAGGCCACTGTGGACCCTACTCTCGCCAAAGAAAACAAGCCTTGTATTGGCATTCAGGTGATTGACAAAAAGAATAACTCCCTCTATCTATGGTCTGTCGAGAAGTTTCTGGCTCGTGTGAGATACATCAAGGGTGCTTACTTTGCATCTGACTCAAAGAAGTATATCAAGGGTGATGACCTCTATTTCGATAACGTGGCTCCTGCTCATACATTAGTGGGTTTAGCTAAGGTTCAATTGAAAAATCTGGATACACAAGTACCAATGGAAAGCTCCCTTTCAGTCTACTGCCATAACACTGGTCGGAAGATGGGTAACCTGAAAGTATTGATTGCACCCATTGCCAGATCAGTCAGGCATCCTTATCGCTCACCTTCCAGTAGCCAGATAGATGGAGAAGACAATGCTCTATCTGTTTATGACGATGATAACCCCAGGAATCTACTGAGTGTGGGTCAGCAGTTGGTGTTTGAAGTCTGCATCACTGAGTTTGTGGGTCTTGATCCAAAAGAGTTTAGTCGTGTTCATGCCCAGTTCCGTCTATCCAATTTCGGAAGTAACCTGGAGGGAATATTCGCCTCCAATCCAGTGGATTACAAAGTAAAGGCACCTATCATGTTCAACTATCATCAAACACTGTCAATGGCCATAACCGAAGATTTATTAAACACAATCAAACACAAGGATATCGTCTTTGAAGTATATGGTCAGCCCACCAGAGAATATCTCAATAAGCTATCTCTTAACTGTCTAAGCTACAAATCATTCAACCCATCTCAAATGATCCCTATAAAGAAGTCTCAGGATGTGCTGGCACGCATTCAACTGTGTGAAATCACAGCTGGTGGAGAATATAAGCCTGTCCCAGTGGAATCTGTATCTACAGACAATCTACTCCTGAATACCTTTTCTCTCCAACAAGGTCAACAACGACGTATATTATTATCAATTGAACATGGTGCAGAGAACAAGGATATTGAACTGGAAAAGATCACAGAAATGAAGATTGGCCAGGTGCGACTGATGGACAATAAGAATAGAATCACCGAATCCCCTTCACAGGCAGATATTCCACTCAAGATCATTGTCTCTTCTTCAACACCAGGACAACTTTGTGCCCATGGTTCCTGGGATAGTTCCTTGCACGACAGTCTTCTTTTGAATACAATTACACCCAATACACACAAAGTTGTTCTCAGTCTGAGTTGGACAGTTCGTAATAAGAGTCAGCATAGCATTAAATTCGAAAAGGATATCTATGTTCATATCAAAGATCAAACCAAGGCAGCCAGCATCAAAAAGAAGTCAACCACCACCAAGCGAGCCTCTGTCATTCTCAACTTCTTCTCTGGAAAATCAAACCATTTCAAGAGTCAGATAACATGTCCATTTATTGTGAACTATACTCCAGAGGTGTTTGGTGTACATGATTTGGGTAATCAGGAATTACCCTCCAAGATACTAAATACATATCATTCTGCCAGAGCACTCAGAATTAAGAGGGAGCAGGTAGAGCAGCTACAATACACAGTCTACTTGACAGAGCAATTGGATCGATTGTTCAGTCCAGACATGCCCAAAGACAAATCAAGTACCAAACCATTCAAACGTATGACCACAGAAGAAATTATTAATATCTGGAGGAAACCAATGGTACATAAAATAGATTGTTTATTAATTGAATAATACTTTGGAATTAACACTTTGTATGACAATGAATAATAGGAAGACGCAAAGCCAATAGCCATTGACAGTAAGCCAACTGTCCATCGATGGTTACCTGAAGTACAACAAGTGTTGATTAATGACAGTTGCACATCAAAAACAGGATTCCTGACTCGTAAGGACGATATCAATGGAGAACATTGGAGCAAAGTGTGGTGCAAGCTTAAAGGGTAGGACATTGGCCGAAAGTGAATGATAGGAACTAGACTAATATCAATTTATTTCAATTATAGAAACTACTTGTTCGTGTATGATGATCAGTATGAAGTGAATGAGATTGATGTTATTCACATAAAGAAGGTTCATAAGGAAGATAACGAGGTTAATAATACACTGGTAAGGAATGAACAAAATGACAAGTGCTTATCATTAACCATCTTTTATGCAATTAGAAGGTCAAAAATGTCTTTACAATTGATACCCAATATGATTCCCATGTATTTCAAGCACAAGACATTGAAAGTAGAAAGGAATGGGTCAATACCATGGACTATCTATCCTCTCTTTATTAAATCAACCGAAACTTCTCTCTCTGAAGTTGTACTTTTAAGCCTTATGAATTCCTTGGTGGGGCCACTTTATTTATATGAAAATATCCTCACACTTTATCCTCTGTTTACCCCCTCCTCCTCTACACCTTCTCCTATGAATTTGTCTGATCATTTTATTTATACCGTATCTGCGATCATGGACTTCGTATGCACCACTTATCCCTTATTACCTCTATATATTTTTAATTATTCTGAGCATACTTACATTATATGTGTATGTTAATGAATGAAATGTATGAATATTCTCTTTAATATTATAATACAGTGTAATTTTATTTGTTAATAAAATTGTAGTTTTTATGTTTAATGTATCATCTACTATAAACCCTTCTCTTTTTTTCAACTAGGTTTCTTCTTTTGCCTAATATGGGCTTCTTTCACATCAGATGGCAGTGATACTTTTATTGCTCTATTGATCTATTACTGTTATCAGATAAGTCCATATTTTAACCTCTAGTTATATACAATATACCCTCTTACGCATATCATTATCAGAATCATCGATCTCATTCACTGCATCATTAGAGACTGGTAGTTTCTGTAGAATGTACAGTGATGTTTAGGTAACAAGACAGTGGATAGAAATATATCATATTTACTCTGACCCTTCTTTTCCTCCTTGGTGGGTTGGTATTCATGGTGTCAGCCACTGGGTTATTGGTCATCTGGTCAGGGAGAGTGACCTGTGCTTTAAGTCCTCTTCTGTCATGTAACAATATCACTCAGTATGATGGAATGATGTGGTGCATCTGTATTACTTACTTTCTAGGTGTATAAGTTACAGGACACCTTTTCGGGCCCACATTCTACAGAGACAACCACATAAATATCTGTTGATGTATTATTAACTAACACTGACCCCCAATGATGCATTGCTCAAATGTTGGAACACATCCTCCTCGTCCATGTGAGATTGTCTATTTTGAGCATCATGAGTACCACGTCCACGTTCTACATCATGGTGGTCTGACTCAGCATCAGGCATCTCATTATTTAGTGCTTGCATGCTTTCAGTAAGTCGCTTTCTAGTAACACCCATCAAAATCGATTAATTCAGGGATAATGCATAACTAGAGGATGATTTACTGTTTATCGCGTAGCTTATCTATTTCCACAATAAGCTCACGTCTTTCCATTAGCCACTCCAATCGCTCTATTTCATATCTATGGGTATATACTTAATATAGATTAATGCACATATATGAATGAATATATTTACCTGTTCCTTTCATCAATTATTATGTCATTTGCCTCCTACAACCATAAGAAGGCATACCGAGAGTTAAATCTATCAATGACATACTCTAATGATGCTCACACTCACCTGATTAAACTGTTTCAGTGTATTCATGTATACAATGTCTTCTTTCGAAACTATCATGTACCAATCAGGTTTCAGTCAATGAAGGCCTTCTTAACTACTTACGAAATTTTGTCTCATTTGTTATCATATCTCTCAGCTCATCTATACTGTGTACATTGCATGAGCTTATATGGACTAGACATAAATGTGCCTGGCCTTACCTTGCCACCACATGATCCCAGTTATTTTTATTTTCCACCGAGTACTTGATGACAAATTCCCCTATCACGCTTTGTGAGTTCATGTATTCTACCAAACTATCTAATATCTCCCTTAAATGGCTGGTTTGTAATTTCACATTCATGAGCATGTCTTCAGTTAGCACCAGATCACTGTTTATGTTTGCTGTTAACATTATCATACAAAGGTTAGACATGGTTGTGAAGGTAAATTAAAAATAGAGCTTACATATTGATTGAGTATAACTCAGAAATGATTCTTTCACTATGTCAAAGCTACCCCTAATACTGGTATATTCTTCTTGAAACTCTTCGTGTGATTTCAATTTATTCTGCTGTAGTGACTGTAGCTCCTCGATTCTGGTCTTACCTATCATAGAAGATTAAGTGCTCATCAATGGTACTAGTGAAATAGTAGAGAGTAGTTACATTGATTGAACACCATGTTTTTGTTCTTTTGATCGTCCAAAAACTCTTTATAAAGGTCCTTCAACTCATCATGTCTTTTATCTTCGGAGGTTGCATTGGGTATGGAACCCACTAATAGATTGATCGAATCAAGTGCATACTTGAATGTATTGAATCGTTCATTAAGGGAATCCATTCTATATAGAGACATAGATATATAAATAATCTTTTATCACTTCCTGCCTGCCATTTACCTGGTATCAGCATAGGATGACATATTCAATCCAAGCGAAATAAGCTCCTCCTCACTCTTTATTCTATCTTGGTAATTAGTGTTTCTCGATTTCTCATCCGACAGCAACCTCTGTAGTTCTTCTATTCTCGTACTTGCATTGTTGTAATCAGATTCTTTTTCCAACATTTTCTTTTTGCATGATTTGACAAGGACTTCTAATGTATCATCGTCTTTATTGTTTAAGGGCATAGATTGATGATGAATCTCATCGACATACTTGTTTATAGAGGATGACTTTAATTCTGTAATTCGCTTTATTTCTGGTATCTGGAACTCCAACTTCCTGGACTTCTTAGTGTTATCAGTTAATAAGGGAAATGTAGAATCAGGAACAAATGGTTCCTTCCAGTGTCTAGTATCACACTCATTCAAATAATCACTCTAATAATGGACATAAGATATAATATTATCGACACCCATCATGCTTTTATATTTACATGCTTATCGATCTGCTCGTCATTCTCTTTATTATCGTCTATTTGATAGGTTAATACACATATTGATGACTCCCTACAACACTATTTACCACCAGCAATCAAAGGGGTGATTCTGGGCAAGGCTTTGTTGAAGCTGGGTAATTTACTGGGTAATTTACTGGGCACATTACTGAGGGTAGTTTGTTGTCTCTTCTTCATGAAATTGTCTTTCCATGTTGACGACATAGTTGAGCTAGGTGCAGAAGATGGAGGAATCTAGAAGGTAGTCAGTAGTGAACATGATATATGCAAAGCAAACAATACATTAGGAGGTACATTAAGAACAGTTGTCTTCTGAGTATGTTTAATCTGGTTGGATATTTTATTCGGTTTGAAATAGAAGCCAATGTCTTTATCTGGTTTATCCGTCATTTCAGATCTTATGGATGAAGAAAAGAAAGAGAATGGAAATGTATTAATTAAAGCATATATATACTTTATATGCGATTACAATATATACATTTTATTGAAGAAGTAATAAGAGATATATTACAGTTGTTTAGACATATAAGGACCTGTAGATAATAGAATAGGGTTAATTACAGTTACTACTATGGTAAAATAATTCAATCAGTTACCATCTAATTCATAGCCTAGTTTGGCATAATAATGTCTGACGCCCACACCAGAAATAACACTCAGTTTGGTACTTCCATGTTCTTCTCTAGCGATCCTCTCTGCCTCCTCCATCAACAATGTACCAAAGCCTTGATGTTGGAACTTGGTAGGATCACGATCATGCATAGGGACAACTGACCCATACACATGCAATTCTCTAACAATAGAAGTAGGTCCCCCTATCAATTCAGGGCGGAATGTCTGTGGTGAGCATTTTCTGAGACGTAATAGACCCACGAGGATATCTTGTTGTGGATCTTCATAAGATAAGAAGGTTTCCCATCCACCATTAGCTACATAATCACGACGAATCAACTCTATCTGATCTGGCTTGATCTTGTTATGAATTTCCGTAATGCCTACTTCTCTAGTACGCACATCTCGACACTCTGTACCTAAATCCTTCATTCTGTTCAATGCTAATTCACGTAGATTACCGTGCTCAACACCTGATGACACGAGTGGCATAGGAATATCTCTCTGCACACGATAGATACGAGTCCAGGGAGGTACAATAGCAAGTATTCGTGCCACTAAATCCACTAATGCATTGGGTGTGTAATTTTGGTATCTCTTTGTTCTCCAGAGTTCATATAGACCAGTGCCACGAATAACTAGAGTAGGATAGATCTTCAGACCATCCGATCGGAAAGCAGGATTCTCAAAGTATTCTTTGAATTGTTCCATATCACGCTCCATTCCAACATTGGGTAAATCAGGCATCATATGAGAAACCACCTTGAATCCTGCATCCTTGGCTAGTTGAAATGACTCCGTGACTGCCTTCACAGTATGACCTCTGTTGGTGTCTCTTGCCACATCTTCATATACACTCTGTACACCTACTTCTAAACGAGTACATCCATATCGAAGCATCTGACTCAGGTGGGGTTTTAAACAATAATCAGGGCGAGTTTCAATAGTGATACCAATGCACTTGGTCTGACTTTGTTGGGAGTATCTAATGTTGCATAAATGTGAATACATGTATTTCCATGCATGATGGTGCATATGACCAAATATGCTTATTTTTACCTCACAGCCTCATCTATATCATTACTGGAATGGCCTGATAAAGCATCATGTAGATTCTGAATAAACCAGTTTCTATACTCTTCTGCCAAGGACATGAATGTTCCACCCATGATGATATATTCTACCTTATCTACACTGTGTCCTAAACTTCTCAGTTGATCTACTCGACCTCTACTTTGTTCATAAGGATCATATCTAGCACGGATAGCACGCATTGATGTAGGTTCATAACCAGTGTATGACTGTGTAGAGTATTCGAAATCTGAGTCAGGACCACCAGGACAGTAACTGGATGAAAATGTGAAATGATCAATGGATTATCACTCTATCCATAATCATGATTACTTACACACATATATTTCCAGTCATTGCAATATGAGGACATCTATGGGGTTTACACATAACAGCCACCACAGCAATCTGATAGATATGAGCTCAATTACTCTTTTATCCTATATAATGCTCTTAGTTACTTACACCTGAAGCTGTACGAACTGGTTTAGCTTTCAATTTAGGAAGTAGGGCAGCTTTATATTGTTCAGGAATAGCAGCTATGATTTCAACAAGTTTGGGCTGATGTTGTAGCTTGTATTTGCGTGATGCTCTGTTTTTGACTCCATTCAAGTTGATATCTTTTCCTGCTTCAACAGCAGCCACCAGTTCAGCGACAATCTCGGAACAAGTACGAACGAGTAGTTCAGCCTAATAAGAATTCATATTTGGTATTTAATATAAAGTATTTGGACGATATAAACAGTTCATTTTTACTTGTGTAGGGCCTAATGAGAACAATAAAGAGTAAGTATAGAACTAACCAAATAAGAACATAGTGTTCACATTACCCTTCTTATTCTTGTTGGACATTGTCTATGTGGGTTTTAGTGTAAGAAATAAGGTAAGTGTTTATTGAAATAACTTTTTTTTTTCTTTTGTGGGACGGCTAGTGGGGTGAAATTGAAGGGAGAAAAAAAAAGATTCTCTCTATGTGACGGCCTTTTTGGTCAATAATTGGTGTGATGTGATATCGTTCTCTTCCTGTTGAACCAAGAGACCTCTGCTCAAAGGAATACTCTATAGAATATGGATAGTACACTCTCATGGGTAGAATATCTGAATTGTTCCAAGAGTATACACATGATATAGAGCCAAGTAATGGATCATGGTGTATTCGATCTGTCAATGTTGACTCTAGATGTATTTATAACATGAATTCGATAACATTGTGATAGATAAAGCTTATGTCTTGAGGGACAATGAGATGTGAATAAAGATGAAGATGTTCAATCAGCAAGCCCCTTGGCATACTCCGCCTCAAATGCTATTCAAGAAAGGAATTGGTCGCCCTCCCAAGCATCTGTCAAAAAAAGGACTCTGTATGTCTTATCCTACGCAATCTTTACGAGAAGCAGCTAATATCGTGGAGATGATAGGCTGGATATCTTCAAAATCATAAGGGTTCCATAACATTTATTGTATGTTTGACACAAGTAAGTGAGAATAATCAACGTGCAATACATACCCACAATGAATGCTTCTCTACAATCAATCACTTACTTCATAAACACCCTCTGGATGATGGATCTAACTCTAGGACAAAGAGCCCAGTGACCATAACACACACATATGCTATTTATATCATGCCTCACTCATTTCAACTGAACTGCCATTAAAACCAACTATAAATCATATAAATACCCAGCTTCATCTGATAATAAAGATTTAACTATCTGCAGTTAATAGTAAATGAATGACCAAGTAGGAATTAACCTGATAAATCAAGGGAAAATAGAGTGATATATTTATATATGAATAGCATGTGCTTACTGATAATAAGCAATTGGACGTACAATATGGATATATATGATGACGTGTTAAATTCTCTCCTTATGCTTGATAATTCCCCTTACAATTATTTACTTTTGTTCAATACATACATAATCTCCCTCCCTTTTTGACCCCACCCCTATTATCCTATTCAACACAGTACAGTACAGTAGAGTATATATCTATATCTATATATATAGATATGTATATGTACCTATCTATATAAATACGCATATACACACACACACACACACTGTATATATATAAATATATACATACATACATAGCATATACATATACATATATATATATATTCACTTTTTAATATTTTAAAAATCAAATTTTTTTTCCCTTTCCTTATTTCTCTTTTATCCTCTCTCCAAATGACTCAATCTCCCACCCTCCGTTTCTTTAAAGCCTTCAGAGATAAACCAAAGACAGTGCCCAACCCAAAACCAGACTCTCCCCCACCAGGCCAGGATAATGTAGAGGGCTGGTTATTAAGTGTTCACAATTACCGAGATAATCATATATCACCAATAAACAATAATAGCACAGAAATACAATATAATATTGTAGACGCAGATAATAATTGGTATATTATACTCATATTCACCCATAACAATTAATAATCCCATATATAATAAGTATACCCACAGAAAACAGTTGGCATAAAAAGGGTCGACCAGGCTCCATAGCCTCTGAAGACAGTGTGAATCTAGAAGAACTTATCAATGCTAACTTCACTGTGGATATGGATGATGAGACTGATTTACCCGATTTAGCTGATTTAGACTTGGATGATTCGACTGATGATTTTTGGAAATTAGAGAGTGTAAGCAATATGTTTACTTATTCTATGTTCGTTAATTTATATGTTATTATCGGAATAGGCTGAATCATTAAGTACATTGGATAAGGGATTCAATGAGTTCATAACCAAGGTATGTGCTACTTTTGTTATATGCAAAAAGTCAATCTTCGTAGTTTAATGTACAAAAACAAAACACAAAACAAACCCCCCATTCATTAGACTAGCAGTGATCAATATGATCTAGATTGGACACCCACTGATAATAAAATAGGTAATTTACATAAACACACCACAATGAGTATGCTTATGATATTACATACCAAAAAGAGGGAAAAAGGGGGGGAAGTTCAATAAGAGTAATAACCGTAAACAGTAGATGATAGAGGGAACACAACTCCTGCTAATGATGCCGCTTATATGATGAGACATAAACGGTCGGATAGTTTGAGTAGTGAGAATAGTTTAACATCACAGTCTACCATCACTCGATATTCAAAATATGGAATGACTCCTATGATTTACCCATCAGAATCTTCATCTACTTCATCTCGCTCTATAAGCAGAACCAGTAATTATTCAGCTTCATCCTCAGCTTCAGGTATCCCTATCTCCCGTTGTAATATTGGTATACCCACTCCTAGTCGTTCTTCCACTGTACAAAAATACAAAGAGAGCCGCACCATCAATTCACACCTGAATTCAGCCAAATCACAGCGCACTCAACTGAACAAACGTGCCTCACATATCCCAGCACCTGCTTCCTATAAAAAATCACCGCCCACACCCCAGGCCACTTCCTCCTCTTCCTCAGTGAATGGCCCCACACACAGTCGTACTAGAATGCCACAGCGTGCTAGTCATATACCTACTGTTCGAGAATCAGCACACACATCTATCAACAACATCAATACCACAAATTCATCTCGACCTGGATCCCCTCTGAACGCAGGCCGAACACAACCTTCTCGAATAGGCTTACGAAGTCCCACACCTGGACCACGTAACACTCTTTTCTCTGAAACAGAATCAGCCAAATCAAGCAGTACGCCGAATAATACTCGTGGGGAAGTAGAGAGAGTATTGAGTCCCACCAATAACAGACCTAGTGGCCTTCGTCCTCCAGGGAGTATCAGGCCTTCCAGTCGCTTAAGAACCATAAAGAAATCATGATGATTTGCATTAAAAGAACAATCCTTATTTTTATGTTCAATACTTGACTCTATCTTTATTGTGGTTTATGTGAGTGAGTGAGTGAGTAAGTGAGTGAGTGTGAGTGAGTGAGAGTGAGTGTGAGAGTGAGAGTGAGTGAGTGTGAGAGTGAGTGTGAGTGAGTGAGTGTGAGAGTGAGTGTGAGTGAGTGAGTGTGAGTGAGTGTGAGTGAGTGTGAGTGAGTGAGTGTGAGTGATATCATATAGATGTTTATTGTTTCCATGTGGGAAGTGTGATATATATATATATATATATATCCATTGTATTGAATTGAACATTTAATTTAGTCTTCTAATTAATTGATGAACATTATCATATGACATACACTACATTCAGCCAGTGATAATAGTGGATGTAGAGTTCACTTAATAGCCTTTCTCGGGAAGATATTATCCGTTTTATTCACCCGGTTATCATGGTCTAATGAAAACAGGCTTCCCTTTATAGTATATATGTAACTGAGCAAATGGGAAATGAATAATAAGCAACAGATAAGGGATTTCAGGTAAGAACTTCAAGTGGTAGGAACTGCTTTGATGATAAGTCATGCTGCTTCATGTACTGGTAATCCACTAGAATATAGCTATAGGAAATATATAAATTCACTTGTTCTGATTGCCAATCCATGTAACAGGACAGATAAAGAGAGTTCAAAGATTGCCATTCATCAACTGTCTTTTTAATAAGAGAGAGTGAAATATGTCCTTTTCAGCATTTAGGTAATTGATCATAGGTGTAAACCCAATGAATAATAAATATGCATTAATTTGATTGTCAGTGGAGTAATGCACATAGCATATTGACTCATCTATTCCCACATCAGATGTGTATCTGCTTCAGATCCTCTACTGGGTAAAAGCCTGATTGTGAAATCACACCATGTTTCGGTCTAGTTATGATCATATTATTCATTCAATAAAGATATTGACTGTGAATAAGGTTAATAATAGGGCAGATAAAGACATACTTACTCAGTGTTTGGGAATGTAATACATCCCTTATATTCTCGTGATGTACCAACATCCACAGATTAAATTAACATCACTGTTGCACCTATCACTTCAACTTCAAATGATTATTTCAAGGTACAAGCTGTATAAGGTATTATTGGTACACGACTATTTCCTAAATCACAAATGAATACGCCTCTCATCCTGGTGCCATTGGATAATAATACTTGGCAGATATTAATGGACAGTTCCTTTCTCAGGAGGCAGTGCCATTTTACACCATGCTGTCTATCAGGTGGCTGATAGGAATAGACAGTATTTTCCGTCTACCTATCACATTCTCTGTTCTTTCTGGCTTTACTCAGATTCAAGTATATAATAAATCGACAGTGCTTTCTTATACTATTCCCTTATTTCAAGAAGTGAATATGGATGAGATTAGATTAATTTATTACTGAATGAATGAGTGTAAAGATACACAGTCTATAGCATCTATTGCTTTAGAGTGTAATGCACTGGATACTGAAATCAGTTTTTATTAACACAATTAACAGATGAACTAAGTGGGTGCAGGGATATCCAGTAGTTAGGATATGCACCTTGTAGATAATAGACTTCTAGATCAATATATGCCAGTAAGGGCCTTATTCATTGTTCTCTATCAGATTGTACATACTATCAACTGTATAGGATGTACTGCGGGTAGTGTTATCTCCCAAATGGTTATTCCAGTTATTATTATTTTTGTGACATTGAAGATAGCACGAATGACTCAAATGCATGGTTGTGAACCCGTTTCCATGACAACGAATAAATATAAAAAAAAATTTTTGAGGATGATTCCTGGATACCGCCTTTTAAGTAATTTGTACTTGATCTCGCTCAGTAAAATATTTATAAATATTTGATCTCACAGGCCTATTCCTAAAATGGTAAACCCTTTACGTTGAGTAACTTATTGCAGGTAAACGAATAATTTGTCATCAATGGAAAATGGGTATTCTTTCCGAATCCGAATTATAGAGGGGGGGGTGAATATAGTTGCCATGGCAACCATCGTTATGATCGAGCTGAGTTTAGCTGTATTTCAACTATTGGGAATGCTCTTACTATATTTTCCATGAAGGGATGATGAATATGAACATATAAATACAATATAGCAATAAGAAACAGTTATATAATCAACAGTTATAGAGTGTAATTTACTGTATATATATACACTGTATACTAATGGTGTCACTGCTTAATAGCTAATTATGAGTAATCCCAATTTCTTCCTATTTGACTCATCCAACAGAATCCATATACTTGTTTGTTGTATGAATAGTTATACGGATGAATCATAATTGGTTGGGAATGAATAGTGTTCCGAAAGAGGGGAGTGAATGACAAGAAGGGGGAATTGTGAGCTGCGGATTGAATGCAGTAACTGGGTTATAATTCCATTTGAATATAAATATTCTTATTTGGGTCATACTGAATCCAATTTTCTATTTAATCAACTCTTCCTCCTCTATTTTTTTTGTTATTTCTTTTCTATACACACACACATACACACACAATGATGCATATGCTACATGACCCATGCACTGATACCTGTATGGATTCACCTGTAATGAACACACCCTTTCTTGATATGTCTATGGACACTCCTTACATGGATGGATCAGTCAACACACCCTATTATGATAATGGATCTGACACTTCCCCTTATGTGATGTATACACCACCCTTTGATATCAACACCTATGTCAATTCAATGGCTATTCCAGTCAAGGACACCAAAGACATCTGTATTGCTAACTATCTCCAACAAGAGGAGAGAACACATGATCCAATTGCTGAATTCAATGGGGATCCAACCCAGTTATTGATTGATAAATCCAAAAGTCCTTGTCTCAATAAAGATGAGTCCAATTCATTATTCCCTCCTCTTCTCTTCAACCATTCAAATCATCCTTATGCTTATCATCAGTCTCTTATGCATGGATTTGAAGACCTATCATTGGATGAAATATTAGGATTTGATGCTTCTAGTCCATCGACTGAAGCCTGTACTTTGGCTGATGTCTCCAGTCCATTCACAGATGTCTGTAGCTCATTCACAGATGTCTCCAGTCCATCATCTGATGCTTCTTCATCCACCTATACTGATGTAAACAGCAGTAATGAGCTCAGAAAGAGAAACACCACCATTCAACAGAAAGGTAGAATTATCCACAGTAGAAGAAAACTAAATGCCAAGAAATATGCCACCAGTAGTGATAAGGAGAAGCAGTATAAGTGTCCCCTTTGTCCACTCGTCTCTAAAAGACGCTATAATCTTACCACTCATATGAAGACGCATGATAGAAACAGAATCAAAGAATTCGCCTGTTCACAGTGTCATAAATGTTTTGACCGACGCCACGACAGAGATCGTCATCTTGCTACTGTACACAGAGGAGAAAGGTCCTATGTTTGTACTCACTGTTCTACTCACTTCAGCAGAAGAGATGGATTGAACAGACATCTGATACAGAGACATGATTATACAGAAAGTGAACTCGATTAACTTATATATATATATACACAGCATCAACACTCCCACTCATCCATGCAGTTCATATGCATCCATCCCATCAATAGACTCACTCATACCCCATTCACATCAAGGTCTATTCTATACTGTGTACATAACACACACACACACGCACAGTATATACTCTCTATATATTCTCTTTTTTATTTTATGTGTACTGCATATACATAGATATATACATATATATATATATTTATTTATTTATTATTCCCCTCACCCATCTCTTTTACTCTTTATGTATTTATGTACCTTTTATCCTTTATAATAAACAAATATGATTTCATCTTATTTATTGAAATCTTTGGACTACAACACTGTTTAACAATCCTGCTTCTTTGATTGTCTGACTATCATCACCCAGTTCTCTTATGGGGAAGGTGGTCTGGAGAATATAAGGCGCATTAGTAGGATTAGATCTATTAAGAAGAGAAGATTAAATAGGCTGATTCATTGCTCCTCATTGATGATAGTTACGCTTCAATGTATTGGCGGATATCACCAACTGTATGAGTATGATTTAGTTTGGCAATCAATCTAGAATGAGCATTATTAGATCACTGTATGGATGGGCTTTGTTTATGCGTGGTATGTACCTGGAACCATTGCCCAAGCGAATTTGGATTGATGTGATTGGCTGACTTTGATCAACGGTTGGTGCAACTGCATTGCTCTCTGCAGGATAAGTGGCAGGCAGAGAGGAGCTAGCCCCAGAATAGGTGGCTGGACTACCCAGTCTATGGCCGGATCCCTCAAATGGCTTGGGTGGTGCCTTGGGTGGGGGAGTGTAATCCTCATCCTGTCTTTTCACAACACGTACCTCAACTGGCTGTCCATGACGCACATTGAGTAAGGAGAGAGGGGCTCGTCTATGAATGCTATTAATTGATATGGATTAACCTCACAATTTAATTCACACACATACCCACTATTAATGGCTGTCAACATCTCTTGGTTAGCAGGGTCTGAGTATGCATACAATGGTCCATCATCCACACTGAATCCATTACGCCAGAATGTCATATGACGAGTGACCTTTGTATTCAATATGTAATGAATAATCTTTTTACTCTTTGTCACTTCCATCACTTTTTACTTACCGTCTCTTCCTCCTCAACAGCTGCAGTATTGGGAGAAGTAGGCTGTACCAGAGCAGAAGGTTCATCCTCACTGCCTAATCTGTAGCCTGACCCTGAGTAGTAACTAGGCTTCTTTGGTTGAGTCACTTGGTCGGGAACAGCAGTACTCCTAATACAATGAAATGAGAAACAATCTCAAAATCAAACATGAGATAGTCCTTACTTGGCTGCCTTCTTTAATATTTCATCCACCAAGTTATTACTGTTTCCACCAGATGTACGCTTATTTGGTCCCTGGACTACCATTCCACTAGCCAACATGACATGCATTAAGACATAGTTCTCACATAATGAATATCATACATACGACTTCTCACCACCTGCATACAAATTCTCACGCTCTTCATCATCAGAGACATCATTCTGATTGTCAGCAATAATGTCATTCAAAGTGCGTATCTTGGGTCCACTATTCTAGGGTTAGACGAATCATTCAACATATCGCATCAAACAACCTACCCTGTTCTTCCACTGCTTGAAGTGGTGGGACTAGAATGGCTGTGGATATCTTCTGAGACTGAGGGTACAGTGTGTTCTGGGCTACCCTTGGAGGCACTATTGTCATAGAATTGGGATAAAGCCAGCTAAATAGTTGAAATAGTTAATATCACTTGTTTATTGTGTTCTTATTGTGAAATGTTACTTGTAGATCCCAGTTATTCATTTCAAGAAAGAATTGTGCCTCTGCATTAGTGGCAGTTGTCATACTTATAAACTGTTCAGTTAATGCTTTGTGATCAGTCATAACGAAAGATATCAATAGAGATAGAAAGAAGAAGAAGAACAAGAAAAAAACGCACTATTTTGTTTACTTTGATTACATATGTTGCGGCATTTGAATTATAACAAAAGATATGCTAGAAATATTGGTGCGCTTCTGAGCATTTTTGCATTGACAGTTATCCAGGGCGGTAATCACCAACAAGCTAACTCATCGGAGTTGGAATCATTTTTGACTTCTTTTTTCTTTCCTCCCTTTCTCCTCTTATTCCCAATTTGTTCAACTATGTCTGTAATATGCAGTATCTGTATAACTTCATTATTAACTGAACCTTCTTGCTCTATCAATTGTGGTCATGTTTTCCATGAAGCATGGTATATATACACATATGAGTGACATATCTATATATACACACGCACAACCATCTAACTTCAAATAGTATAAGGAAGTGGATAACAGAGGGTGAGTCCCGCTGTCCCTTATGTAAGAAGACTGCTAGTACATCAGAACTCAGGAATACACTCTACTTCTCCAGAACAGATAGGGACTTTAATGACACACAGGAAGACGCACAACAGCAGAAGACAATTGAGCAACTATCGGCTGAGATAGTAGTATTGAAAAATGAGAACAGACAGTTGACATCAGACAGGAAAAGTGATAGATTACTCATTGGCAGACTGAGGACATCTCAAGAAAAGTTAAAGGAAGACCACCGCACTGCAGAGAAAGCACTCAGATATGTCAAACAGCTAAAACGGTATGCGAATCAACTCTAATAAATGAGTAGATCTATTAACAGTTACTACTAGAGTGGCTGATCTGGATGACTACATGAACCAACCTTCAACAGTGGCTTATTTAAACAAAATAAAGGACACACCAACAAATGATCTGCTTATATCTGTAGGAGCTCTTAAAGGGAAGTTTGCTAATATGGCAAGGTAAGACTGTCTACAGTATGGGGAGGGAAATGTTATACTAAGCATCTATTAGTGAGCGTAATCAATTAGAAGCTAGAGTCAGCCATCTGCAATCAATAGTGGCTGATCAGAAGGATAAGATCAGAAGCCTCTCTAATCGATTGATGGCAGATCAGAGAAGAGATAGCTCAAGAGCAGGCTATGATCCCAGGCAGTTCAAACGACAGAAGAAGTCAGAAGACACGACAATGAATGATTTAATAGTACTGGATTCTGATACTGAGGATGAAGGAGCTATAGGGTATATATTCTGTTTAAATAGGCATTTTACTCTATTACTCACTTGAATATCGCACCACAGTTATAGTCAGATGACTACAGATGAAGAAGAGGGATTCACCATTGAGTTGGATACGCTATAGCCTCAATATCATTTGCATTATTCTGTATACTGTATTGACATATCCAGATCATCTATACAAGTATACCTTTCACAATAGACACCGATACACAGTAGAGAAAAGCATATCCATCGCCAATAAACATATTAAATACTCGTTTTATTATCATTATATTATACAATCATTTTCTAATTATGAAGAGGGTATACGCATATCTAATATCCCAAGAAGATAGACCTCTTTTTACCGCGAGGATACACCAATAAGTTGGCTAGAAACAGTCCCAATGTTAATGAAAGAGCAATGCCAATCACTTGACCAACAAACGCAAGGCCTGTTCCTCCATTTGATTCATTTGATCCATCAAATAGATGTATAGCACTCTTTACACCTACACAGTATGTTATTAAGACATCCAAATGAATTCAGTCATTCTACTCACCTAAACTTCCAGGCACCAATATAATAATTCCTCCTAATATAGGAACAAACGCCAACCGTTTCGTAACGCGGGCATAAATATTACCAAATAATCCTAGAGCCAATGCTCCTGCACTAGGAGTAATGACTGATCCTGGTCCTACATACAATTCCACAAAATAATGAACAGAATATCCAACTGCACTTGCACATATCATAGGAATCCACTGGCCAATACTTGCACCGAAAACTATGGCAAATCCCAGAGTAAGTAATGGCAGAATAAGGAATATCCAATAAGGATTCATGCCACTTTGACAGGATGCTGTAGTATCTATGGCTTCATTGTTGTGTGTCAAACGCCAAATGGAACAACCATACCCGATACCGAATGCCAAGAAAAGGACATACATTATGGCATACACTAGATGAACTACTCCACTAATCAAATTCTTCGCAGATAATTCCATGACAGAACATGTCAAAGAGTAGCCAGGCAATGCAATGATAATCTGATAAGATAGAGATGAATTAGTCCATTGACATAGCAACAAGATCATATGTATTACCGAAGCCATGGTAACTGCCGCAAAACAAACTTTTGGGGACAATGCGAGTGTAATGATAGCAATAGGAATAGTAATAAGCATTTCAAATATATTTCCAAACATCGGAACCTTCTCTGATATGTATGTCAACACACCCACTAATAAAGAGAACAAGAATGAGCTGATCGTTTATGAGGAAAAAGTAGAGATGATTACCAACTAAGCCAAAGATAGCACTGACCCAACAATCGACCCAAGATCCATCAAAGAACAAAGGGGCAACAAAAGCTGATGTTAATGCATAACCGAGTATAATAACAAATGGATTCCAAGTTGGGGGTTCCTTCATAAATGAGTCCAGTAATTCATTGGCCTCATCAACACCTAAATTACCCCTTGCAATGTCGCTGGCAATTTTATTGGCTCTTTCCAATTTACCAATATCTAACGAACGAGTAGTTCGAATCAAGTGGGTTTCTGATGTATGTGTTTCAACATCTCCAAATGTTAAGATGATGAGTCCCGGTAATATAGCATAATGACCGTCTATCTCCAAACGTTTTCCTACTTTTTCCAATGCAGCTTCCTATGTATGATGGGTTGAAGTGAGTATGTCTAGGCACTATCAGAAGAACTTACAATACGATGAGAGGGAGCTCCTGTTCTGACAAGAGATTTGGCAAGTTTAACAATGAGATCCTGCCTGTCTAATATATCAGCTATTTCAGCAGCAATGGCAATTCTATGGGCAACCACTGTAGCATCATCAGCAATACCAAGTTCTGCTTTATATAGTTCATCAAAATATAGACTGCTTCTGGCTGACTGGGGAGTAGCACCGACTGTCTGTAGAAACCCTTTACTCGAGGTCAATGGTTTCAATTGATGAGAAGGTCTAGGTGGAGTAGAGTTTTGGGAAGTGCTTAAATCTGGGGCAGAACCATGATGTTTATTCCTAAAAGATAACTTTTTTCTGCCCTCTTCATACATTTCTAGTTTTAGAAGGTTGGATAGAATACCTGATCGACTAGGTCTACGATCCAAGCGAGCATTCGACACTTTCCTGACCAAGTTCAATGCTTGAGTGGCGTGTAATGATTTTCGATGTAAATTAAGTGGATTGCCATTCTCATCATGATCTCTCTTGACTGTTGCTGTTGTAGATAATACAGATCTCAAATCATCCATTTCTTCTTCTGTGATACCTTGTTGAGAAGGGGAACTGAGTTCCTCCAATTCAAAGTTGGGAGGTGTACCAGGACACTGAAATCTACTTCCTTCCATTTACGAATAAAAAAAGACTCACTTTTAATATAGTATGCAATAGCAAAGAGAGGGATGGTGATATATTTTATCCTGTTACTCTGGTATATTATAATACTGGAAAAAAGAAAGTGGCCGGGTGAAACTTCCAGTGCTGGCCGATTAAGTTATCTTCAAAATTATTCGACAGGTCTAGGATGAGGTGAGATGGATATGGATACAATGCCATAAATCATAAATCATTGGCCTATCACCCCCCCCCCTAGTCATAATCAGCCGGGATATGAGTCCTCTTACTTTCATGATGAAATATCCTGTCAAAATGTACAAAGAACAGCATAGATACACATGGTTAGAGTTCATAAACATTGAGCAATCAGTTATATAGGCAACATAGAAGGTGCCTTGGTTTTACAGAAATAGTTATCTAAAACTTGACAAATGGATATTAATAGATTAAGCAATGAAACAGAAAATTCTATTCTCGAGTCTTCTCCGTTGTTTATAAATATGGTCAGGAACCTCTTTGAGTCAATAGGAAATAGTAGGAGGGCATCGTAGTGTATGCACTTTGTGCCGAATAGTATTCTTCATCCATTGAGAATATCCACACAGTTTATGCAAGGAATAGTTCAACTTATTTAATTGGAATTGATGTAAGATCACAACTATAATAAAAAGACGGCGCAAATCCCTGTTGAATACAGTCATGTATACAGAATTAGTGCAGCAGTTTATATTCAATGTATCACTCATCATCACTTTCCCTTTCACATAGTATATATCCACATAATGATTCCAAGGAGTAGTAAAGAAACTTGTTAACTCTGTCTGACATTTCAAAGACTTCCAGCCATTTCAGCTCTTTTAAAATCAAAGGCTGAAGGATGTAGTACAAAGAAGAGTTTCGATATCCGATTCCCCGTATCAAGGTATCTCGTAACGAATAACTTGAATGACCCCAATTGAATCCTATTAAAGTCAGTTCAATACGAGTACTACCAGACAATATAAGATGCAATTGAAGGGTTATTATAGCAATAGGCTAAATGGAAAAATCAAAACTACATGAATCCCCCAAGATATCTTGCAGACTTACCCAATCCACAGATCAGGTCTAAGATGCCACACCCTATATTCGATACTTGGGTTGGATTACACGAAAGAGATAAGTTTGCTCTTGGAGAAATCAAGCCATTGTGGTAGAAAGATAACAGATATGCAAACTGCCCACATTGACATGAAATGCCAATTCCATTGTATTATTTGTTTTAGTTAGCAAAGTAGGGTTCAAGCTGCATGGAAGCCTATTCAATTGCATGAACTGGTTGAGTGAACAGCAAGAAATTCAGGTCACGAGCTGCTGAAACAACCAGAATTCCAATTAAATGATTACCGGATTGTTTGATACTGATATGTCCATAGAAATAAGCCGTGCAATAGAAAGGGCATAATACGATATATAGATATATATCTATATCTAAACAATTCATTGTTATTTGTGAGTGCAAATCATCAATATGGCCGAGCAAAATAAACGGAGTTATTTGTTTAAAGAAGATCCCATCCAGGAGCCTTGAATACTACAAATATGCAGCTGTATGATAACACCCAAATGGATTGTGTCTATATCATATGTATCTATATTAGTATTTATTAGGGTACATTTTACTATATTTATGCTCTTATTTATCATTGGACCATATAAAGTGTGAATAACAAATCCGGCAGATCGAGATAAGAGGTTGGATTTATATTCTACCTGTAAAAGCATTCGCTGCTGTATTCTTCAATTGTTCATACTCATAGAGTCTTGTCTTCATAGTATCCATCAGAGCATAGTCCAATAGGATATGGGAATGAATCAATGTGATCTCAGTACAATCAATCTGATCAAGGTGCCAATACCTTAATGTATTTATATATAGTAACAACCAGAATGAGCTGGTATGCGAATAGGTACAGTCAATAACATCCAGAAAAACACAGGTCACAAACAACATTAGCTCTTCACACCATTTTCAAACATCGGAAGACAAATATTTAGCTGGTTGCTGTGTGTAGGGCATCATCCACTTTTCCTTTTTCACCTTCCTTCTCTCTTTCTTCCTTCTTTTTCAACTCGGATACCTCGACACCGTACCTATTTCAATTTCTTTTTTATATCTTTAAAATAATTTATATCCATGGCAACCACGACTGTCAGGTATGACACTAATAGAACAAACTATCCTACTTGACTAATGACTTCCATACTTCACCCATAATGAATGTCTATAAATAATGAAGAGTGGCACTCAGGGTGAGACCCCTAACACAGACAGAACTTCCGGCAGATACAGACGATAAGCACACATCGGAATGTATCTCATTTGCACGAGATGAACCTCAAATATACCTGAAGAATGGAAGAACTTTCACCTTTGACTATGTATATCCACCTGAATCAACTCAACAGGAACTCTATGAATCTAGTATTACTCCTCTTTTGTCTCGATTCATTGAGGGGTAAGATAAAAAAGACATCTGTTATGGTTGATGAAGTACCTCGACCAACTATAAAAAGATAAATCTAACTCCGTTTATTATTTTGTTTGAACAGTATGAATGTAACAGTGCTTGCTTATGGGTAACTATTTCCTTCATGTATTCATTGCTATGGTAACTAATGTAAATTCACCAGTCAAACAGGCTCAGGAAAGACATATAGCATGGGCACTGATATCGACAATATTGATCAAGGTAAACTATCTATTATTGTATGTCAACACACTGCTTACTTTGAATCTGTTATATAGGCATAATACATCGATTTGCATATTCACTCTTCGATAGAATAGCAGAGAACAAGGAGACCTACATATCTTATATGGAACTCTATAATGAAGACATACATGATCTCTTGAACGAAAGAGATGGCCCATCAATTAGGGAAGAAGCAGATGGGGTTGACTGGCCAAGTATAAAAGAAGAAAGAGTCCATACAGCAGTCGACCTATTAAGGTAATCTAGGCTGTATATCTTATTTTCTTATAAATCTATATATTCAACCTTATTATTATTTTTTCAGTTTATTGAACAAAGGTTCGCAAAGAAGGACTACATGTTCTACTGGGATGAATCATTCTTCTTCACGGTCACATGCCATATTCTCGGTCACATTAAAACAACATGATCCTGATATCACATCTGTAAAGCGACTTGTATCCAGATTCCATTTTGTAGATTTAGCCGGTTCAGAAAGGGTAAGTTGTACCAGCACCACCTTATAACATATTTAGATTTATAGAATGATTACCCTAGCTAAAACGAGCAAGTGTGGGTGATCATCAGAAGGAAGGAGTATTCATCGACTCTGGACTACTAGCATTGGGAAATGTGATAGCAGCCTTAAGCGATGAGTCAAGAAGGAGTACACATATACCTTATGGAGACAGTACACTCACTCGTCTACTACAAGATAGTTTGGGAGAAAACAGTCACACCCTGATGCTTGCCTGTATCAGCCCTTCTATTGATGATTACACAGAGACTCTTAATACACTGAAGTACGCCAACCGAGCACGGAATATTCAGAATAGACTGGATGTAAGCCATGATTATAAAGGTACCCCAGAAGAGACGGATTTCCTGAAGGATCAAGTGTCCCGTCTCAAGAGGCAGGTTGCTATGCTTCGTGATAATAATTACAGTCGGCCGGAATTGGAGGCCAATGATGACCTGAAAATGATAAAAGATGAGATGAATTATTTCAGAATGTTTTCTGAGCAGGTAACTCGGGAACTGGCACAGATACGTAATGAGCGTGACACCCTTCGAGTACAATTAGACATAAAAGATGATGTGGTAAATAATAACAATAATGGATCTGTGCCATCTAGTACACACACAGAGGAGCATGGATTAGATATACATGAAGATGCGCCACCCACTGCCACACCAGAACTCATTCATCCCACTGATAATGACCTGAGTAGACGTGTCATCCACTTATTATCGAGTGATTTGGACTTATTCATGGGCAATGATCCATTTACTATGGATCAGCCTATTCATGGCAATAAATCAATTTCTCGCCATCACACCGGCACTCTGTCTACAGGGCGTCGTGCTACTGCTAAGCGTAAACCCATTATGCAAAGAATGAAGAATCTATCTATTACCTCCAGAAAGAAGAACAATCCCCATAAATCCGAAATGACTAAAATGCTTAACAATATGTGTAATGAACATACTTTACGGAGTGATAAACACGTGGTAAGTGGAATAAATAGAAGTAGGGGGATGAAATAGCAGGGGAAATGGGTAAAAGAGATTGCCATTTTACTTGGATGTGATTGTGGTGATGGGCGTAATTGTTGGTTTCTGCGTTTATTATGTTTGTTTGACAAGAAACGTATATTAAAATAGTCATATGAGGAGGAATATAAAAGAACAGTTGAGGTAAGGTATTTTTGTTTTCTCTCCTCTTGGGAGATTTGTTGATTCTAAATTTTACTTAGCGCATATGCAAACTATTTCTTGGTTTATTTGGTCACAGACAACAGATGAAACGATACTACAGAAATCAGCTGCTATGGAACCAGTGTCAAAGCCTTCCCAGCAGAATTATGTATTCCCCCGCAATAAAAGCAGGAACTCATCATTCATGTTGGACACTCCCGTCTCACCCACCCCAATGATGTACCCTTCTAACAGTCTGGATGAAGATGAATTGGAAGCACTGGTAAGTTTTAATCTGATGGAACCTTATTTCTGAGATAATCAATCACAATAAACTACTACTTTCTTATTTTTGTATGCACTTTGCACCTTCTTATTTCATTCTACACAGGTACTAAACAATATATATTGTATAGGCTGTACCCTCTTGGTCAGATGCACCCAAGGCATCGTCAGATAATGAGAACTTATCCAAAAGGCACTCAATGTCATTGGACTCCATGTGGGATGATACTGACAGTTCTGTAACAACATCACGTATACAATCCGCTTCTACTGCTGATTGGAATGATCCTAATGCTAAAGCAAAAGTGGAAAGAAGAAACAGTGGGAATCTATTGAAGATGCTCCATCAGATACAGGCTGATTTATTGGTGAAGAAAGAACTTGTGGGGCAGCTGGAGAAGTCTGAAGACCAGTTTGCACAAATGCGTGTGAATTATGAAGATAGATTAAATGAACTGAAGGATCATCTCACGACTATACAGAATCAGCGTGAAGTGACTGTAAAGAAACCAGAAGCATCGTCTATTCCTATCGTTCCTATTGTTCCTATTGTTCCTATTGTGACTGGGAAACCTCAAACAATATTGCAATTGAGAGAAAACAAATTAGCTCAGGAAGTACGTGCCCAGTTTGAGGTGAAGATGAAGAAGCTTGTCATTGAAAATCAGGAGTTGCGTAAGAAACACTCTCAGGCAGCACAGACTTATCAGACTGCTCGTACAAAAACAGAGGGACTAATAAGCAGATTACGCAACGAGATTGAGATCCTTAAAATGGACAAGAAGCAGTTGAATAAGAATATGAAGTCAGAAGCAGATAAAGCACGTGAGGCCATCATCAGTTTAGAAAAGGAGGTTCAGCAAGTAAAAAGGAGAGAAATAGCTTCAATTGAAGCAAGGAAGAAACTAGAAGAGACAAATGAGGCACAAAATCAAATGTTAAGGAAAAGAACTGAGGAAACAGCGGCACTTAGTCTACAACTACGTCAGTTAACTAATGCATTAAGAAAGGCGTCTACTAATGGAACCTACTTAAACGAAGCTGCTCTTGAGAAAATTATGAATAGCGTAGATGGATCTTCAACTATGATTAATGCCCGCAGGTCCATGGTCAGGAGAAGCTTTAGTCCTGCTACAAGTACAAACGAATGACCCAGTCACTCCATTCTGTTCTATAAATCATCCTATCCATCCCACATTGAATTAATATGAAAGAGAAAAGAAAAGAATTTGATCACAAAAAATTAACTTTTCCATAAACTAAGTACTGATATTGCATCTGCGTTGCATCATCTACTACCTCTCTTTTTTATATATAATATATGTATTATTTTCTTTTCTGCTTGGACACACATTGTGGTAACTTCTATTGAATCAATCTTATCATTTATTATATGTTAATGAGCTGTAACCAAGTGATTTACTCGGTAAACCTTTTCAAAACAATGTGATACCTAAGATTGCCTTGGTTGATGAGAGCAGACAAGGGTGTTTAGATTTCATAAACAACATACAGCACATATGGCTAGTCTCATAATTCATACGCATCCAAAAAATTCACATAGAAGATCAAGTGCAGTTTCTATTCTGATTGTCATGTTGGATGCAATTAGCTATCTCTATTATAAAAACACGCAAATCATTAATGAGCAGGAATTATTGTATTTTACCTGACAGCATAAGCTTACTTTAGACTGATAAATATATAATATTCAACTTCAAAAAATAAAAAGAAAAAAGTGTAAAGAAGACAGATTAGTGAATCAGACCGAAAGAAAGAATTGATTGCTCTTTATTAACACAAAATGGATGAGAGTATTTATATTAAAAGTTATACGGAGAATAGATCTTGAACATACATGAGTGTGTGAATTGACATGATCCAATGACGGATGTCAATACAGGGGAACAACCTATCAAGTGTCCTTATGAAGTGAGACTATGAGTAATGATCTGATCTGAGATGAATACATATAAGTCTTCTAATGAATCGTAGCCCATCTATTGGATACTCTTGCTACTCGGCATGGCGTGTTCAAGGAAGTATTAATTGGGAAGATGTAGTAGAGAATTTAAGGTATTTTCCTGGATGAAAGTAGCTTATATTGAGCGGATCAATATACTAATTGCTTTGACTTCCAATTATTTCCTTCTGAGTTTATGTACTCAATAGACATTAGTATGAATATGAGAGTGTCGATGTAGGTAATACAATTAAGATCATTGTATGACAGTTGAGATAGAACTACAGATGAGAATCTGGATAGATTCTGATACAACATAGATATTAACTATTGCGTGTTACCCTGTTCTACATTCAAAAACAACTACCGGAAATAAACAGGTTTGCTTTCTCAAAATACGAAAGAATAATTGTCTTTAAAAGCAATCCTCTATATTTACTTTCTAACCACCATATGTTGTGTTGTATACACTTACTATCCAGTATAGGGGTAGGGGAAAAAGCATAGAATAATACCATAGTACTTTTTCATTTTTACTTGGCGTGTCAACAATAATGTAATATCCAAACATAGTTTGTCAGGGTCAGACAGTCGATTCGCATATGCATATAAAGCTGCCGACTATTTCAATGGCTTTATAAGATAATACTCGAGAAACAGACATCAAAGAAAGAGTATTCAGCCTGTTTAATATTTAAACCAAAAGGACACTTCTAGAGACTCTTTCGTTTCTGATACCTATTATCTCCGCATTTTCCTAATTCAATAGGTATTAAGCAATTTTTATAATTAATCTATTCTATCCAAAGCAGGCTACAGAGTCTGTCATTCTGTCATTTGGTTTACCTACCCCTCCTTTTTCAGGGCAAAGACAAAGTTAAATTTAAGCAGTAAGCCTATAAATCCATATTTGCATTTAACCATGCCAAGTAGACTTGACTCAATATTCTCTATCTCATAAGATACAATCTTGAATAAGTTTAGTAACACATGTCATATCCAACCCATTTCCCCCGCTAAACAGGATCCCGCCTACTCAGTCTTAGGAAGAAAAGAGCAATTTTATTTTGCCTGCTACTGAGTTCACCTTTATTAGGATTCAGTTCAACAATCTGTTTAAGTAGTATATGTAGATTAATTTTCTTGTGCAATGAACAAAGATGTGTATTTTGTGATTTAAATCTAACCAGTGGTGTTGTAGTTGATTGCTGAGATATTACAAAGAGGGTATGTTTTCAGTATAATATTTATACGAATATCATTAGGATCATTGCCAGGTAAAGTATACAAAAATATACGTATACAGAAAGTGACTCAAAGTGTATAATTACCAAGCCCTGTTATTGTTGGACTTGTATCATGGAGAGTGTCGCCCACAATGATATTCTGGATATCCACAGGTCATGGGTCTATTTTGCTGTTCCTTCATCTATTTTTAGTACCAGAGACATATAGAATTGATTTTCAATGGGAGAGTGAAGAAAAAGGGGATCAGGGTAAGGTTATCCAACCAGAGATGTTTGAAACTAACACGAGTTCTATCCCAAGAAAGACTGCAGGAAAAGATGAGATGGAATCTATTCAGAATCTTGTTGATGTTTCCTTACTTCAGTATGCTTCGTTGCCCTTGAATTCGAATTCTGCTTTGGTGCTATGATTTCTATAGAAACTATGATACCATCATTGTATAGTGGTTATTATTCTTTTGACACATGGCAATCAGGTATATAACAGATCTATATGTACATTTATACTATATATTAAAATGCAAATGGAAAAAAATGAATTATGTGCTTCAGGATCTAGCTGTGGAAGTGTTTTTGGAACTCATTGATGAAGTTATCAGATTATTACGTGGTACGTGCCCAGAAAATACGACGAAAAATCTTTAAAGCTGAGGATAGTCTATCCTTAGATATATTGTAGATATACAATATATACATACTTTCATCAATAATAAAATGGATGGTTATGGTTAATTTTCAGGGTGGCAGGTCTTCTCATCCCTCTAAATGTTCTTCTGTTTGATTGGAGTATTTCCATTGGACTATCTGTATGTGTAGCTACATTCAGCTTCACTGTTCTTTACATAGAAGCAAGTCAAGGTAGTGTTCTTTATGCTGTAGTCCATTACTTATTCTTTAAGCATGAAATACATTTTTTTTATAGCTGGATCGTCTTATCTGGCATTTGCTATTCCCGAAGACAATACTTCTGTTGTAGGGGCGTGTGGTTTTCTGAGGCTGGCTAGTGCTTCAGTATTGAAGATACTGACTTCATTTATATATACAAAGTAGCCTGTTATTATGTTATGATATTCTTAGCCATATTAAATATAATAAGCATAAGTCTCTTATTGCTGCTCAAGATGAGAGGTCTGATATTCAGTTCAACCACATAAACGCATACCATCAAAAATACATAGTTATTACCAAATACTTAGTAGCAGAATATATCAATATTCTTGCATACTTTTCTCAATTTATTTACTTAAAAATATTTTACAGTCTGTGGGTAAAGAATTAAGGGAGTAACAGAGTTTGGATTTCGGTCCATAGTCTTGAAGATTGGTTTATATTTGATTATTTGCAACTGCAAGAGGCACATTGGCAGCTACTACCACAACATCTATGAATAACAGAGTTAATACTGTCTTGAATAGTTGTATTTAGTGAGGTTACCCGCAACATTTTCCATCACCGTTTTGCATTTTAGAGTATATTTGAAGGAAGATTGATAATAAAAAGGGGAAATATGAGCTGATAGAAAAGAGTGGAGATAGGAGACTGTATTTATACTCTGTCTTCACCTTGTACCATGTGGATTGACCAGTAACATCAGCATACTCGGTTCCAATGGCACCAGCATCAGACCAATGATACCACAGTCAGACCAATAACACCAATGTCAGATTACACGAAAACTAAGAAGTATCAGATGGTATTCATCATATGATATGTCAAGTGGAAAGGTCATTTTGAACACCTACAGAATAGCTATAAGATCTATCAGATAGACCAATAACAGGCATCCATGTGATAGTTTATTCCATGAGTATAAAGAGTATTCCGTCCAGACGGAAATAACTAATACCGGGTTAGATCTTCAACTACCAAATAAACCATTCTACTCATAGTGTAAACAACCCAGTATCTATATCATACCCTTCAATAAGGTTTCAATACGTGGGACATACTCTCGTCCTTTGTTCATGTATCTAGTCAAGTGATAGATATTTCAAGGGACCTTCCATGGGTAATACTTAATCTTTAATATACTTCTCTTATTATACAAGGGGCTTCAACGTTATATATGACAGATTTTATTAATGATTTAAATTTGTACAAGAAGTAAGCATCTATAATAAGATGATACTGCATCAATTTATCGTTGACTGTTGTAGGAAACCTGGGCATTAGCACGATTGGCCAGTGCTTGTTTATGAAGTTGCTGCTTTTTCTGTAATACAGTGCTGGTGCCCTGATTGACATCGTATATTTCACTGGCAAATCTCTCCTCAAATGATTTCTCGGAGCGCTTTTTGGAGGCATCCAACATCCACACAATGGCACGACGGCGACGTTGGCGTTCTCTTAATGGTGTAGGAACTTGAACAAGCTTAGAACCCTTCTTTGTGGATGATAACTTCAATAATGGTGAGGCAGTCTCAATAGCTTCCAGTAAGGTCTCATATGGATCAGCTTCCCCAATCTTCTTTGATAAGCATTTCATACTGTCTGATACTAAGCGCTGTGCACGAGCCTTCTTTCCATCTCTCATGATTGTATTCACCAATTGACTAACCACTTCATTGTTAGGAACAGTGGTGACATTGGATGCTTCAATGGGTGTGGCTTGTGCTGCAGTCTCGGATACTACTGTGCTCATAGATCTAAATGCTGTAGTAGCCACACTCAAGTTCATCGTTCCATGTTGGCGGATAGTCTGAAGTATCCTCAAAGACATTGTTTATACTGGTTAAAATAGGGTGGAAGTTGGTTGTAATGTTATAATCTCAAAATAAAAAATAACAATAAAAGCAGTCCATTAAAAGGCGAGGGGGGGGGGTGCTCTACATTTTGCAACGGCGACTTCTACCATGACATTGTAGGACAGAATATGGTTTAGAAGCACTATTTGGTATATTTGACATATCACTTGATAATGTATGTATATACCTCCTCAAGCAAGATACCCCACTAAAGTCAAGGCACCGTATCTATTTAGATTTGAGTGTATAAAATGAAGGTCATGCTCACACAACATTCAGTTGGGTAAAGGAGAGTAGAGGTATAGGAATCAAAAAGATTAACATCCATGTATATATCATTCACAAGAAGGGTACTTGGAGTCAGAAATAAATAAAAGATGATACAGGTAATGGGCAGTTACCTTATTTATATTTGTAAATAAGCCAAAGGCAAATGTATAATATGCTATGAATGTATAGATGCTATCAATGTATTGATATAGAGACCATCCTTCACATGTAATATCAGTTTCCTTAGTTGATTAAAATAGACACGAAATATACGATGTGTTGATTGCTTCAATATTCTCTCTGCAGTACATACATCAACAGAAGACAATTTCCCTTGTTTCAAGCATTTAGAGGGTTCATACAGGTATATGTTATCATTGTCATTAGTTGATAGAATGTTCTGAATGTAAATAATCACACAGAATACAGGGCGCCTAGCTACAGTCAATGTAAGAGTGTCCAGTTGTATGTTCCTCATTTCTATAGTTAGATCTCCCTGTATTTTCTCCAATGACACATTCCTGAGAGATGGGAAATGGCGTGAAATTGCAGGAAATAGATTTTCATCGTAGGTATTCCCCATGATCCTCAACTCTTTCAATTGCATATGAGATATCCATGTGTCTTCCTTCGTTGCTGTAGAGGATGTCGATTTAGTCAGTTTTATCAGACTATGGGGTGCTCTAATATACATTTTCTTCAGATTAGGGCATAACAGAGATGGAACGCCAATATCGAAATGCATATATTTGTTGGTTGAGCAGAGCATCTCAATCACTAATTCATCCAGTAAGGATCCATAATCATTCAGGTGTCTGAGATATTCATCTACTACATTGGGCCATTCTCTATCATCATAGTAATAGTGTGTTTTCGATACCAACACTTTCCTGTTGTTTTTGTACATTGACTGAATAGCTATCTCTTCATACGACATATTCTCATTCAATATGCTAGTGTCAATAGGAGACCATTTAATGGGTCTTATATGGAAGGAGGCAGAGTAATCGTTCCTAGTGTTTTCAATGGATGTAAACCAATGATCTCTCAGAATATCCCTAAACGGATGAGATCCCTGTAGGTTTAACTGTAGGCAGAAGCTGTGGAGTGAACCATAAGCTGCCAGAATATCTACTATGGCTGCTTTGAATTCTTCTGAATATTCAGTCATTACATTAGATGCTGTTATATGGAAGTAATCTAGTGATGGGAATATCTTCTTGATGCATCTAACATAGCCATAATCAAATTGGTATAGACGTAAATGCAAGTACTTCAAAGGGGTATATTCATATAGTATTGCCTTTCCACTCATAAGGATCTCATTCATATCAGATGTGTGATCTGAATTATCAATATAGCCGGAATAGGAAACTAGACAGCCATTATGGTTAAATAAGGGTGACATTTCTATGGTTTTATCATGTACAATCAGCATTGGATAGGCAGGATCATACACAATTATTGAATTTAATGCAGGAAATGAGGTGATGTAATCATGTAAATTATTATACCCTGATGCTATGTAAGCCAGTGCATTATCGAATACTCTAATTTCACTGATGGTAGCACGATGTTGAAGACAGCATGCATAATAGGCTTCTATGACTTCGGTGTCATCGTGTCTTTCAATTCCCTCGAGATATTTGAGTTTCTTTAGCATATCAAATGGTTTTTCGACAAGTAAGTATTCCAAGTAAGGCAGTGAATTGCCTATCAGTATCAACTTCTCAATGAGAGTGCAGTAGGACATAAGCAGATTGAACTCGGTGCTTGTTAGAGGAGATTCTACTCCAGACATTCGAAATGAAAGAGATTTAACTAGATTTCCTCGGTTGAATTGACTGTGGGTATTACTATTACTATCATAGGCATTTTGTTGTATGCAATGAAGGAACATTCTAGCCTTAGTATTGGATAGTAAGACGATATCACGGTAAAGGTATTTGAGTGATATAGAATACCAAGCAGAACATACAAATGAACACTGATAGACATATTCCAGTTCCAAATAGTCAAATATTTCCTGGTATATATCTAGTGGTAGTAAGTACATATGAGATAGACTCATGTTGAAATCGAGTGAGAGGGTGAGAGAGTCAGAGAGAAGGGAATTGAGAAGAAAAATGAGGGACGATACAAAATAGGCAGAGATGAATGTGACCATTTAACGATCTGTTGGCCCCTGGTTCATGAATTGGTATTCCGCCTGTCTTCATCAATTCCACCCATAACTTCTTCTGGGCAAACACCTCTTTGTTATCGTCCATTTTTTTCTGGCATGAGGCCCTTCTCTAGACTGTGTAATACACAATTGAGATTAGCAACTGTATATAGACCTAGACTGAACAAGATACCCACTCAACCCCTTATTTATAGCTGTCATTACTCCAGCGATGTCACAGCCACTGTCAGCTGGGAGCACTATGAAAGGTTAAAGTCACAGCAGCTGTTGAATACTCTGAAAAGAGAAGACATCCAGAAGTTGAGGGCTAATTTATGGAAGGATGAGAAATGGGGAAGTGAAGATCGAGTGTTGCAGGTGTTGGATGACATGAAGAAGATGGGATTGGACTGGACTATCAATGAATACAACGAATACTTTATTGCTAAAATGTATCATGCTCAATATGATGATGTGTTGGCTATGTTCAATGAACTTCAACAGTCAACGCTCAAGCTGAGTGTGGGATCATTCAATGTGATCTTGGGTACCTATATAGTGACAGGTAAAAATGAAGAGGCCATTGAGCTAATACAACAGGCCCAGAAGAAGTGGGGTATTTATCCCGATATAAGTGACTTTGAGCGTGTTATGCGTAGATGTATGCCGGGAAACAAATCCATTATCGAAACAGCCAGGTCACTGATGATCCAGTATAATCTATCGCACAACTCTGACAGCCTAAAGTCGAATATCATACAATTACTCAAACAGAAAAAACTAGAGGATATCAAGGTCATATTAGAGAAGGCAAAACAGGACGGTAAGAAGAATGTTCTGGATCTGCCTGTTTATGGGGCCTTGATTAAGGGGTTCTTGGATGCAAGGAAGCTTCATGATGCCAAGCTTATTTATAAGGAAATGCAATCTAATGGGCTCAAACCGGATATCAATATATGTGTGACGATGTTATCCCTTTATTCACACAATAGAGATGTACAGGCAGCGGAAGAGGTGGTGAGGCAAACAGTACGGGGAGGACATAAGCCTGATGAGAGCATATATAATCAGTTAATCAAGGTCTATTTAAAGTGTCGATTGCCACACAAGGCATTCAAGGCATTTGAGGAGATACAAAAGGATCCCACTCTGAAGATAAACGATATCATTCTGAATACAATGATTAATGGACTTGTTATCAACAACGAGATGAATGCAGCAAATTCACTCTATCAGCAGATGCTGAACTCACCCTTCAAACCTGATCTTGTCACTTATAACACCATGTTAAAGGGATACACTAAAATAGATGATCTCAAATCAGCAACCCAGATCATGGCTGATATGTTCAGGAATAAAATGCAACCAGACACTGTCACCTTTACTACGTTGATCAATACCATATTCAGGACAAGAACTCCCAATACAGCTGAAGATATGATGAAGATAGTCAACACACTGGGTATGACGCCTAATGTGTTTACATACAATGCTATCATTAATGAGTGGATCCGTGCCAATAGGTTGGAAGAAGCAGAGAAGACACTCCATTTAATGAAATCTCAGAACATTAGACCTACCATTCACACATTTACCAATCTGATACAGGGGTATATAGAGAATATGAATTTGAAGAAGGCCATGGAGACTTTTCAGATATTGCTGCGTAATGGAATACAGCCAGACACGGCCACTTTTAACTTCATGATAGTTGGTTTTATTGATCATAATAGATTGGCAGATGCATTTAGTTGTCTACAGCGTATGAAAATGGCGAATATCTCACCATCCAAGGACAGTTGGAAATTGGTTCTGGATCAATGTATCAAAGAAAAGAACTGGGATATAGGCAAGAGTGTCATTCAAATGTTGGATCAAAGTGGTTTCCAGGTGAAAAGTGAATCACTCCATCGTCCTTATACTATAGTTAAAAGTCATTGTAAATAAATGGAATATAGAGAACATATAATGGGAAGCACGTACACTTCCTTCTTATCCCTTGTTTTATTATATGCATGCAGTCCTTGAATCCTTGGTTCAGATATTTGTCTATTAGGATATTGTGGGAAATACCAAACTTTGTGACTCAATGAAGACGGGTACTCGCTGGTTACTGTTACCAGAGTATATCCATGTGGTGACAAACATTCTCATATAGTCTGTTACACTGATGGGCCTGTTTCTTCCTGCCATCAAAAGAGCAACAACATCAACATACTCAGGTAGAAATTCTCACCCAAATAAATGCTAGACCCTAAATAACCTCTAAAAAGACAAAAGTCTCATTCATGATAATTCGGCGGTTCACTTCTTATATGAAATTATAGACTTAATCAATATTTCTTTGAATATAATAGTAGCTCATACATGACATGCTTCAAATATAATCAGGTTGGGGACACAAGTGAGAAAAATAAATGGCCTCCTGTATGTGTATATGACCTGTTGGACACCAGAATAACCATGACTGGTGGCACAATTGTTCCATAGTAGGGGTGGCCTAACTCTTCATACAGTGCATCTACTCTCAATTGGACACTTCTTCGAAAACTTTGGCCAGATTTTAGTAAAAAGAAGTTCAAAGTCACGTGTTTTTACCCCAACACGTGATATACGGGTGTTAATAAGAAATATTTCCGGGTACAAATAATTTGAGGGTGGGACGCACTGAATACATATATATACATATATATATATTTATACATTTATATATATATACATACATTTATGGACACTTTATATACACATAAAAAGGAGTATCATTATCTCATACTCTTCTTTCTCCCTTTTTATTATTCATAAACAAGTTTTCATTCTCACTAATTATGCTCTCCTCACTAATAACCTTACCAAATGAATTATTAATCTACACCCTCCGAAATTTCCTTGATTTGGCTGATTTATGGAGTTTACTACAGACAAACTCAAAGTTAAGATACTTTGCTGCCACTGTAATATACAATACATGGAAGATAGACTTGAAGGCGCCCTCAGATAAGAACATCAATATTCAGAGCAGAGCCATTCTGATATCATTAGAGATATTGGCTACTCAACTATCATTCGAACATGACAGTCACCCTACTATGAAGCCCTACATTATTGAATCCATTGTCAACACGGATATCAGTACTTCCATCGTCAACTTCCTCACTGCCGGTCCTTCCATCATACTGAATACCCAGATAGAACACCAGGAAGACATTAGTCATATGGATAATTATAATCAATCAATACTGTGTGACGAGAATACTCTAATTAATGATAACAATGATTATCGCTCCAATGAAGACATCACATTTCACCATCAACAATGGTTACAGCACCAGAACTATCAATCATACAACAAGAAGATGTTGATGAGTGATAAGATAAAGCTCATCAAGTCGCTCGTATTGAAGGAGGAGAAGCTACATTCAAGAGTAATAGAGGGCATATCTTCATACAAACACAAATATGTGCTGATTGAAGATATTGATATCCGAAATAGAATCAGAACAACGGTCGATGTAATATTCCATCATGCTGTATTCGTATCTGCCATATCCCGCCGTCGCACAACTGCACATGTCGCATGTACAACCACTCACACCAATGTAAACTACCGAGCATTGGCTGCTGTAATGGTACGCTTATTGACCAGATTAGATGCTGCCTTTCCTTCTTATTGTCGTGAAATAACATATACACTAGCAGACAATATCAAGGCATTCCTCGAATACACTGGCTATAAACTACTCGCTATGAGGAAGGAGAATGGCCGAGGCGCCAGTAACAAAACCACCAGAGGTCATAGTATACACCAACTTAAAAATAATAACCATACTCATCGCAACACCAATCATAATCATAACCATTCAACTCGTAACCACCATTATAGTAATAATAATAACAATAATAGAAATAGTACTGATAATAATAATGATGATTCTGATAATAGTCGTTGTCTCTGTTCAGTCAAAATACCCCCCTCACTTACGTTAACATTACAAAGTATAGCTGCATGCTTTGATCTGATAGGTGCTGCTTTTATCGGGAAACTGTTGACTGATGACCATGTTGAACGTGCAATCCAGAGAACATGCGAGCTATTAAACCATAGTAAGCACCATGGATCAGATATATTTATCACATTCAAACGGAAAATACTGGTGGATATCATGAATAACTGGCTGAATATAAAGAGAGAAATGGGATCAAGTGAGATATGTCGATTTATTAGAGCAGAAATCGACAAATGTGACCAACATCAACGCAAAGTAGGCCTCCTAGTTGAACATCTGCTAGTGACATAAGGCATTATATTCATTATTATTATTATTAATATTATTATCCCTAGAAATCACCCATCCCCTCACTGTTTCTATGTAATAAATCTGGACAAACCTGAATTCAGGCCCTTTCTTACATATATTAACATACATTAGGTGCATAAACATTTACATGTAAATATTTATATGTATATATTAAGTTGCATCCTACTAGAGTATGTATTCTCTCTCTCTATATCATGCATGGAGATATGTACATATCATATATTAATCAGTTATCTCACCCACGCCATGATTCTTTGTCCTGTAAATAACAATGGGATTCTATTACCCTTGGTATGTTCTAAATTTAGAATAAGGAGGATTGAACTTTCTTTGTTTTGTGGGAGAGAGTACAATAGTTCCTATTGGTATACTTTGTGAGAACATTTTTGCAGAAAGCAAAAGGTATGGTGATGTATGGATGGTAAGTGGTTTGTGCCTGCATTGGGAAGGGTATGCAGGGTAAGACTTTGCCTTGGAGCATTCGAGTCAAACTGCCACTCTGATAGCCAGTGAATATCGGAAGGAATGGTGCACTATGTTTCTATTCTACCAGCAACATTAAGGGACGTTCTGAACTAATCCCATACCCAAGTAGTTGGATCCACTGTAGTAAAAATCTATGAATGAACTTCCAATGACATGCAATAACATCTGATGTATTATAAAGCATAATAAGCTTTTATTATATGTGTATAATTAAATAAAAAAGCCTGTGTAGATGATAGTAATAGTATGTGGCATCGACTATAATAATAGCAACACAATAATTACATGCCATCTTAGTAAATAATAGATGAAATTATATAATAAACAATAATCAATGGGGTAATAAAGTAGGTTTAGAAATGAAGGGGATGGTGATGGTTATCGTTCATTATTCTCATATCCAGATGACCAAGTAGGATCTGTGTTGTGAGAAGGATGGGATTGCAGTACCACACCCTGATTGTGATCTCGATGATTCATAGTGCGTATAAGTGGCAGTTGAATACTGGATGAAATCTGTTCATTGGTGTTCATAGTGTTACCAGTCTCTGCTTGATTTGATATGAGCTGTCTATTCTGTGGTTCATATACTTGATGCAGAATTCGTTGTTGTGAATAATAATCAACAGGGGAATGATAGGAGATACGATCCTGATTCATGGTGGAAGACAGGCTCTGTTGTCTGTTCATCAACAAAGAAAGGGACAGTGGATTGATATGTGGGAATGATGAGGGGTGGACAGAGCTGTCAAAAGAGAAATCGATATCAGCAGGATCATTTTGTGTTTGATAGTTGGTTGATGATGGATAGGAGGGATATGGGGTCTGGAGAGGATATATCAACTGGTTATAGGACTGATTTGATGATGAATTCTGATCTTGTTCATTGCTATACATAACATGGGATTCCGGTAATGACGATGATTGGAGAGTGTCATTAGTAAAGCGATAGGGATAATTGTTACTGCTTATATCTATTCTTGGGGTAGTAGATTGAATCGATGCATTATAAAGTGGTGCTAGATGTGGATTGGATGGTGGAGGATAGTCAATGTAGGATCTTTTGTTATGAGAAGCTGGCTCTGATAATGATCTCAATGGTTGTGATCTTACATAAAGAGTACAACTAGGTATGGACACGGCCAAAAAGCCCTTCTCCTGATTTGATTCAGTGGTGGACTCATTTGGCTTCCCCTGATCAACTTCCATCAATGTTTCTGGTCTATTAGACAAAGAGGGTGAAAATGTAACAGCTCCTGCCTTGCGTTTCTTTGACTGACCTGTCTGGCTATCCACACTTCCATGCTTAGCAGGGCGCCTGTTCTTGTCTGTGTCAGAGTGTACCATATCTAATTGGAGATCAACCATCCTATTTAAAGTTTGTGCAGATATTCGCGTAATCTGTTTGAAATTATCGAGCATCTTCAGCAGATCACTCTCCACACCATTGGACCAGTCTTCATTGGCAGCCACTACAGAGCACAACCGAGTTGATATTAATATCAATCTTTGTACTTTATCTACAATACTAGACTGTCTAACCCTTGTGCGCTCCTCTATCATATAATTGTAAAAGCGACTGTCATTCCAAATGATATCCGGAAACTGTAATTTGATTGTTTCACGGATCTCGTCTGTATGCACCTTCTGACGCGCCAATTGTATTATTCTCTGTTTGATTTCAGCCGGCCAGTTTAATTCTTCTGGTGAGGACATCTCATGATTATGCTCAAGAGCACCAGGGTCTGGGGATCTTATGAACTTCCATTCATATGGCTTAATCTCAGTTAATACAACATGCCATTTACAGTCACACTGATCCTCATCAAAGGATTGGTTGTAATGATAACAGGGTTTACCTCTACGTGAACAATAGATATGGATATCCTAGACAAGTACATAAGCAGGTTAATAAATCATGCCACCATATGAAGTGTATAGAATTGTTTCATTAAAGATGATGGAATTTATGTTTTAATACATACTACTTACTCGCTTTACACTTGTATCCTGTATGATCGTAAATCCATATTCACCGCATGCTTCACGGCAAAACTCTATAGCATCTGTACTGGAGACAAATTCTGTCTGGAACAATCGATCCAACAATGGAAGCATCTAATAGATAGTGAGTGAATTAGATATAAGGAGAGAGAGGGGGATGAATTGCACTTACTGCTTCATAACTGCCATTTAATTCCTGCTTATCATATATCATGGGTAGACAATAGTACTGGGTATTTGAGTATTGGAAGGATATTTTACGTGAATTGAATAGGAATTGAGGGTACTTGAATTCACACAAAACTCAAGCTCCTTATAATGGATTGATTAGACAGTGGTAATTAGATAGAGAAATAACACAAGGAAATGAAGAAAGGGCGGGAAGAGAGAGAGAGAGAGAGGCAGTGTTATTTATAAGAGAGAACCAATAATATATACGTAAATGCACATCTATTTGTGTATAAATATATATATATTAAACTATGTTTGTGAATGATACATTTATGAATAACAATTAATAAGGAGAAATAGAATAATAAGGAGTATGTGACAAATAATTACCTGCCCTCTTTCTCAGGGTAACATAAAGAAAGGAGAAATTGCTAGACTGCTGGATGATAAGCATAGACATTAAAAGAGGATGGACGTGTTATATGACGTCTCTAATGTATGGTTACATTGGACACAAATGATAAATAGGGGACATTTGATTGAAAGTGACATCTACTAAACTCATTACACTCATACTCAATAAGCCCTATTCTACCTTTCCATATCTCCTTATCTGCCATTTAGAATGGATAATGGCATATTGGAGGAGAAATAGGTGCTTAAATATCACGTGATGAAAGATCTCGTTAGAACCAAGGCCGGAAAGGGAGGAAAAAAAATTAATTTCAATCCACTTTCATCACTCACGTAGAATGCCACATCTCAAATTAGTAGCTACTCTTGAAGGTAAGAATGAACTGACCTTTCCAACTCACATAGAGTGTAACTAAAAGCCTATTTATTTATTAACAGGACACCAGGATCGTGTCTGGCAGGCTTCTTGGCATCCCACAAAGACTTTATTAACAACCTGTAGTGGTGATAAGACAGTCCGATTCTGGGCACCCAAATCACTGAAGGACTTCTCAGAATGGACTTGTGTTGAAACATTTGAAGGTGCTCACAAGAGAACTATCCGAAGTGTTGCCTGGTCACCTACAGGCACTGAATTCGCCACTGCTAGTTTTGATGGAACCACAGGCATATGGTCAAGTGATCCACGTACCAAGGATTATGATTGTGTGGCCACTCTTGAGGGACATGAGAATGAGATTAAATCAGTAGCATGGTCATCAACAGGAGCCCTGGTGGCCACATGCAGTAGAGATAAGAGTGTGTGGATATGGGAGGTAGAATCGGATAACGATTTTGAGTGTCTGAGTGTATTACAAGAGCATACACAAGATGTTAAAATGGTAACATGGCATCCCAAATTAGAAGTATTAGCATCTGCCAGTTATGATGATACTATTAAGATATGGGGTGAAGATGAAGACGATTGGTATTGTATGAATACCCTTGAAGGGCATACTTCTACTGTGTGGTCAATAGATTTCAATGCAGAGGGTGATCAGCTAGGTAATAAGAGTATATGTGTATAGATATATAGGGTCTAATATGTTCTGCAGTGTCTGCTTCTGATGATCAAACATTGCGTATCTGGAAGATGTATCGACCCAATAACACAGAGAATATAGCCATTCCTAATGGTGAAGCAGTATGGAAGACTATCTGTACATTGTCTGGATATCATGACAGGTGTATATACTCTGTATCATGGTCCAAGGTCAATGATCATATTGCCAGTGTAGGAGGAGATAATAAGATCAGAATATATGCAAAGGTAAGAAGGATGCCTGTTTCTTTGTTTATTATGATGGATAGTAATTATCAATCTAGGAATCATCACAGAATGAGAATACTCCTGTGTATAAGAACATAGCCACTGTTAATGATGCCCATGGTGTATATGATATCAATGGTGTTGCATGGTGCCCTACTAGTGTGCATGGAAATTGGCTGGCTACTGTAGGGGATGATGGACTTGTGCGTATATGGGAATTGGTGGAAGATGTGTAGATAGAGGTGAAATGATAGTGGGGATGACATGTATAATAAAAGGATAGATATGGTCGATAGATAGATATAATAATAACATGGGCATTCATTTACTTCATTTGTGCCCATAGTTCATTCAATAGTGATGATACCTCATTCATCTTCTTTATGATATTTTGTTTGTCCCCTTCAGAAGTGTCCAATCTTACTACCACTTTAGATATGAACTTATCTGGGTGATATCTCATTTGCTCTTTACGTAAGTTCTTCATGTTCTCACTGGTAGTTAATGTAGAATCAATAATGAATGATCGTAGGGAGGTCAGTGATATCTTGCTACTCATGGATGGCCATGGAATATCATCCTTGTTGATTTGGACAGCTGAATCCAGTTTCAACCACTTATCCTCATACTCCTTCCTTCTATTCTTATTCTTATTCAAGGCCTCTAACTGTTCATATATCTTCCTAGACCTCATTCTCTCTTCCTCTTCTTTCCTTATCTTATCATTCGCCATCTTCTTCTTTCTTTCTTTCCTCTCCTGCTTTGCTTTCCATTTCTCCCTAGCTTTTATCTGCTCATGATGCTTTTTCTCATACATGCCATCAACAATATACTGTCTGTATTCCTCTTCAGTCAACTCATTACTCATCTTAGCAGTCTTTCCAGTGGGTTCAAATGAGTCATACTTATAACTTGAATAAAAGGGATCTTCACCTTCATCCTCCATCATGGCCTCAAATAGATGTTCTGTCCATGATATGTCTTCCTGACCTGTCCAACCTTCTTCTACCTCATACAAATGAGGTGATCTGTAATAGTCTTTATTTCTGTATGATCCATCCTCTTTATTCCTCTTCTTACTCCTCTTTTCCTCCTTCTCACTCTTCCTGTCTTCCTTCTCCTTGTCCTTGTAGCGTAGTTTACCCATATCCTTTAGTAAGAGAATGGGCAGAATGCAGTACAATTTGATGGTCATCCATATATTTTTATCTGTATTGCGTGTAGAGGTCACAGTTGGGGGGACCTGCTCATTGTAAGAACCCCGAAAGCCAATAGCTGTCAGATATATTATATCCCTAATAAAAAGAAAACACAGTGGAAACAAAATATATTCAACACTCTCTTTTTACTATGGTGGCTTCTACTTCCTTGGATGTTGTCCCTGATGACCCAACAGCATATAAAACACAGGAATATTGGGAACAGAGATATCAACAGTAAATAGCATAGAAATCAATCACAATAACAATACACTCTAACTACTTATAGGGAAGATGCAGGAACCACTTTTGACTGGTTCAAGACATATGCTGAACTGAAGCCCCTGTTGAATGCAGTTATTCCTAGCAAGGGTGCTCGTATTCTTATGCTAGGCTGTGGTAACTCCAGTAAGTGACCATAATAGCTTAAATAGACCTGTCTATTCATAAACACAAATAGCCTTGGGTGAAGACATGTATGATGATGGATACAAAAATATAGTCAACATTGATTATTCCTCGACTGTAATCAATAATATGAAGGTGAGGTGTGCAGATAAACCTGAGTTGACATGTAAGTGCTTGGTAGTTGTATGGAAGAGTATTCACTGATTTCTATTCAATGACAGGGCTAGAGATGGACATAAGAGATCTGAAGTTTGACAATGAATCATTTGATGTCGTTATCGATAAGGGCACAATGGATGCATTGATGTGTGACCGGGGAGATGTCTGGGATCCCTCAGAAGAGCTGATTCAGGAAGTAAAGCGTGAAGTGGATGAGGTGGAGAGAGTATTGAAGGTGGGAGGATTGTTTTTGTATATTACATTCGGACAGCCACATTTCCGTAAGAGACATCTTGCAAGGGATTGTTGGGATATAGAAGTAAAGACATTGGGTGATGCTTTCCATTACTTCTTCTATACAATGATCAAGCATTAAGTACACTGTAAAATAAAATAATGATAATGCATAGATAGGCATTAACCATCAAGTATATTTTTCATATAGGAGTGGGTGTGTATGATTCAGAGATTATTTATATTTCATTCCCCCTTTTCAATTTTCTCATTTTCTTCTCTTTCTGACTTGAATGATTTCACCTTTTATTTATGTCACAAGAAGGTGTTTTGTCACCACCAAGGAACAACTGCCTATCAAACAACTGAAGGGGCTCTATGAACTGTTTTCTCAAGTGAATAACACTCCTAGTAAACTAGAAAAGTACGCTCTATTGACACAATATCCTAACTGCTGCCCCACTCTTCAACGCATATACAACCCTCATTTACGACATCATACAACATCCAAAGCAGCCATAGGCTATCTGAATAAACACTCTGCTGAAATATCCAAGTCATCTGAATACGCTGATCTCAATGATCTACTTGACTCCCTCTCTTCAAAGAAAATAACAGGTCATGCAGCATTAGAAGCCATAGCCTCATTCTACCTCACCTACTGTCAAACAGAAGAATATCAACAGCTATTCTGGAGAATAATAGACCGTAATCTGAAGATGGGTGTCTCTATTGAGACTGTCAGACAACTACTATCAAACAGTGAGACAGATGAATTGTCTCAGAAGGGATCAGCTCCCTTTACAAAGGTAGCGCTTGCTTCCTCCTTGAGTAAAGGAAAGAATATCTTGAACAGTGAGAATATAAATTCATGGTTTGCATCACAGAAATTGGATGGTGTTCGCTGCCTGACCATTATTCGCCCTGTATCTACTTCCGAATATGACATTCAGTTCTATTCAAGGACAGGACGGAGGTTCCATTCACTGCAGAAAGTAAAGGAGGAATTAGAGCAGAGGTTGAAGCAGACAGGATTGAGTGAGATGGTACTGGATGGTGAGATATGTGTGTATAGGGAAGATGGAAGGGAAGATTTCTTGAAGACAATGGGTCTGATTCGTCGGATGACTGAGGATATGGAGAAGCCTGTTTACCAAGTATTCGATATGATATCCCCCAAGAATTAGTTCATTCGAAGGGTCATACCGTTCTCCATGAGAGACAGAATAGATTACGTGAGTTTATAGGTGATAATTCCATGGTCCATGTGAAGCAGGTTCAGCAAATAAGGCTGAATGATATGGATCATCTCGAAGCATTAAAGAAGGAAGCTATAGAGAATGGGTGGGAGGGATTGATACTGAGAAAAGATGTGGTTTATGAGGGGAAGAGGACGTAAGTGAAAAATATGGGTGTGTTACTATCTAATATCAATTCATCACGATCAACCATAGCCGGAACATGATAAAGATCAAAGAATGGGAGGATGCAGAATATACAGTGAAGAACATAGAAAGAGGACTGATGAGAATGCCTACTGGAGAGGACAAACTGGTGATGACAAATGTGTACATTGAACATAAAGGGAGTATAGTCAGTGTGGGATCTGGATTCACATTAGATCAAAGAGTGGCCTTTGCAGAAGACCCCAGTCTGATTATAGGGAAACCTATTACTGTCAAGTATTTTTCAGAATCAAAGACTGATAAGAATGATACCACTTCACTCAGATTTCCCACTGTGAAGGCTATCTATGAAGACACTAGAGATGTCTGAGAGACACTACCACTTTATATGTATATATATATATATATGTGTGTGTGTGTGTGTGAATATTTATAAACATGGCTATGATCATCATTGTATGTCCACTTGATAGTCGTGTACATTATGTGTGAATAGACTATATCAGGTGTATTACCATATAAAGCTTGATTGTACTTGTACATAGTCCCACTCTATTTACCATTGTGTGTTACATGTGATATTCCCTATACCTTTTCTTTATTTTTTTTTGTTTTAATAAACAAATGATCACTACGTATATATTCAACTGATAAACAGTAAACGATTCTTGAATTGTCTAAGGGATTTAGTTAACTTGAGTGAGATGGGATATTCACTTGGCTTGTTTGAGTATATCAATGTACTCTCTACGTTTGTTTCCCCTGTTGAATGTCTTCTTATTCCTAGTCCATTCGTGGATGCATCGTCTTCCTCCTCCTCTTCATCAAAAATAGTACACACAACCACCACTTTTTCATCAAATCTCACCTTTAGACGCCCGGTAAGTCTAGTAGGTAATTTAGCAGGGGAGGACAGTGTGGTCAGAAGGGGAAACGGTCTTTTCAGGTGAACTGGTATCTGTGATTTATTCAATTCTTCTGTTGCAGGTGTCTTTTCTGGTGTTCGCTGTTTGCGTATGGGTGAAAGTGATGAATTATGTGGTAACTTTCTATTATAATAAACATTAGAAGCATGCAGTTAATAGGAGTGTATGAGTATTACTTTCTTGGACGAGGAATAGCTGGTATAATATGCTTTGGCTGGCTTAATGACTGTTTGGGTGTAAAGCTTAGTTGTTGATAGAAGCAGTATGAATAAGAAGAGCCTATGGATATAACATGAGTAGTGGAAAGAGTGGAGTTCAAAGCAAGGGTAGACATATTCTAGTAAGTTGAGAGAAAAAGAAGAAGAATACGATATCCTCATTTCCCTATTAAACTGTATTCGATGATTACACATAAAATAATCATTTGTTCTAAACTGTACCTCATCAGTCAAAAAACAGCTGAGTCATCTAGACCCTTTTCTGGACACTATAAAGAAATGGCAAGGTAGACATACTGTATTCTTTTTTATTAAATAGCCATAAGCACAATCTGTGACACATTCTCATCTTCACTTCTCACTGCCAACTCAAAGGCAACTCCCGAGTTAGCATTGAAAGTCATTCTGCATCTAGCAAGGACTTTACTACCATCTAAAAAGGTACCAGCCAATAATAATGTGTGTACTCTATTATTCTTAGGGATTGAAGTATCCTCTAATGCTTGCATACCCAATAGATCAATAATAAAGGCACAGGCAGCTAGAGTTCAACTGTATCAATATCACACTCTATCATGCATTCATCATTCTTACCTTTCAGACTGGGAGCCTTTTCCTTATCCAAGGCAAATGTATTCACTACCTCATTCTCTTCTAGCTTTTGGAATTCCACTTCAAAGTTGGAAACATATAATGGTCGAATATAGTCACTAGTCGATACATCAATATCATCCACTGGATATTCATCTTCATATCCTTCAGGGTCTGCTTCTCCTGTAGTGGGATCACAGTCCTTTACCTCGAATTTCAAGGTATTGGTAAATGTCACTATAAACACAGAGAGAATGTCAGTATAAATAAGAGAATAAAGAAGCTTGTAAGTACCATCAGGAAGTTCTTCTGGATCTTCTCTCTCGAATGCAACATAAATCACATTGGGAACATTATATTCAAGTTTATTAGCTGGTATAGCCGCGATCTGAATCAATCCTCCAACCTCGGGTTGCATTTCCATATGGACATTCTCTAACAACTGATCATTGAGTGTATTTGTACAGTTGAACTGGAATACTAAATGTCTGGCGAATGTATGCTTCACACAGTGAACAACATACTCTGTTTCACTCTCAGTCAACTCAATGGGCTTGCTGGAACTCTTGAACAATTCGCCAAATGAAGCAAATTCAGCTACAGACGATAGTTTTTCTGCATAAATTGCTTGCTGGTCATGGCTGGAAACGAAATTGGTGGGTTCCTTGGTGGGAACAGACAATAATGGTTCACTAATCAGATCCCTTTTACCTAATCGTTGGAATGAGTAAATTCATATAAACAATCAGTTTCACACATATTCAACTCACGGCGATGCTCCTCTTCTTCCTGAGATTTACTGATCACAGGTACAGACTCCAGCTCAAACTCCTTGGAGTTATCGATTGGACTATTGATATATTCAACCAATCTTCGCTCAAGTGTGGTAAGGGCAAATGTAGCATCTGCAATAGATAGGCATTAGTTGTATGTCCTTCATCTATTCCGGTATACTCACCATTGGAAATAAACTTCTCTCCTAACCCAGGGTTATTCATCATGGCAAGATATAAAGTGGCACGATCACGTACTTCATCATCTACATCATCCAAACAACGAGTCAGTAAGACATGAACACTCTTCTTGACCACGCTGTCAGGGCAGAGAACGCCGAACTTGGCAAGTGCGCTGACAGCAGCAGCCCTGACAATAGAGTTCTCGAGGATAACACGATTGTAGATATATCGGATGTATTCGGTAGGAGTACTTGTCAGAGGTCCTTCTGAACCCAACAGATGCAATACCCGTACTGACAGCTTAGTGAACTCACAGTCTTCAATAAATTCACATAGGTGGGTGAGGGCAGTGTCTTTACATTCGGGAATGTGTTTCACCATATCAAAGATAGCCTCAACCACAGCCTTCTTGAAGTTATATCCACCTTCATCACGTAATACTTTACTCAAGAAAGCGAGCATGACAACCTGTTTAGCCGGAAATTTAAGGCACAGGGCTCGAATAGCATCCACCACAATGACCTTGAACTCATCAGAGATATCACTCATAAATCCAGATATCTGCTTCATCAATCTATCAACGGATGCCTCATTACCAGTCTTCAATAAGGTTGTGATAGCAAAGGTGGCAACACTGCGGTTCTGATCTGTGATGAGATTCTCGATATCCAAATTACAGGGTGCTACTGCAGCAGGATTATTCAATGATAGTTTGTTGAGAGTTCTAATGGCTGCAAAACGAAGGGTGGGTTTGGGTGAAGACAAAAAGAGCTGGAGTACTGAAATAGCTGGATGAAGTTCTTTTGATGATACATCGCGCATATCACAAATGGCACGAGCTGCTTCCAGATTGACCATATCACTCTTATGTCTCAGAAATCCTTCCAATAATTCATATATTCTACGAGTAGATCTAATGGAAACAGTGGTTAATAGGATACATTGTCATCGTGTCTATGATCAATATTTTACCCAGGATCATCCTCCATCACTTTACAGGCAAATCGGATCAACATGCAAACGGCAGAAGGATTCTTCAGAGTATTTCCACTGCTGCCTCCCCCTAAAAATCCACTACTGCTACGGGTACCAGAGAATGTATGGACTAATTTAGTGATGGCCATACGATCATGTTGGCGTATCAGATATAACAATCCAATAGCATGGTACTGGTTAATACTACTGGCAGATATGATCACTTGGTTGGCAGCTGATTGTCCACCAGCAAAATAATTGGATGCAGCAGAAGCAAAACCACCAGTAGTGGGCTTAAGATTGATGGCTTCCTGTACTTCATTGAACCAGCGCTTGATGATGTCTTTTGCAACATCACACAAATGGTAGGAGGATACAAGAGCAGCAGAAGACACAGATGGTGTTTTATCGACAATAGCAGCCTTCAATACACGCTCAATACCTTGTATCATTGAGGGCTATAAAGTAGATGTTAGATATAGAAGTAAACAAAAGAAGGACATTTACATCTGTAATTAAACATAAAGCACGAATAGCATTGGCTCTGTAGATAGTTTCTTGCTTGGATTGAATGTCTTTTATGAGTGACTGGGTGACCATAATAACATCTTCAGCTATACCCGACAGTTCTTTGATGACCAAATACATCATTTGACGTAATGAAGTCTATAGGTGGTTGACCATCTGATAGCGTTAATACCTGTGAATTTATATGCTATATACAACTTACATCTTTGGATTGAAACAGTTTGATAACATTGAAGAAGAGGTCTGTGGCTTCCTTTACAGTAAAGGGTTCTCCCAAGTAGAGTAAGTAGATAATCTTGGTGAGTAAGAGTCTACATTTTCTGGCATTTATAGGAGAACTATTAAAGACACGAGCTTCTTGTAATACGACTGATTTATCTACGTGATAGAATAATCCAGCATCTGCTATAATAGGAGTGAATACAGTGTGTATTGAGGCTGTTTATAAAGGTTACCTGTTTCTTCATCACGCTTATTATAACTCATTGTCTTTTTATGTATATATATAGAGTATTACTAATAGTTGATATCGTATATGAATACAGGCTATCTGTTTACCTCGATAGGTGCAATAAGGGGAAGATGAGTAAATAAGAAGAGGTGATGATGAGTGGTGAAAGGAGTTTGAATAGTAATATAACAAAAATAAATAACCAAAGGGGGTGTATACAGTAAGCAATTCTTTGCACTATTTGATTGGATGGGAACAAGGTATTCAAGGCAGTGTCTAAACGCCCATATGTCTCGAGGATTACCTATTTTAACTCTTATATGCTTGCTTATTCTAATAGCAGAGACACAAGTGATACCCGAGGAGAGCTATACGTGTTCGTGTATTAAGATGATGGTAGTCAGCCAACTTTCAGCCGAGTGTGCCCATAACGTGTCAATTCATCACTCGCTGTACAAAGAGATATTGGTAGAATATGCACCTACATGTTGATACTTGTAGTATCTGTATATTGAATATACAGATAAGTGATATTATTTCTACATGCAGTATCTACTATGTATTTAAGAATGGACTGTACCAGTTGAATATTTACTCTCGATGTTATTTAGCATGCACAGAGATGAACGTATATAGTCTAAAGGGGTGTAAGAGGTGATGTTCAGACATTATAGTATCCATACTCTTGAGTATTCATTTCTATTCTTGTCTTTCTCTGTTTGCACTTAACACAAACCCCAAATTACCCTTCCTGTAATTTAAACTCCGATGACGATTATAAATTCGCCTTATCTCACCCAGTGTTCTTTCAAAGTTTTGATGTTTGGTCGTCTGGCGAGTACAATAAGAACAACAATCAAACATAGACCATTATCACAACAGAAACTTCCTTATACTATGTCAGCTCAACGTAAAGAGGAGATTACTTCTAATCTGAATGAAGTCAGGAAGAACATGATGAGTGTCCAGAGCCATAAACAGGTAATGGTGGCCACAACATGTCAACTCTATTCTTACATACAGATTGATAGGTATGCTTGGTAGCAGTCAGTAAGTATAAGCCTGTGGAAGACCTTATGTATGCTTATGAAGCAGGCCAACGTCACTTTGGTGAGAACTATGTAAGTAGGATGGTAGAATGATTGAATGATGGATATGGAATTAATGATATGGGATAATAACAGGTTCAAGAGTTGGTGGATAAGAGTCAGAAGGTGAGGAAATACCATTCGACAGCTCTTTTCATTGTCACTGATAGTATATTCTAGTTACCCAAGGATATTCAGTGGCATTTTATTGGACATCTTCAGAGCAATAAGTGTAAAAGTGTGGCAGGTGAGTGATATAAAATAGCATGTGTTGGCCATCGCTCATTCATCTATATACAGCCATTCCCAATTTATATGTGGTGGAGACAGTGGATAGTTCCAAGAAAGCAGATACATTAAACAAGGCATGTATTTCTGTTGGGCGTACTGAACCCTTGCGTGTGTATGTACAGGTGAATACGAGTGAGGAAGATGGTAAGTAATATCAACATAGTATAAACACACATATATATATATATATATATTGATATCATTTCTTCAGCTAAGAGTGGAGTGGATATGTCAAGTGTAGTGGATGTATGCAGACATATTATTGACAAGTGCCCTGGATTAAATCTACATGGACTTATGACTATTGGTATGTTTGGACGTGATCCCAGTCTACCCAACCCTGATTTCAAGGTATTGTGGTGTGTAGAAACAGTTGGTGATAATGGGATTAACATGATATCTATAGTCTCTGATGGAGTGCAAGGCCAAAGTAGAAAAGGAGTTAGGAATTGGTTCAATGGAAGTGAGTATGGGCATGTCTTCTGATTATTTGGAGGCAATGAAGGAAGGATCCACCAACATTAGAGTGGGTACAACCCTATTTGGGGGTAGACCACCCAAGGGATTATAGATTGAGGTTCTCTGGGCTTATTGACTGTGATTGATTATGAGGTTTATGTGAAGGCACCAATGTATATAGTCTACTTATATTTATATATTTGTATTTTTGCAGTATTAAACCGCGTATTCATAACACTCGATATTAACTCTTCCTTTCTCATAATCACAGTGAAAACACCAATATGTAAAGAGCCATTAATTGATTGTTGACATAAGATCACATAATTTGATAAATGTAAAAATCATATTTACTGCTAGAAAACTGAAATGCAGTCTCTTTGGACTATCTCAGGTTATAACATAATATTGTCTTTTATTGTAAGTGTATTCCTGGTGAAACTGGCCTTCAAGCGATAGAATTTGAAAAGGATCGTCGAGGCTTTTTTTCCTCCAATTATTCTTATTGACACGAGTTGTGATGTGAGGCAACTGGTAGCTTATGGATGGCTGGCGATGTCATACAGAGTAGCCTATTCTTATTTGTATGCTGCTGGTGAAAGAATCCGTCTTTGGTCATCTGGGCTAGTAAGGGAAGATTATATAGATAGTGTAGTATTACCTGTCACTTCCAAGGAGGAGTTTGAGCATGTCACACATATGAGGAATTAAAGGCTTGAAGATCATTTCAACTATCAAGAATTGTTTACCAACTTCATATCAGAAACAGACTATTCTTCATCAATTATTACAGAAGATCAAACAACAGAACAGTCCCTTAGTGGTGGTGAGGTCAGAAGACTAAATGGGTTGTTAGCAGATAATGTCGAAGTAAAGATTTCTCGTGTTTCCCGAAGCAGATGATGAGAACAGTGAAAAAAAGTGAACATGATTGGATTGTTTTCCTTCTAAAAAAATTTCAACATGCTTTTTTATTTGTTAAATAAATCAATCTGATTGGCTAATTCAGTTTTCAACAGTTTCTTAAATATAATACTAATATTCTAGCCACCCCTTAAATACCTATAACCTATCTCTTCTCATGGAAAAAAAAGAGGTAGAAGAGTACTCAACACATTGTCCTTATTTGTAGTATAATGGATCTTGCCGAACCAGTGAGTTGAGAGACACAATCTGGCCAATGAAAAACACGCAAATAAGAGATTTGAAAACCCGAAATAGAAAATACAAAGTACCATAAACTGTTTTTTTATTCCTATTCCCTCTTTCTATTTCTATTTATTATTACCCACGTTGAATATACTATTAATAGGCATTAAAATGGAATCAGACTATCACCAAGAACTACCTGCTGACATATTAGAGAAACTTCGCCATCTGGAATTAGAATATGAAGATGGAGACATCACTCTGAAGGGATTCGAGAAGAAGAAGGCTAGTATATTAGCTGAGTTATCACCCCATACAACTACACCCAATTCACCCAGTCAAGATGAGGCTGCTTTATTGGATGAGTATGGCCCTGAACCAAGTGCTGCTGATGTGGTGGATTTCCTGGATTACTTACCCTCACCCACCCACTCACCTGTTCGCTCTGAAGGGGCTGCTCTGATGGAACAGAACCACCTTCAACTACAGCAGCCATATCAACAGCCAGAAATCCACCAATTACCACCAGAACCATCATTCCCAGCTGAGTATTACCCTCCTTCTTCTTCACCACAATCAAGAGCCAGTGTAATTCCCCAATATAGACCCTATGGAAGACCAGTGAATAATCCAGGCTATTACAACAACACTAATAACAATAATAATAGTAATACAATAGGATCTCCGCTCCCAACCAATAGGCCATATATGGTATCACGTAATGTTTATCCCCCTCCTGGAAGTAACATGATTCAACCACAGCACACGATGGTACAGGGCAACATGCTCCCACCAGGCAACCACCCTTACATGTATAATCAGAGATCATCTCAACCCATCTACAGACCAGCCAATAATACACAATATCAACAGAGACCAATGATGTACAATAACACCCAGAGACCACTCCACCCATCCGTCTCCCCCAGACCAATGTACGCACCCATCAATAGACCTGCTCCTGGTAATTACATCAATAGACCACCGATGCACTCATCACAGCCAATGTATGGGGGGCGTATGGACAGAGAATATGGTAATATAGCTAGTTCTTATGGAGTTAACAGATCAATGTCTACAAATACAGGGCCAACTATGACAGGAAAGAGACAGGATTACCCTGATCAGAGACAATACAGTACAATGTCAATGTATTCACCAAGAAGTGATAATGACTGGGATCAGTAAGCAAGCCTTTTTCCTCCTTTCCCCTCCCTTTACTCCATTCCTTCCCTTTTCTGATCAAATAATAAGAGAGAATGAACAGAAGCCTCAAATGTTTTTACCACCTTTTTATCTTTATTAATACAAACTATCTTAACTTTCCCTCTTAAACTTTGATCATTCTACTATTTGTCACTTATGAAGATACACACACACACACACATCTATTCACATAGAGACATGCATTACTCTATATGGTAATGGCCTGTTTCTATGTTTATTCATGTCATTAAATCATATAGATCGATTATCTACTACTACAAAGGATTGTCATTTTGTTTAGTCTAATCTATTCCCTCTTATTCTGTAATCAACACTCATTCCCCCCCCCACTTCCTTCTCTTTCCTTCTCTGTAATTGATACATTCATTTTTTTATCTGTCAATATTCAAAATGGCCACCCCTCCCCCTTCTTCTTCTTCAATAAAGGCTTTGCACGATCTATAGTATCACTTTGTTTAGTTAATTAAGAAATGATATGCTGATTCCTGTTCTCTTTCCTTCATAAGCTGTTGTCTCTAACATTAGAAAGAATACATATTTACATCTCTATTTATTTACTTAGACAAAGAGGCATCCATAAGGAAAATTCCCTCGAATGCATCACTTAATATAAATCCAGCCAGACTCTCGGTATCATCCAGTCTATCAGATCGCATCTCATTACACTATAAATACAACAACCGTGGAAAATATGGTAATCCATCCATGGTAAAGAGTTACCAGAACATTGAACCACCTGCAAGACCCATCTTACCACACAATGACTTCCTTATTGAAGAATTGGCTGGTCGTCAAATGCTACCTTCAACTCCTCGACATATACCCTTCAAAATAATAGATCAGGAAAAACAGGATCCTACTCAGTTTGAGACCATAACAGAACTATTGAGATATCGAGTATTGGGTAGTAAGACCAAGATACTTCCTGCATTCACTGTGGTTGATGGCAAAGGGAAGGAGAGTGTATCAGTAACATGGGAGAAATTAGGGGCACGCGCTGAGAAGTTGGCTAGGGTCATCCAAGAGAAATCAGGGCTACAACAAGGTGATTGTATTGCTCTTTTGTACACAAAGTCAGAAGTGATAGAGTTCATTATCGCTCTCCTGGGTTGTTTTCTAGCAGGCATGGTTGCTGTCACCATCAATGCAACGGATGATCTATCTGAACTATGGTTTATCCTAAGAACAACTAGTACTCATCTCATCTTAACTACTGAGAACAACCTCAAAGCACTCACCAAAACGATGAAAGCACGAAATCTGGAGTTCCCAAAGAACCTGGATTGGTGGCCAACAAATGACTTTGGATCACTCTACAGTAATCAGACAAAATCCAGTTATCAAACACAGGTAGTAGGTACTTCTCTGGCCTATATCGAATTCACAAAGTCCATGAATGGAGAATTGAAAGGGGTGGCAGTGTCACATAAGACAATCATGAATACCTGTCAATCCTTTATTTCTGCATCTACAGAAACCATCATGTTCACAAATGAGGAAGGTGTTTCCAGTGTGATACCTAACTGGGATCTGCAAGGACCTGACACTATCCTCACTTATCTCGAACCCCGTCAACAGTTAGGCCTGCATGCATCTGTCTTGAGTACAATCTTCAATGGAAATCATACCATATTTGCTTCTTCTAAAATAATGGAAACACCTGCTGTATGGATCTACGTAATGTCCAAGTATAAAGGTATATTGCGATAGATACAGTCATTTATTCATAAGATATTCATGTCAAACTGAATTATACTAGCTACCATTGGATTCGCCACCTACCCTGGAGCATTTTATGCGGCAAAATACTATCAGAAGAATGCCAAGGAAGTCAGCAATTACAGTAAGAAAGTCACCCCTGATCTGTCCAACCTTCGACTCTTGTTTATCGACACATTAGTTGTTAAGCCAGACATCGACGAATACATTGCGAAAAATCTGTTAACACCTCTTGGGAAATCTATGATGCAACCTCCTCTCCAAGTAATCACACCTATAGCATCATTACCTGAACACGGAGGCATTATCCTTGCTTTCAGAGATTATTTAGGACCATCCCATTCAGAAGAATTCGAACATATTTATGATGAAGAGAACAACACGTCAGTTTCAGCAAAGAAGAATGTATATGCATTGGGAGTGTCAAGAGATAGATGGGAATGCATATTGGATGCAGATGCATTACGACAGAAAAAGGTGGTTGTGCTAGCAACTTCCAATACACAACCCATTGTCAATACGGACCCTGCAGTAGTACGCGTAGGGTCACATGGATTCCCATTTGCAAATTCATCAATTGCCATTGTAGACCCTAACAGTGGATTATTATGTCCCTCTGATACTATTGGAGAGATATGGATTAATACACTGTCATTATCAGACGGCTTCTGGGGTCTGTCTTCTCTGAACAACGAGATATATCACGTTTATCCCTATATTGTTCCCACTGAAACACTACGCGCCGAACCAGTCAATCAGAAGTTCCTTAGAACAGGTCTACTTGGTACAATGATTGGAGGTCGTTTGGTGATATTAGGGTCCCACGAAGAATGTGTGAGACAGCAGAGATTGGGAGAAGAACTAGGGATAGAGGAACTACACTTCAACTTTGACGTTATAAATACTCTTTCTAAGAAGAATCATATAGAGAACTGGTATGTTGAATACTGTATTATATAGTATATTGTCTAACTGTATTTATTCAGTGCTCTTTTCGACATCATTATCAACCAACAACATCTTCCAGTTCTGATTGTCGAATCCAACGAAGCAAAGGAGGAGATAATCAGTAAAGCAGAAGGTGCGGCAGAAACCGCTTTACTCTTACATGGACTTCGATTGCTTGTAGTTGCTGTTGCGGGTAAAGGGTCGCTTCCAAGGTACCTTAAAGATGGAAACCAGTTCATTCATCATTTGATGACGAAGAGGCGATTTCTGCTGGGACAGCTGAATGTACGACACCTGAAAATAGATGTGGATCGCACCATATTCAATGCACAGATAACCCCCAGAAGCCCATCAATCAAACCTGAGGAAATATGGATATCTGTAAATGATTATTACGAACGAGCAGTTCAGCTTCAGAAGATCGCACCACATGTATTGAGTCAACACACGGGCATAGAGGTTTTCAATAACGTGATTGATGAGCGAAGCAATTACGATCTGTCCAAGTTTACAAATATTGTTGATATCCTCTTATGGCGTACTGCATATCACGCCGATGAGGTTGCCTTCGTGGGTGTTACATCCAACGGGACGAAACCTTACTCTTGGAAAAAGATCAGCAATGCGATGGCAACAGTTGCTTACCAGCTGGACAAGAAGATGAGGATTAAAGAAGGCGCTAAAGTGTTGATTTGTGTACCATTTGGAATTGACTTTGTCCGTGCCCTCTATGCTTGCTTTGTTCTTGGTATTATACCTGTTATCTTTAGCCCCCCAGACCCATGCCAGTCCGCTCATAGGATCCAGGAGGATATTGAACTCATGACACATACTCTGAGTACTCTAAAGGTATCCTATATCCTAGTGAACAGTCAATCTGAGGACATTCTAAATAATAAAGCAGTGCATAATGCTATCAAAGTGAATATTGCAAACAGCAAACTTCTGAAGAAGTTGCCTGATTTAGTGAATATTGACAAAGCACAACGATATAACAAGCTACTAGGCCCTGAAAGTGGATATACAGTGAGATCACATTGGGTATCTAACACAGATAAACCGTCACTCGTGATTATCGACCAACTGTATCAAGCAGATAGTCCAGCTTATGTTGCTCTGGGGCATGATACAATCATGGCCCAATGTCGGTCACAGAAGCTGACGAGTCAGATAAAGTATCAAAAACCATTGGTTGTCTCTGCTGTGGGTGGGTTGGAAGGGTTAGGTTTATTGAATGCAGCTTTCTGTGGTGTTTTTGTTGGTAAGGTTTAGTTGAATATGACATAGGGATGTATGGCTAATATACACCTACAATAGGTTGCCCCACCATTCTCTTACCGGCCACCGAGTTTTACAACACCCCTCAGTTATACTTTGAACTCTTAGCTAGAAATTCATGCATCAATGCCTATGCTGATTATTCATTGTTTGACAGATCCATGAGTTGCATCAATCCTGCAGAACAAAGAAAGATAGCATTGAAGTTTGTACGTAATCTGATGGTATCTACAAACTGTAGAACAAAGCCTTATCTATGTAAGTATCTATTTATTCGAGATTAGTCAGTTCGTCCATCTGACACCTTTGTATTATCTAAGATGACAGAATTAGCCGATTTTTATCCCTTAGTGGTGTCGAGAGAGAAAGTATCAATACTGTTTATAGTCACAAATTCAATCCTATGGTGACTACTAGGTCATATATGCTATTGGAACCACTTTCGCTTTTGGCGAGTTTCGAATGGTTACAACAGGGAATTGTACAGCCATTGGCACCTGGCGAAGAATCCTACGGTGTTTTGTTGCATGATTCAGGCATTATTCCTATTAATACTATGATTGCGATAGTCAATCCTGAGACCATGGCGCTTTGTCCAAACAATGTCATTGGTGAAATATGGGTTGCATCAGACAGCAATTCCAAGGGACTGTATGATGGAGAATCAATTGTTCATGCGGATTTCTTTGAGGCATGTATCCAGGGAACTGACACAAAGAAGAAATACATGAGGACAGGGGATATTGGATTCTTATGGAATGTTCAACGAAGAAGTTTAGGAGCACAGGCACCTGTGGAAGAAGGACAGTGTCTTTATGTCTTGGGAAAGTATAGAGAATTGCTTTATTGTGATGGATTAATGCATTTCCCAAATGATATTGAAGAAAGTATTGAAAACTGTCATCCAGACATTTTGCCGGAAGGATGGTAAGTGAATGATGAGCATAATGTACTTCAGATACTCATTATATCTCTTTAAAAGCTATGTTATCCAAATAGAAAACGAAATTATTGCTATTGTCGCTATGAAGCCAGGCACATCGTCACTGGCAACCATACCCGTTATTGTTACCTGCTTACTAGAGCGACACTCGTTACTGATAGATACGGTGGTCATTGTTAATAAATCAGAATTACCCAAGAAACTCAATGGAGAAAAGAGACGAAACAAAGTACGCCTGATGTACCAAAAGAACAAAATGTAAAACCCCATTTCTTCATAATAGCCCCTATCTATTTTATCAACTGACTGATTGTTTATTCTATTAGAACTGTAAATCAGATGCACAGGATAAAGAATCAACATCAGCCAATATTACTACCACAGTTTAATAACAGTTTTGCCAGTCTGTTGATGGATAACAATGAAGGAACATCCATTCTGTCTTTTAGTCAGAGATCACAGAGTAACTATGATGGTGAAGGATCGAATGTTAATAGAAGAAGCATCCCAACATAAGCTCATTATTGCTGTTAGGCCAATAAATATTTATTCAGACATTGTTCATATATCAAGATATCATATCGTAGTGGCAGAATTAGATCTAGTGAAATATTTTCTATAATATAGTTGATGTACATAGTAAGCTATTTGATTCAGACTAGTGTATGCAGTTATTTTTTGTAAATCAGGACAAAGTAGATGATCAGGATTATGTCTATTGCATAGATCTTATTGAAAGGAGACATCTGCCCTTAATAAGTGAATCCCTCTTGAGATTATAAAAGCATGATAGACTTCTTTTCTTTCTTAGAATACGATAGATATCCCAATCCCTTTCTTTTCTGCAATATATATAGTATTGATTATGCCGGGAGACAATTCAGCTACCTGCTTAAATATTGAAAAGGGACAGTATGAGAATACGGATTCTTCAACAGAAGGTAATACACATCTCTCTATATAAAATGACAAGCATATTTACTTATGCTGAAACTTATTAGGAAGTAAAGAAATTGAAATCGTAGTACCAGATGGTGGTTATGGTTGGGTCATAGTTCTAGGAGGATTTGCAATTCAAATGACTGTATTTGGTGTACTTTCTTGCTGGTAAAGTAGGCATACATTAATGGTTAATAAACATCGCTAACCCTTTTATCACCTAGGGGTTAAGTATCTGAGCCATTATTACTTCAATTTAGTTATATTTATGATTATCATTACTTAGGTGTTATGCAAAATTATTACAGCCAAAGAGTATTCAGTGAAAGTCCAAATGCGTTGGTTGAACTCAGTTTTGTTTCTGTACCCGCTTTGGTTCTAATAGCTGGATGCAGTCCCATTGTCCATATACTAATGTCTTTTATAAATATACGTAAGCTGATGATCATAGCTCTTATTATCCATACACTAGGGCTGCAATTGAGTGCAATTTCTACAACGGTAAAATGATGCATATGAAGATTATCATAGTCCCAGAATATTAATTGATTAATAGATATGGCACCTGTACTTAACCCAAGGCGTATTATATGGGTTGGGTGCAGCAGTTTCTTATACAGTCTCTATGATAATTACTTCCCAATGGTTTGATAAAAGAAAGGGGCTGGCATTAGGTCTGGCATCCGCTGGTTCAGGCTTTGGTGGATTGGTATTTCCCTATGTGATGACAACGGTGAATAATAGGCTAGGTCATCAATGGACTTATCATGTACTCGGATTTATCTGTTTCATTCTAAATATGTTTAATCTGATTGTCATGAGGGAAAAAGTACCAACTACAAAGGTGAAGAAGAGTCTGTCAAGCATTATCAAGCTGGAAGTTCTCAAAGATACCAATTTCGTATTATTCATATTGGCTTCAAATGTTTTATTGACAGCGTATTATATCCCGTTCTTCTATTTGCCATCTTATGCTTCTTACCTCGGCTTAGATGATACACAAGGATCTTCTCTGGTGTCAATCGTTTCAATTCATGGCATTGTAGGTCGAATTATGGCAGGCTTTATAGGTGACCAGATTGGAATAGTTAATACACATATTATCTTTGTGATATTGTCTGGCTTGAGCTGTTTGTTTATCTGGACATTTGCGTATTCCTATGCTTACATTAGCGTATTTGCTGCTATTTATGGGTTCACATGTGGATCTTTTTTTGCTTTAATGTCCCCCATCACAATGGTGATACTTGGTAGAGAAAAGTTTACATCAGGACTACCATTATTACTGTTGATAAACTCAATATCTGTATGTGGTCCTTCGATTGCCAGTGTAATTCAGACCAATATCAATAATATTCAGCCTTTCATTGTATATAAATTATTCACCGGAGCTGCCTATATCTTGGCAGCACTCGTTCTGTTTGTATTGAGGTTTAGAATCAATAAAAACCCATTTGTTAAGATATAAAGGATAAAGTGAGTATGTTTGGCATGCAGTTATTGGGAAGAGACTTGAGCGATAGTATAATAGTATCGAGAATAGATAAGGACTTAATTGGCAAGGATATCATAGTCTCGTATTTTCTTTACACGTCTGTATCTACAGCAGAAGGGGAGTTGACTTCACATTGAAGCTCTTAATGCAAAAGCAGTCCATTTATAATTCAGACACCTCCAGATGTGGAGAGGTTATTAACCAGGCGAGACACGAGTATCAGGTCTCCCACCTTTACCTTAATAACCTATACTCATGCGTCGTTCAATAAGATTAGCTTTACTAAAATGTGACACACCTATGCCTATAGTTAAAGATACATATGGCGACTACTACCCGATATTCCTGAATATTTTTAATAAGGCTGCAGATAAAGAAGGTATAGAATTACAGATGGAGGGTTTTGATGTAGTCCATGAGGGAGAATATCCCTCTTCTGAAGATATTCAAAGTGGGAAGTATGATGGTATTATTATAACAGGGTCATCACATAACGCACATGATAATGATCCATGGATATTGAAGCTTATTGACTTCTTGCAGAAGATAAGAAGTGGGTATGAAGGTAACAAGACACGTATTATTGGTATTTGTTTTGGGCATCAAGTCTTGTTACGTGCCTGTGGGGGATTAACAGGAAGGAACCCAGAAGGATGGGAGGTATTGCTGATATTCATATGGGTGAATAAGATGATTATTTACCCACAGTATTAAAGGTTGGTTATATCGAAGTTCAGCTGAATACATTGGGAAGACAGCTACTTCACACAGATAAGACATTCATGGTATTGTGTATTTATGCTTAAATCTGAACTTATATTAACCGTTATAACAGAAAATACACCAATTTCATCGTGATCATGTCTCTATCTTACCAGCAGATTTCAAGAGTTGGGCCTTTACTGATAATACTCCTAATCATGCCACAGTATCTGATGATTCACAGTGTATCACTATTCAAGGACATCCTGAGTTTAATAAGGATATTATGAGAAAGATGATAATGAAGAGAATAGAGAATGGGATATTGACTGAAGAGTATGGGAAAGCATGTCTCGATAATCTGGATAAAAATAACATTACCAGGATGGATGATGTATGGATAACAGATAGATTTATTGAGTTCTTAACAAGATAGTGAATGCAGTATACTATTTCTTCTTCAATAAACATGATTTCAGGAAGGGCAACCTATCTAACTCTGCCTTCATTCTATCTGAACCCACAGTAACTTCATGTACAAGTAATAAGGGGGATAACATAGGAATTGTGCCTAGATGACACAGGTCTATTGACATATTGGCCTATTCAAAAAATGATCAGAAATTGTATATTTTATAGGATGTATATTAACCTTACCTTCTCTACCATTAAACCGTCTATTACCAATGTTTGAATTGTTTGTTCAAACAGAATCTTGTCTCCTATTGTAATCAATCGAGAATTATTTGAATATCTCAAGTGCATATGTATTTAACTTACTCAGATCCTTGTATCTCTGTACTCTATCACTGTCTAATACTATGAGCTGGTCTAGCAATGTAAGCATTTCCTTGTATAAATTGTCGTGTTTCTTATTCAATGATCTAAGCTTAAGTTGATGTAGGAAGTGTACCAATGTCTGTAGTGCCCCTATACAACAAGCATATAAGCTGGTGGAAGAAGAAACAGGAGATATGGACTACTTACATGCACTCTCAGGTTCTAAATCAAGTAAATCACGTACCGTTGTAATTTCTTCTTCTAACAATTTCACTTTATCAAGGGTATACCAAGAAGATTGATCTTTCAGTGTAGGATCAGTGTACATTTTAGCAGATAATGGTTCCCAGTGATATTGTTGTAACTGTGATTGCACCCTATTGATATCTATAGAGTACTATGAGTGACAAACATCTTATTGGTGATAGCTATTACCTGTATCCCTTTTGATGAGTTTAATATCACATTGCATTGGTGTCTTGGGAACAGTCTTTGCGCTGCTACTTGGTAAAATAGTGAGGGAATCTATCTTCAACTGTGCAGGTATGTCCTTGTCCTTGCAGGAATATACCCAGACAGAGGCAATCTCCTGGTTATCCCATAATGGATGTAAATCACCTTTGATAAGCTTATCGTTCTTATCCAATATCTGAGGGGATTGTGTCAGTTTAATGTTATCATTGAAGGCAAATACAACATCAGTGGACTCCTCCAATTTATATGCACCGTACAATAGCACATGTTCGGGAGCCTTTCCCAGCAACCACCAGTAGTATAACCATGCTGATTGATCCTCGGGATCCGTGTAGATAGCAGCCCTGACTAATTCAAATTCTAACGGGGAACAATATTAGCATTTATGATTAAAATGATCAGTCCATACCATTCAGCGCCACTTTATTCTTCTCTGCTTCTGTCATATTCATCACAATATCAGGCAGGAGCTTAGATCTCTGATGCCAGGCAGAGTAATTACTGAAGCTTTGATTGATTTTGAGTGTAGTAAAGTGATATTCCTTATCAATCAGCTTCTTGATTTCATCTTCATTGCCTTTATTTAATTCCTTCATCTTGCCTATGACATATCGACGATAATCCCACCCATGAACTAAAACAGAGAAAAGGTAAGACACTCCATAATCACTATTCTCTTTACTACTTTACAGTTTCTGGCATCAAGAGATAGCATCTTCTCGACCAATACCAATTCACCATCCCAGTCTGTCTTTGGCATCGTCTGTAGACACCAAATACGATGATTCCACAGCCAATAAGATTTTGGATTCTTCTTGATAAGTTGCATAAACAACATCAGTTCTTTACCATAAAACCTCTGTATCTCTTCATCCCCTCCTTTAGTGCCTTTGATCTTATTGATCACACCCTCTATAAGTATGATACGACGATAGTTCCATATGGTATAAAAGTCGGGATTCCACTGCAGAATGAGTGATGTCAGAGTGAGTGTCTCTTCTGTATATTCCTTATTGTCTATCTACAGTATAAAATATCAACAAAAGTCAGCAGTGATAGATTAATACTTGAGTGACTAATACCTTCTGATGACATTTCTTCACCAGTCCATTATACTCCTTTATTTTCACAACTTCTCGTTCCTTCCTAGCCTTGATTATTTCCTCAGTTGTCTTCTCTCTCTTTCTTCCATGCTATAGAGTAGTAGTTGAATAAGACACATTCATCATTGTCTAGTTTATACTTTACCATGTCACTCATGTTGGCTATGAATAAAGTGAATGAGGGAACAACATAGCAGTGCCTTTTTAACATCGGAGATTGTATTCCTGTAGATTCATTGAACTCATTAATCAATGGGCTGGATCAGGTGCATTTACTGAGTGTCATTGTAACTGTGTCTTTGTGTCTATTTACTGTTCTTGTCCAGCCAGTTGTGTTACCAATTAAAGAAGTACAGATTTGCATATAATATTCTTAACTTCTTTTCATTTGAAATGGCTTAGTCTGACCAAGGATGTCAATAGAAGAAGTGTAATGTATATTGACAAATAATATTAATTATAAAATGTATGGGTATCTACATGTACATGCACGTGTATATATATATATATATACACGCACTCAAACTCACTCACTCACTCACTCACTTACACATATGCTTCTATATGTATATATGATTACTAAGGAGGCAAGGAGGGGATAGAGGATGTCAATACTTATTTATGTATACCTGTATAAAGTCAAATTGAAACTGGTGGTAGATTGTGTTAATATAGTATATTCCTACAAGGAGAGAATAGAATGTTTATGGTTTGGGGATAAGGTTCAGCTTATTACCATATCAATGTATACATGTGAGGAGGTTATGTATTATATTTGGCGGCAGATCATTTACATGTATGAATGGTTCTATTCATAGATAGAAATAGACTCACACTTAATATAAATTCATGCTCTTGAGTGTATTTCTATATATAAATGGAGATATATACCAATAATGATATATAAATAGAGATACACTTTTGTGCTATTATCCTATGGATCTCCTTCTATGCACTCCCCTTTGCCCATTTGTTTATTTAAACAGGGATAATATCGTTCTTTCTTCTTTCCTTACCTCTCAATAGTCAAGGCATTTGGTATAAGACCTATTCTATCTTCTATTGGTCATATGTCAGGTAATCAGAATCCACTTCTAACATAATACTGTCCTTACTCATGTTCTATATATGTATTAGGTGTAATGAATATCAATTATTTACTATGCCATCCTACTCTATATGAATCACCAGATATAATGGATATGGATATATCAACAAATAACATGTTTCAATTATATAAGGATATAGATGTGTGGGATGATACACTCTCCATCACCAACAGCACCAGTCAAGGCAGTCTAGACAGTTACAATGGAGATAGTGTAACTAGTAGCTCATCTCCTAAAACACCACATCAACGCCATCGTATGGATGATCATTTCTATAGACCTCTGGCACATAAATCTGTATCACCGCAGTTGATCCATAGTAAATCGGTACCTCTTATGTATGTTCAGACAAGAACTCCATGGTCACCTATGGAAGATGATCTATTAAAACAAGGTTATGAGCAGGGACTATCTTGGGCCATGATCTCCTCTACTTTCCTACCCCATCGTTCTAGAGGTTGTTGTTGGGGTCGATTCAAGACATTGCAGAATAAGAATGTGGTTGAAGTCTATCAAAAGAAATTCTCACGCAAACCATGGAAGGTGACTATATACCAGAAGTGAGTCTATACAATCATATCCCATTGAACAATAAGAGGCTGGATCAGTCCATTCAGCAAATTTCATGCTTATTCCATTACTCTCACTTTACTTATTTATGAATTCATGCACTTCAATATGATTCACATATATACACATACATAAGCACCCATTTATTCGTACTTATACTATTTTCTTCTATGTCAGTAACATTTTACACTCTATGAATCTTCTCTATGGTTATATCTGCTTCCACTTTTTACATATCAAATAAACAGTTAAAAGTAGATGATAAGAGATAATTGGTAGTGGTGCTTCTAGATAAAATAACAGACATCCAATGCTCGTCTCCAACACCAAGGATAAATGGGAGAATGGCCCTTTGAAAGACGTTTCCTTCACAGGCCATTTCTGATTGGTCAAATTCAAACAGATTTTTTATTCCCTTTCATTTTAATTTTTTTTCCCTTTCCCCCTACTCTTTTTTTTTGACAGTACAAGATTGACAGAATGAGTACAGAAGAGTTCCCAGTCCTTGTGAGAGAGAGGGAAGATCCCTCAGCCGACTATCAAACACCTGAGTTATGTAAGTGTTCATCCTGTTTATTATATTCCGTCTACTTATGCCTTTCTTAATTGTGACAGTGAAACAAGCCATTAAAGGTAGGAGATGTTGAGAAAGAATCGGGAATGTTTAAACTAAATCGTACATGAACAAATAGAAATTGAACTGGAAGAAGAAGCCAAGGCTGCCAAACAGGCTGAAGATGCCTCTCTTTCTGAATCTGAGTATGATTCAGACGAAGATGAAGACGAGAATGCCAAGTTGTTGACACCTGCTGTTGATTCACAGATATTCCGTACTCTTGCCGCCATCAAGAACAAAGATCCCCGAGTCTATAAGGCTGACACTTCTTTCTTTACAGAGGTGGATGAACCAGTGAAAGAAGAACCAAAAGTAGAGAAGAAGGTGACTTTGAAGGATTATGAGAGAGATATCATATTGAATAATGGTGGCTTTGTTGATGAGGAAAGTGAAATAAGAGGTGGATTAACACATATCCAAGAACAAGAAGCATTGAAGAATGCATTCAAGTTGGCTGCTGATGAAGAGGAGGAGGAGGAGGATGGATTCCTGGTGAAGAAGGAGAAATCCGACAAGGAAAAGGAGAAAGAAGAGGAAGAATACAAGAACTTCATATTGAATACATTAAAGGAAGATGAGGCCTCTAAGAAGACATTCGAAGAGTGGAAGAACATCAAGAGTAATCCCAATGTGAATGAGGAAGAGGCATTTCTGATGGATTATTTACTGAACAAGGGCTGGGTAGACAAGGGAGCCAATCAACCTGCTGTTGGAGATGTAGACAAGGATGAGGATGAAGAATATCTTGATAATGTAGACTGCTTTGAGAGTAAATATAACTTCCGTTTTGAGGAAGAAGGATCTACTCAGATAAAGACTTATGCTCGTGACATCGAGGGATCTGTGCGCAGAAAGGATTCCAAGAGAAAGAGAGAAAGAGAAAGACAGAAGTTGGCCAAGGAGAAGAAGAAGCAGGAGCAGATGGAGTTGATAAAACAGAAGAAGAACATGAAGATGAAGGAGATCCATGAGAAGTTGAAGGAGATTAGTGCTATTACTGGGAACAGTATTGAAGGATTAGAGCATTTGGATCTGGAAGCTGACTATGACCCATCTGCTTATGATGCTCAAATGAGTAATGTCTTCAATGAGGGCTACTATGAGAATGGAGAAGATACAGAGAAGCCTGTATGGGATGATGATATCGAGACTGGATTAGAAGAACAGACAGAAGTGAAAGAGGAAGAGGATATCATGGATGCTGATTATTTACCTGGTGGGGATAAATATGACGGTAAACAGACAAATAAGAGGAAGATTTCACAGACTGATCTATCCACTATGGACCCTACTGCCAGCAAGAAGTTCAAGGATCTTATGGAAGAATACTATTCTCTGAACTATGAAGATGTCATTGGTGGTGATGTGTTTACCCGATTTAAGTATACCAAGACTGAACCTGAGGATTATGGATTGACAGCTGAAGAGATCCTATTGGCTGATGATGCTGCATTAAATAAGTATATTGGTATTAGACAACTGGCACCGTATGTATTCTACTAATTATCAATCCAAACAAGTATATTAATACGGTCTTTATCTTATTAGTTATCGCCCACACAACAAAGTTGAGAGGGAACATCAGATATTCAAGAAGAACTTCAAATCTAAGAAGAAGGATCTGGAGAAGAATGTGAAGAGAAACTTGAGTAAACTAGAGGCAGAAGAGAAAAAGATACTGAAGGAAGAAAAGAAGACGAAGAAGAGTAAGAAGGAGAAGAAGAGCAAGCGAGAACACTCAGATGCAGTGAAGAATACAGAAGCAACAGATGTGGAGATCAAGGCAGAAAAGAAGGAGAAGAAGAAGAAGGAGAAGAGGGAGAAGAAGAATAAACAATAATTAAATATGTAAATAAAGACTATTCCTCTAGTATATTAGAGTGTATATTGACTTCTTTAGCTGTAATCCTGCATGTATTTACTTTATATATACATACCATGGGCTATTGACATGCATCCAGAGAGTGAAGCAAGTACATTCAAAGGAATGAATGAGTTCTTTTAATGCCTCAGTATCAGTTATCTGTTAGAAGCCCAAACATTTGTACATTCTATTGGTCCATTCTCCATCCAATGAGAATATTGTCTGAATGCAAACCTTATATCGTCTCAATTTGTTCACTGATAAGCCTTCAATAACCCCCTCCCCCCTTTTTTTTCTTTTTCTTCTCTTCAAATGCATCTCTTTTGATTCCCTTTTCTAATACAATACAATGTCAGTTCCCAGTTCACACAATGAACCCAGTAAGAAAAGAGAGAGATCATCCTCTTTAACCATTAATTCAGCAGTAAAGAAGAGTAAAATTGACGACATATTCAATTCTCCTGTGAAAGAAGACGATGTGTCCAAGTTAAGAATATGTGACGATATAGTGGCATTATGGACTCATAGCACTAAGGGCATGCACTCACCCACAGGAGAGTATTCAGATTATGAGGAGGAAGATGAGTATGATATGGGAGATACTATCTTTGACAGACACTCATTACGCGATAAACCCAGTCGTCGCTCTCTATTGTCTGAACTGTTATCCAGCAGTGATGTAGCACAAGCAGACACATATATTTATAAGAAGCGGAAGAGTGCCCTTGTCCATTCCTCCCTGTTTGGAATAGATGAAGAAGACGAGGATGAGAAGACGACTATACCCAAACCCACTGAATATGATGAAGTGGATGCATTCTTCTCCCAGTATACTCCCATTGAAGAAGAGAAATCAGAGATTAATACATACAACAGATTGGGTTTCATTTCCCCTGGACCCCACTTTTTGACTGAAGAATACTTTAATACCCATGGACCCAATGAGAAGATGATACCACCACACAACATCACCACAACCCCCTTTCTGGACACTGATTTCTCCATAATGGGTCGAATAGACTCTGGCCATTATGCAGAAGTCTACAAAGCACGTGACTTGAGTACCCATCAACTGTGTGCCATCAAGAAGTCGAAGTTACCCTTCAAGAGTTGGGATGATCGATGGTTACAGTTGATAGAAGTAAGCAATATGAGATACATCAAGGACAGTAAACACTGCTTGAAGATGTTTAATGCATGGGAAGAAGAAGGTTATCTACACATTCAACTGGAATTATGCTCCACTGGAAGGTAAATAGTTTGGTTCATTGATGTATGATACTTTCACTCACTTCTATTCCCAGTCTGGAGAAGTATATCATCTACAAGCAGAGACATATTTCAGAGGATATTGTGCTGAAGATATTCTATGAACTCGTATTGGGGCTAAAGGACATTCATGAGGCTAATCTGGCTCACTTGGATATCAAGCCATCCAATATATTGATTGATGATGAAGGGTCAATAAAGATTAGTGACTTTGGTATATCAATACGAACGCCAGTTGTAAGTTCTCAAATGATACGTTTATTTGCATACTTTTAATTAATATGTGCTATTATCACGATATAGGACGCCAAGTGGATTAAGGGTGAGGGTGACAGGACATACATGGCACCAGACCTATTAAGAGAAGAATTTGACAAGCCAGCTGATATATTCAGGTACCAGTCTATTGAGAGTGAATAAATAGGCTCACCTCTCACTAATTCTTTGTTCACAGTCTAGGGCTGGTCATTCTTGAATTGGCTACGGGTCTAGTATTACCAGAGACAGATGAACCGTGGGAATCCCTCCGTTTGGGTGATTTTTCCAATCAGGATGCTGCACTCTCCAGGCTATCACCTGACTTGGAGAAGCTTATACGATGGCTACTCATTACTGATTCAGCTGATAGACCCACTGTACATGATATTATCAAATCATCCTACTTCAAGTCTATTGAGACATCAGATGCTAATGAAATAGGTACAGCCGATATTATGAAATATGTGAATGAAGTAAGAAGACTGGCAATAGAGGAAGCTACTAGGCTGGAACATCAGAACATATACTCAACTCCTGAACATAAGGGATCTAAACTGCCCTTGTTCTCTATTCCTCTTTAATAAAATGAAAAGTCTATCGTGTTTATTTGATTTTTATCTTCTATGATCAGCATCATTCTCATCCAATAACTGGCCCTCTCCTCCCCCTCTCTCTGTAGTTCCTTTTATGCCTATCTCAGCAATAGATTCTATAATATCATTCTTGATACCTGTATGTGTGTCTTCTAGTTTAAGGTGTTTATCAGACTTCTTATTCAGTCCTTCCAGTGCTCGATGGAAGGCAAGGTCAAAATTGGTGGGTAGATGGTCAAGGATAATTGACATGCGTATGATCAACTCAGTAGACACTCTCTCGGGGCTTGTTCTTTCTATCACTATACGCGTATCATTCTTGGGTATCGGATCCTATTGAGTATCTATGAGTTTATACAGCATGGTATATGTTAGGTATTTCTCACTTACCAGCCAGAACTGATATACTGTTCCTGCCACATATAACTAAAGAAGGTGGACATTAATGAGAGATCACTATTAACAATGCAATAAAAGTAAACTTACCCTTGGATTAGACAGGTCTTCTAGGCACCGTTTACGACATTCTGCTATCCTCTTTAATGCAGACTTCCACGCGTTGTCATCCACTTCTTTACCCCATATTAGTTTCCCTAATCCCATGCTCTGTGCTGCTTCTGATCCAGCAATAATCAATTCCTTCACATCCATCATCGATCCATAACTCAGTTTACTAACAAAGTCATCTGCAAACACAAATGACTGTATTTGATCCTGATAACGTCAAATAAATGAGATGGTTATCTCTGAATGTTTCATCATTCACTATAATACCTTATACATTTCTGCCAAGTCCAGACTGACACCGCAGGCAGGCGCATACCCAAAACAATAGACCTTGAACCTATCTTTCTCCTCATTATACTCATTGATATAATCCTGTAACATCATTGTCAGGATAGCAGCAGTAGATGCACCTAGACTATGACCCACGATATAAAGAAGCTTGGTCGAGTGCTTGTTGATATAAGCAATCAGTTTGGGGGCGATGTTCTTGAAGAACCAATTGGCTGATGACTGGGTAATTGAGAAGAGTTAAATGGTAGTTTGTACAGATCAATATGTTTATACTCACTTTCATTCCCTTATGAACCAATCCACCCTTCCATGGTTCATATTCACACACCAAGTCGGTCATTGTATCAAATGTACTCTATTACATTTTCAATAAAGAGTCAGTTTTCGAAACACTCTTCACTGAGACTATTTTACCATTGTGCCCCGGATACTCAATACAATAGCATTCACTTTTCTGTCTCTAGCAATGAAATAACTGGGACGAAAGGCTGCTTCTGATCTGAATTCATAGGCTAATAGTTCTTCTTTATTGATCTGTAAATGCTCACAGATAGAGAGTGCATCTGATTGTGACCGAATGGCATCTGAAAACAGACCGTTCCCTTTTCCAATGAAGTTCAAACCCTTCCATCCATAAGATGCCATTGCATATTTCCACATATAGGATGCCACCTCAATTTCCTCTTCATTCTCCACCATGTCCCATGTTCTATCACGGGGCAGATCATTATAGAATCTCTCTACCACCTTGAACCCTGATAGTATCTGTAGATTGGACAGTTCAAATCCCTGTCCCTAATATCAACTAGTTAATAAACCCATTCTTTATCTATCTCTATACCTACAAATGCCACCAGTAGTTTCCCAATAGCCCTGAAGACCTGATTTGTATCTTTTGCCATTGTCCATGAACCAATAGTATCCAATATGGGATATGCCTTCAGACTGTCATCTTCGGTTTCCAATGTATTCTCCACGACAGATGATACTGACTCTGATCTATTCGTGAACTTGAATATAGAAGTAACAGACTTCATCATATTAGACTTTTCATGGTCATCTTCTGGCTGATTGTCCACCGAGACGTCTTTCATGGAGTCTACTCTGGCTATAGAGAAGTTGAGAGGCTCTTTGATAGATCGACTGAGTGGTTTAACTGATCTACTGACTGTTTTCACAGTTTGAGTTGTATAAACATTTGTATCATCCGTGTCATCTGTGTCATCTGGATGATCCACTTGATGATCACCTTGTTCATACTTAGTGAACTTTATATCTCTTGAATTAGATTCATTCTCACTCTTCAAATGCCTATTGAATGCATCAATGAGCTCCCTATCTGACAGCTGACTGTATGATCTATCCAGGTTCCTATCATTGTTCATTGCTCTTGTCTGCTGTTCTACCAATCTGTTCATCTCTGATATGTCCAGTGACAGACGACGACCCATCTCTTCCTGTGATGATTGGTAGTGGTACGATATCTCTGCCTGGATGGCACCTACTCCACATGTCATCATGGCCTTCTTGCTGGCTATAGATGTGGCACTGGTAGACAGTCTCTTTTCCATGACTTCATAGTAACTGGTGAATGTTTCTGGCATCCCTTTCAAGTTCTTCAACCTAATCTCAGCTCTTCCCACATGTTTGTCAGGGAAGATGGCATAGTTATCATATAAATCAAGTTGTATAGTATCAAACAGTTGATTATGGTATGTTATCTTCAACTCAAACCCCTCATTCCATGATCCTTGAGAATATTCTGATATCGAAGTTTTAAATGTCTGGTCTATGAATAAAGGATGTCATATAAATATGCCTCTATTTACATGTGTGTGTGTGTGTGTGTGTATACATAGAGTAGTCATTTACCTCCCAAGGTAATAATGACATATGGACGCTTGACTTCAACATTCAAAAAACAGCTATTGATAGTGATCTATGGTTATTTCAGTACAGATAGTCAGACTTTTATTGTTCTCTTACTTTCAATACTCCTGGTGAAAGAGGCAGTGTTATATGCTGTGTGGGTTTATCTGTAAGTGGCATTAAATGGATTCTATATGAGTTCAAAAAAGGGAGATAATATGAAATCATCGACTTCGAGTATATAAGGAAATCATTCGGACATTGAAATATCACCACCACCCCCCTTCTCCTTCTCTCTCTCTTTCATTCACCTATTGACAGGTATGTTCTCCCATTCTATCAAACAAGGCTATAAGACTATCAGCTGTGTAATGTCTACTACACTATGAATAGAACAGCAACTAAAAATACTTAAATAGATCAGATATTCTTCTACTCTGTCTGCATTCCAATCAAGTTACAACACTATAGTGGAACATAACAGCAAAATAAATGCCTTTGTCTCTGTCAATAATCAGCAGTATTTGGAGAAGAAGGCCATTGAAGCAGACAATAGACACACACAGGGTATATTATTTCTATACAGTATTGAACACTAGAGTTAATATAACTATGACAGGTCACCCACTGAGTGCAGTGGATGGAATGACAGTTGCTATTAAAGATAACATATGTACTTCCACTCTTCCAACCACATGTGCATCCAATATGCTTAAAGGTCAGTGGTAATGACTGACAGTGATATGCATAGACTCATGTTTGGATTCAACAGACTTCACTTCACCTTATGATGCTACAGTAATACAGTTATTGGAACAGTCAGGAGCCCTAGTGATGGGCAAGACAAATATGGATGAATTTGGTATGGGGTATGGACATGATAGATATGTGGATGAACAGGTAGGATAAGAGTAACCATTTCTATAGATCATGTAATGTGCATAGTATTCATGGCCCTGTGCTGAATCCATACCAATATAAGTGTGATAAGGGTGCATTGGATAGTAATAAGAGAACTGCAGGTGGTAGTTCTGGTGGGAGTGCAGCAGCTGTTGCCATGGAAATGTGCACTATGTAAGCTGAATCATTTGTTATATGAATGAATGATTATTAATATATGCCTCTAGTGCCCTTGGATCAGACACAGGTGGATCTGTGAGAATGCCAGCATCCTATTGTGGTATAGTCGGGTTTAAACCCTCTTATGGGCGTGTATCTAGATATGGCCTGGTATCCTATGCCAATTCATTAGATACAGTGGGCATATTATCGAGATCAGTAGAGGACTGTAGGAAGACATATGGTAATCATTATCATCCACACACTACCCCTTTTACTTACCCCATAACAGATATAATTTCTCAGTATGATGTACATGATCCCACTTCTATGACTGAGGAACTTCGAGAAGAACTCGATATTAAGGACAGGGTACTCAGGACTCAATTGAATGGGTCTAGATTGGATGGACTGGTGGTGGGTATTCCTCAAGAGTATTACGTAGATTCGTTATCAGAGGAAGTACTTGAGGTATGGCGTAAGGGGATTCAGCACTTGCGAGATCTGGGTGCTGTAATAAAGTCTGTCTCTATGCCCCATACTCCCCTTGCCCTGCCTGCTTATTATATCATCGCATTGGCAGAGGCCAGTTCGAATTTAGCCAGATATGATGGTGTACGATACGGTAATTACTGGTTATGCACCTCTATCTCTATTCATACTGATCATTCACTTACAGGGTATCGTAGCCCTGACAATAAAGATCAACTGCTGTATGAAGATACACGAACAAAGGGATTTGGGGATGAAGTACAGAGACGTATTTTATTAGGGACTCACGTGTTGACTGCTGGGTAATTAAGTACACTAATGCTATTAAGGAAGTAACTAATTATCATGATAGAACATATGAAACTCTCTTCTTGCCCGCACAGAATGCACGAAGACTGATCCAGCATGACTTTGATAGTGTATTCAGCCAAGAGAATGCACTCTTTTCTAATCCACCAGGTACAGTGGATGTGCTATTGACTCCTAGTGCCATATCTGCTGCTCCTACATTGTATGAGGATAGAGGAGTTAATGAATATCTGAATGATGTGATGACATTGCCTGCTAATTTAGCGGGTATCCCAGCCATAACTATACCCTCAGGTGTAGATAAAGAATATCCTATTGGATTACAGTTATTGGGACAGTATGGCTACGATAGATACATATTACATATAGCAGATAGACTAAGTAGATCACTTGGAAGCATATAAATGGGATGATAGAGTGTAGATATTATCGTCTTATAACCTATTAAAATAGATAAATCAAATTTAAAGGGCTCTCTCTTTCTCTCTTTCTTCTTATTTATTTTATATTTTTACCTCCACCACAGTAAGAGTGGCCTTATGGAATCTAATTCAAGTAGCCCGAACTTCAATGGAGAAGAATGCGAGGACCCTCATTGTCAAGGGTGTCAGAAACCAATAGAGGATGGGTCTGTTGTTCAGTTTGGAGAAGGCATATGGCACTTTGAATGGTATTTACTCAGTTCTTTGTGTTCATACTGTATACTCACCTTGTTATTGAAGTTTCCGTTGTGCCAAATGCCATAAATTGGTGGAATGTTATAGTAATTTACTCTTGTTGAGGGATGGAAGTCCTATTTGTGAAGACTGTTCCTACAGTTGTCATGCTTGTAAGAAGACTATTAAGGATGAAGCTATCATGACAGGTTAACAACTACTCCAATAAACCAGCTTGAACCCTCTACTAACAGAATATCCATTTTTATAGGTGATGAAGCATATCATGCAGATTGTTTCTGTTGTATTCAATGCAATAAGAGAATAGACGACCTTGTATTTACACAGACAAGCAAGGTATGGTCAGAACTATTTAAATTATTATGCAGAGTGCATTGGTTTTAGTTGTTAATATTCATGACAGGGCATCTACTGTACCAAATGTCATGAAACTCGTAAGATACTTAGATCAAAGAGAAGAGATGAAAGAATTCGTGAAGTAAGTATGGCTGTGTGATCTACTCCTGCAGTCACTAACACACTCATTAAAGGGAAACCACAGCAATCGTGTACCGAATCAGGTCAATCACACTAGACCCTCCAAACTACCTAGTACCGACATTTCCCGCTATTCATCTACTACTTCTATTGTGAATGCTTACTCAAATAACAATTGTGGAACACCCATACGAGGTAACTATCCCTTGCTATTATTACAGATACCATCAACTAAGTAGAATCAAGTAGAATCCAATGATATTCTTGCATTAAACGACATACTCAGCAGCCAACGAAACAGTGAGGAAACCCTAAGAAACTCATTGGAGATGGAGCACAATAAGATGTACACTGATCAGACAGGAGATTCGGTGCAAATACGAGAATTAAAGAAGGAGCTGAGAGAGACAAAGACTAAACTGAGAGAAGTTGACACTAAGTTCATAAGGATTAAGGTGAGTGTCATACACCATTCAACACAGCTATTAACTGGAGTATCTATAGACAATCAGTCGGAAGGCATTAGAGGAATTCCATACGGTCAAAAACGGGTATGCAGCAGAGATTGTGGCAAGGAGAGAAGCAGAAAGTATGATAGCCCGACTACAGAGTGAACTTCTCTTCCATCAACAGGCATTAATATTCAGTAGTCATGATTTCATAAACTACACCAAGTCAGAGATTGATGATCTTAATCAACATCGTGCGGATTTAGAACAAATATGTCATGATCTTAGACTGGAGAGAGATGCACTCATCAATGAGCTAGAACTTCACTCCAAAAACATCGAACAATTATTGATATCCCAGAGACCTCAGGATTTACACTGGGAAAGACTACAACACTCTTACCAGCATCAATTGGATTCAATGCAGAAGGACATGGATATTGCCAGGAACAATTATGCTAAATTAGTAAAGGGCAGGGATGACATTATAGCCGACATGATATTATTAAACACGAAGAATGCAGAGTTATCTCAGCTGAATAATGATTTATCTAGAAGAGTCAACGAAAAAGAACAAGAAGCAAAAGCTATATTTGCAGGAATGAGTTTCTTGAATGCCCCTGATGATAGCAGGTCTACTATGGTACATTCTAATCTCAGTGCTAGTAATAGTTCATCCAGTAGCAGTAGTAATAAGCACAGAAGGAATCTATCCACTGGATCAATCAATATACACCATTCTAACTCTATTCCTGATATTCAAACTTCCAATGAACCATTTTCACATGTCACCATTACCCCCAAAATGGCTCAAAGAGATAGCTTTAATGGATCAGCAGCACCCAAACTATTCAAATTTAGAAGGAATCGTAGTGGTTCAAGCAAGAATAAGCTCAACAAATCATCTGAAGATAAGATTATCTCCATACCTTATGACACTAACAAACCTCTTGAGCTGGTCTCAGAAACAATCACCAAAAACAAAGAATCTGATAACACTAATACCGTTCGTGGTGGAAGCAAACATCATTTTATACCTACCAAGTTTATACGACCCACCAAATGTGATGCATGTGGAGAGAAGATGTGGAGAGTGAATGAGTTGCGTTGTGCAGGTATTGAATAGTCAGTATCCCTTTTATACTGATCTAACAAGTGGGTGTATCTAGATTGTTATGTTGTGTGTCATTTCAAGTGCCTGTATAGTGCTCCACAAACATGTAACAGAAAATCGAATTCTGATAGCAATAAGTACGAAGATCATGCTCAACACATGTTCGGTAATGATTTGATTAAGCAGATTCAGGCTGAGAAAACGAAGGTTCCTATCATTGTTGAGAAATGTATAGAGGCAGTTGAACGTAGAGGTGAGTTCATGATTGATCTTATATGGTCAGCAACTAATCAGCGTTTCTAGGAATGGACTATGAGGGTATCTACAGAAAGTCGGGGGGTGTTGGACAAATGCGGCAGATACAACAGACATTTGAGCGTGGGGAAATTCCTAATCTTATTGATGAAGAGAAATGGAATGATATATGTGCAATTACCAGTGTTCTTAAGCAGTATTTCCGTGAACTACCCAATCCGCTATTCACATACGAACTTCACTCTAAATTCATGGATTCCATGCGTAGGTTATTCATGAAAAAATGATATCAGTGTGTACTAACCCTGTTATATCTAGTAATATCAAACGCAAAAGATCAATTGAATACAGTAGCCCAGTTGATCCAAACACTTCCTATTGAGAATTACAACACTCTCAAGTATTTGATGGATCATTTGGACAGGTAATATACAAAGGTGTTTGTTTATAATATCTGTCTTATCATCTTTATTATAGAATACAGAAGAGGAATAAAGAGAACTTGATGACATCCAAGAATCTTGCTGTCATATTCGGCCCCACTTTGCTGAGACACCAAGAAGAGAACAGAGATCTTCTAGAGATGAATCACAAAATTGGTATGATTGAGTTCATATTGAATCATATGAAATCATTGTTTATCATTGAAACCACCCTTGGCAAGTCAAGCAATACCCTTACCACATTGATAGGAAATGATCATAGAAGAGCATTCTTATCTCCCCAGCTGTCTGTCCAACATGGTAAAGACCTCAATTCAATCCTGGATAATTATCAGCTCAATCATGATAAATCGTCTTCCTCACCCATAATTGCACTTCCAGCTGTTCCACCCAGGGAAAATGCAGGCTATATATAGTTTTTTTTTCATCTATTAATGAATGTACATCTGATATTTATATACATATAAAATAGCCCCCTACACATCTCTTATAAATACCATTGTATGATATTCCTATTCAATGAATCATTTGTATTTTCTGTCTAGTTTGTGTAAATGAACACACATATATATCCATATGTATGTGTGTATTCCGTGTTTAAGCGCGTTTTTTTCCAAACAATACCATATACTACTCACTCTGGTGGCTTTGGACATAAAGGAGGGGTTATGACAATTCCAGAAACAGATGGAAATGAAGGAACATTCAGTGCGCACTTGAATGATAATTCACACAATGAAATTATCTGTATACAGCTCTTATCAGTCTCTTATGATTCATGTAATAACATCACTACAACAACATCGAATTCATATTATAAGGTTAAGTATCCTTTTAATAAAGTATAGCTTAATTACTATATTGAAGCTTTGATTGATGCTGTACATTGAACAGTACAGGAGACGATGTACTCTCGATAGTATTGTTAGTATATTTATCGATCCAGCCAATCACTGATAGAATACAAGAAGTGAGGTTAATGGGGTCTCTTTTACATTTGATTATTTCGATGGATTTTACCTTCATGATGCCATTTTAATGAGTTGGCTGGTTTCAATACCCAATGGCTTTCATCAGGGAAGTAAACAAGGCGGGAAGGAATACCCTGAACCTGTAATGCAGTAAATGTAGATAGGGATTCACAAACAGTTAATCGGTAATCTCGCCCACCTAAAAATAAAATTGGGATGTTTAGCTATGAGCCTAGAAGAGGGTTTTCAGAGACAAAATACCATGAATGACTAAAGTGGGTGTTTTCCAGTTCTGTACAAAGTTAGAAGGTGACCATTTCTCAAATCCTTCTCTGTTTTCAGGAAAAATAGGAGAACCCCCAAACTAATTTGACGGGTGAATAATTACATCTAATCATGTATTGTTGATATGTTACATACCTCTTTCTCTGAGAAATAGAGCTCGTCTAAATAGATCATGACAATGTAGAAGAATCATTTATACTGATTATAACCAAAGTATATTGTATTTACCTGTTGTGTAATATACACCTGTAGTAGAGAAAACTCCATCATGATTCACTAGCACCTTGAATTTATCACTATGACCATTGATCCAATTCACCATATATCCACCGTAAGATGCGCCCAATCCGGCTACCCTGTCCGCATCCAAGTAAGAATACTTATTCAATACATAGTCAAGCCCTATCTCTAAATCATGGAAAGGATGAGATCCCCAATTGTTACCGATAGAATCAGTAAAATCTTGGCCATAACCAGTCGATCCATGGAAGTTGATAGCAATAACACCATAACCAGCACCTGTAAATATCTGTGGATTCCATCTATTAGACCTATTTTAGAGGTTAGGAACAAACAAGATTAAGAATGTTGCACCCAGTCTTACCAATTATCGGTCCATGCACCTTGGGGACCTCCATGAATCAAAAAGGCCACTGGATATGATTTTCCCTCTTCATAATCGGCTGGTTTCAAATACCAGCCATGGACTTCTTGATCAAGAGCACCAGTAAATCTGATGTCCTGAGGATCAGAGAATTTGAATGAATGTAGCTTCTTAGACAATCCATGTTCAAGTGCAAGGGGCTTTACTTCTTTGGTTTGAACATTGATTAGATGAGGAGAAGCAGGGTTTTTCATAGAAGTACTGCTGAACAATATGTTTCCAGATGGAAGAAGGTTGAGACTGGATGCGTAATGTTCTTCTGTCAATGAAGAAATAGATTCATCATTGAGATCGATAGAGAATATTCTCTGTCTCCCTTCCTTCTCTGCTGTTACATAAAGATGTCTGGAGTCAGAGGAAGCAATCACTTCATGGGGACTACTATCCCAATGTTCAGCAACAATACGTCTTTCTCCTGTGGTTGGATCATAAATGACTATTCTATTACGATCAGATTCATATTTGGGTGTCATCATTTGGAAATAGACAAGGAGACCAGAAGGTGTATAACATGGATTGGAGGAAGCAGCCGGAATGTCGCCATTGACCACCACAGGCGTATCACCGGTAGTAGATACAATGTAAATATGGGAGGATGTTTCCCACGCATTATCTCTTGTGGTAATCTTGGATAGAAATGCTATATGGGATGCATCAGGTGAAATATCGTAATCTGAAGCATCACCTTGGGGAAATCCAGGAGATTCCTTCAACAGGTTGAGAGTTAATTTAAGTGTGGTCATAGAGAGGTGATGCCTGTACTTACGAGATGAGTATTCTTCATGACATTAATAGGCTTATCAACTACTTTATAGATGCCATTATTAATAGAAAGATGAACAACAAAAAGATTGTTCTTCTTCTTGGTTACATAGGTATCCCAATGTCTGTAATAAGTGTGAGTATAATCTTCATCTTCCTCTTGTTGCTGTCTATTTACCTAACCATGAGCTCATCAAATACCATGGCTGTGTCTTTCTTGTTGCTCACTTCATCTCTATCTCTCTGATAAGCACCCTCTAAGCTTCCATCCTCATACACAGCAGCAGAGAAAGCCATCAGTTTATGCTTGACATTATATTTAATATTGCCAAATTCAATTGGAAAATCAGTCAGAAGGTAGGGTTCCCGTCCTTCTTTCGATATATCCAATACATGCAACTGGACAACTGTTTCCTTCAGACCGCTATCCTGGTGGAAGAAGGCAATATGTTGGTCATCCAAAAAGAAGGCGTCATAATCTGATATATTGTAGGAGGGTTCTGTGAGTTCCTTCACGTGGTTATTGCTGATATCGAGCAGATACAGGCTTCGAGTTTGCTATAATGATGTTTAGAAACAAAAGCAAACAGATACCATATGAAGTACCTACTTTGGCATCCTTAATATTGTATCTAGACTGAGAATAGACAGCTAATAATCCATTGGGAGAAGGAACAGAAGCACTGGGTCTTGGTAGTTGAATGAGGTCGGGGGGAGTGAACTTGGTGGCCATGATAGTTACTGTATTTAGTAAGAACAGACTTAAGAAGATGGATATTTCTCTGAGTATCATTTTGGAAGGGAGAAAGAAATAAGAGGAACAGAAAGAATATAAAACTGTAGAAATAAGCTGTATTAGGTAATCATTGACTCGGATTGAATGAAGATATGTAGATGAGATATGTGTTTATTTATGTGTTCTTTTTATTATGGGTGTCTTGCTTGGGTCCTTTCTGATGAGTGGCAGCCAACTTATTGTTGTCCTGAATGGTTGTTGTGTGTTCCTTATTGTTACGCTGTGGATGTACAGGCCAATTTGAGAGAAAGGGCTGACCTTGGCTTAGATGTTTGTACATGCTATTGTAGTAAGAAAGAGGAAACAACTCGATTGTCTATTTTCAGCAGTCCAATAGTAGGATATAACAGGAATAAATCATCCAATGACATTTCATCCCTTAATCCAACGCTAATTTCAAATAATGGCTGAATATGCTTCCCAAGTTTTGAGTGTAGTTCACACTCTAGAACAGCAAATAGCAGATATAAAGTAATGCATTCTCATCATTCATATAAGAAGCACTAACAGGTCTTCTTAGGGATGAGCAGGATAAACTCCAGAGTCTCATTAACCAGACCAAAGACGGTTCACTAAGTGATGAACAGATGTCACAGTTAACACAAAGAGTAAATAGAAACCTATCCATATCAAAACAAGGTATTAATAGTGACTATAGATAACCAAGGTATCTGCCTATCACACCAAACTACTCTCACTGAAGTCTACTATGAATATGTTGAGTGGGCGGAATAAGCAGTTGCAGAAGAAGGCAGACAAGTTAAAACAAACGAAGTTACAGTATTTATCAGACATTGATCATATCAAGCAAATGGAAAGAGAGAGAGACAGGATGATCATAGCCAAAACAGTGCCCAAATCACCCTCAACCCCTTCCTCGCCCACAGACACTCCTACAACATTTGATAGCAGTATGGTACAATCCAATGACTTCTCCATAGCAGCTATTTCTGTTATAAAGACTATACCCAAGGTCAAATCAATAGGAAAGAAGAAGAAGATCAAGGCAAGGGAAGTATTATTGAAGAAAGATGACCCATCTACATGGAAACCCAAAAGATCCATGAGTCAAAAGGATCTACAATAGACAAACACACACACACACTCACACTCACATCTATATTATTCTATTCCATCCCAACTGTGTATAAGTAAATCTTTTAATGATATGAATAAACATACGAATACACTTTTTATGCCCTAAGTGCACGTCTATCTTCTTTAGTTTGTGCTTTGAAACCTGTCTTGATTGCTGATACAGAACGAGTAGAACCACAGTGTTCACAAGTAACAAAGTATAATCTGTTGTCTTTGGTCATAATAGTATTGGGGGATTTACATGTCTTACATGTGACATATTCAACAATGTAACGACGAAGGACATTCTCAATCTGCTTCTGTTGGAAACGACCCTTGATAACCAATCTCTGGGCACCATCAATAGAACCAGTGGTACCCAATTCAGCAAATAAGAACTGGATGACATGTTCAGCAGGACGATGAAGACGTTTGGAGATTTCTGCTACATTGGCAAAGATGGTCTTCTTGTTACCTTCACGGTGAATGGAGGGGGGCACAATAGTGTATTTCTTCTTCTCACCAGCCAACTCAGGGTTATTTTGTCTCAAGATATTGAAGACACGGTCAAGGAGCTATGTGATAAACAGAGTCAATACTATATATTTACACACACACTCTCTCTCTCTCTCCCTCTAGATCCACTTTTACCTCATCATAGGAATAGTCTCTGTCACTCTTAAGCCAAGCATCCTCCCCAATTTCCTTGTCCTTAGACTTATCCTCAGATGCCTGATTATCGGCATTCTCATCAGCCAAACCAGCCTCAAACTGAGCCATAGACCTCTTGACCTTCTTTTTTGTCTTCTTTAAATCAATAAAATCCTCGTCTTCATTCTCGGGAGTAGCCACTTCGTCAGTAACATCTATCTTTTATAGTTGAGAATACAATATTAATATACAAGCAATCTATCCATCATTGCTCATCCTTACTTCTTCGACAGTCTTTGGCTTCTTCTTCTTCTTCTTCTTCAATTCAGCAAATACTGCGTCAGTGTCTTCTTCGATATCATCTATATATAAGTTTGTATTGTCAGTACGCATACAGTCAACAAGAGTAGTAATCTAACCCTTCTTCTCTGCTTCAACAGGTGCAGGTTCAGAGGGTGTCTCCACTGTCTCGACTTCATTCTCGAAATCGACCTTCTTCTTGGACTTCTTCTTCTTCTTTAATTTGGAGAAGTCAACCTATAAAGCCGTTCTATTAGTCATCCAGTCCTTTTATCCCTCTTAAAGGACTCAATACCTCTTCATCGTCGAACTGGTCCTTAACAGGCTCTTTCTCTTTCTCTGACATATTTAAATAGTTGGGAATAATCAGAGGGGAAGAAAATTTATTCCTTCTCTTGCTATTATTATTATTATTATTTTTTTTCTTCTGCCAACTAATCAAAATGCCCGAAAAAAAAATAATTGCGTCACAACATTGGTCGCGGAAGAGCCATAAGCCTCATTTTTCAAGTTGGACTCCATTGTTCAGTATTTTGACAAGGAAGATCCTTTTTATTCGTTGGATACTATGGATACTCCTATTTGGGATTATCACGAAGAAGGTGGATACATCAGTGTATATCTCTATTTTATATGCGTATGTGTGTGTATGTACTTCTGGGTGGTAGCCCCTGTTATTTGTTACCATGGATACATGTTTGAATAGAGACTACCCCCATTTCCCTTCTCTTTTAATGGATATTCCAATCAACCCATCAGGTTCAATCCCGGTACCGGAGTTGATGAATGGACTCTATTTGATTGGCCTTCCAATGTCTTACAACTATCAGGTCAATAGAAAGATAATTTAACAATTATTTGAATAACCCTTCCTCTTTTCCTCCCGATACTACAAAATCCCCTCTGCTCAACCATGGAAACCAAGCGTAGTTACTTAGCAACCAAGCTCTACCAGTATGAATTACAGACTGCTTTATATATGTTGGAACCATGGGAGAAGGCTTTATTCAGTAAATAGGATGACTATGGTTATTGTAGATTATGACTAATCCCTCTTTCCATAGATACCATCTTATTGAGCATCATCTCGCTGTCAGTCATCACAATGTATCAATACTCTCCCGTTGTGTATAAACTCTTTTCCTAAAACAGCCTTCATGTCTGATACTAAGATATATGTCTTCTTTACCCTATCAACTACTTCACTCTGCTCTGTACCACATACCATCTCTATAAACAATAGCAGTAATAACACATCATAGCCCTAATATAAGAGAAATAAATAAATAAAAATAACCCATGATTGGTAGTGGTCGATAATCTTACTTACCCATCAGGCATAACCACTTTAGATTTATCAAAGCTTTCCTTTTTTTCCTTTTCTGTGAAACTCTCCATCCTGTGACTATCCTTTTCTGTGAATTTTTCCTTTTTTTTTTCCCTCTCATATAAAAGAAAAGAGGGTCCAAAAAGTGAGTGATCACACAGCTCATGATGGCACAACAGATTCAGTCATTTAAAGAGTTTGACTTTGATCCTCGATTAGCAAGGGCCATTGCCCAGTTGGACTTCACAAAACCCACACCTGTTCAGGTAGAAGCAATTCCTTTGGCACTCTCAGGCAAAGATATTCTTGCTCGTGCCAGAACAGGCAGTGGTAAGACAGCTGCATATGCATTACCCATATTACAGAAGATATTGACACAGAAAGAGGTAATTGATTTGAGTATATGAGTGTATACACAACTAACAACCTACATTAGACCGGGGAAAACACACCATCGATTAAAGCCTTGATATTAGTACCTACCCGAGAACTCGCTGAACAAGTAACCAACCACTTCAATAAACTCCTTGTCTATGCCAACCAGCTCATAAAAGTCATCAACCTTGCTTCTCAAAGCTCAGCACAACTACAAAGGTAAACTGAATATAATCAAAATAAGAACCGTCCACTGAGAGCCCTTTTTTTTTCTTCATAGACCTTTATTGACTGAAAAGCCTGATATCATTGTCACTACACCCAGCAGAGCACTGATTCATTTGGAAGCAAAGAACATGCAGTTGAATGAGTCACTTCAGAATCTGGTTATTGATGAAGCTGATCTCGTTCTGTCATTCGGCTATGAGGATGATATCCGTAGAATCCTGTCTTTCTTACCCAAAATATATCAAACATTCTTAATGTCTGCCACATTTACCAAGGTAAGAATAGAAACATCATCAACAGACTGGAAAGGAGAGGCTGATTTTTATTCTATAGGAAATTGAAGGCCTTACTTCTTTGGTCTTAAGGAAGCCATCTATCCTCAACCTAGAAGACACTCAGGAGGAAATAGACTCACTCGTCCAATACGCAATAAAATGTACAGAGTTCGACAAGTTCCTGTTCACATTTGTTATCATCAAACTACGATTGATCAAAGGCAAGATACTACTGTTTGTCAATGATATCGACAGATGCTATAAACTCAAGCTGTTTCTCGAACAATTCTCAATCAAGTCATGTGTTCTGAACTCTGAATTACCCTTGAATTCCAGATACCATATTATTGAAGAGTTTAATCGTGGTATTTATGACTATCTGATTGCAACTGATGAAGCTGAATTGAAGGGTGAAGAAGATAGTGACGATGAGGAAACAGAGAAGTCAGAAGGAAAGGAAGAAGAGAATGGTAAGATAAGAAGAGGATGTGTGGATCAACACTTATAAGCTCACATTATTTATTTCAATAGTGAAGAAGAGCAAGAAGGCAAAGGCAGTAAAGAAGGACAAGGAATACGGTGTATCTCGTGGAATTGATTTCCAGGGTGTGGCTGCAGTCATCAACTTTGATTTCCCCAGATCTGCCAAAGCCTATACTCATCGTATTGGACGTACTGCTAGAGGTTCTCAGCGTGGAATGAGTTTATCCTATGTTGTGACCAAGGAATTTCTCGAACATAGAAAAGAGGCTTCAAGGGGGAAGAACATAACGGATGAGGCTGTCTACAAGCGAGTTGAAAAGGAGCAACTAGCGAAGAATACAGAAATCAAGCCTTATCTGTTTGAGAAGAAGAATGTGTCTGGCTTTACTTATCGTGTACAAGATGCATTAAAAGCAGTCAATAAGATGGCCATCAAAGAAGCCAGAATCAAAGAAATCAAGCGTGAAATCTTGAATTCAGAAAAGCTGAAGGCTCATTTTGAAGATAAACCCAAGGATCTTGATTTCCTCCGCCATGATACTGTCTTACACCCCACTAAAGTACAGGATCATTTAAAGCATATCCCATCCTATTTAATGCCTCGTATTGCAGTACCTGCTGCCATGGAAAATGCAGGCACTGCTAAGGTTGACAGCACAGAAGTCAGCTTCCATGGTCAGAAGCGTAAGAAGACTGGTAACTTCAAACAGAATAAGGTAAATGGTTTATTCATTGTAAATTGATATCATTAACATAATATACTTTGCTATAGAAACGAAAGGATCCACTGAAGATTATTCGCCGTCGTTGATCAGTTATTCCATAATACAATGTGTACATATGCATCATACAAATAGAATAAAAAAGAGTATGAGGTTTCTACTTAGCATTTTTATCATTCAATGTTCTTATATCCAGAAAATGGCTCATAATGAAGAGGGTCTGCACTGTTTATTCTTTATTTTTTACACTGGAGGAGGCGGGAATATAACCTAATTTTTTATTTTGCGACTTGGAGCCTGGCGCTAATTTTTTAATAGACATGATCCACCCAAACGGAGTTCCCTGGGTGGACTGAGCTTGATTGAGCTATACCGAGATCACCATCCCCATCAGATGTTATTTGTAAAGAGGAAATACTGTCCATAAATGGCTTTGTGGGAGAAGATAGACTACGAGCCATCATCCCAATAGCAGGTGGTATAATCATATTGGGCGGTGATGCCCTAATTATAGAATCATTATCAACACCCATTTTAATTAATGTCTGCGGTAGTAATCCCATTCTATAGGTGGTTTTCTTTGTGAGTGGAATAGTCTTGGGATATCAATCTATGCATACTAACCTGGCATAGAACATCTGTATTTTCAACCTAAGCGATTCCTGATAGAGATCATTCAGTGAACGTCCATTGTAATAACCTTGTCGAATGTTTCTGGCAAAGTTATAAAACTCACACACGGCCATCAGTCTGTCTCTGCAATACTTATCAATACACGCCCAATCATCCAATAATGAAATTCTGAATCGATATGATAGGAAACTGTTGTTAGGACTACCTGTTCTTCCACATGCCTGACATCCTACAAAGTTCTCGGTCGTATTACTGTGAGACAATCTTTCCCATAACATATTCTTTAATGGTGAAATCTTCAAGGGAGACTCGGAGGATCTCTTGACCTGCTCCTCAACAAAATTATAGGGTGTTTCTTCGATAAAGCAGGTGTTCAAGGCTATTGCCTCATACAATTTCTTTGAGTTCATCCTGGGAAAAGGTCCAAACTGTAGGCATGGTTCAATATCTTCTGCTATTGTCATTCTAATGTAGGACATTGTGTTTATCTTACGGATAGGTATCTCTCGATGATCATTCACAAACTCGCGAAATTCCTTCACAATGAGTGGATTCATGTCATTGTCCGTTATTATATCTTCATTCTCAAATAGTCCTATCAGGTCACGAGATGGTCCTCTTCCCCCTTCCACATAGTCATCCCCATGAGAAGTTACTGTGAGATTATCATCTGATAAAGTGCTCTCCGTGGCACTAGCCAAGCTTCCTCTTCGATGTTCCTCTTCCAACTCTCCCATCTTAGACTTCAATTGATTCAGATGTGATTCTGCTGACTCCTTCTGTTTACGACATCGCTGGAGCTCCTCCTTTAGATGATTACACTGTATCTCCAGTAGATACTTCTCTCGTTTCTCAATGGCTACCATGCTATTGGCTTCTTCAAACAATTTCTGTGAGAGATCTTCAAGCTCATCCTCTATGTCCACCTTGGCTTGTTTGATCTTTTCCATTTCCTCTCTTTCTGTGATGTATTTCTTCTGAAGAACTATAATGTCATTCTCTAAGGCGTGATAATGCTGTGACTTGATACTTAACTGATCAGCCATATCTTCTATTTTCTTTGTTAGTGTGATGATGTCTCTTTGAAATTGGCAGGAACTTTGTTTCTCGAGGGATAAGGATTCCTTGTACTCTTCCAGTCGGGCCATCTGCTGTTCTCTATCTTCCTGTATTTCAGTGAGCATTGTTATTTCATCATCACATAGAGCACAGCAGTTGGAGTCCTTTGATATGAGTATGTGATGACAGGCACAATCAGGATTAGATGGTGTCTGAGTACGGCGGGGGATAGGGCTGCTTATACTGGGTGATTCAGGGGTAGGGGAGAAGACAGCAAGTGTATGGTTGATATTCTGGTGTTGATAGGATCTTTTGGGCAATAATGGAGAGGAGACACTTTTGTTGATGAAAGAATTGGGAATACTATTAGTTGTTACAGGTGATGATACAGTGGGTGAGATATTGAATGCAGGCTGGAATCTGAACTGTGAATCAGGTGTGGGAGATCTGGGCACATTGTTCATCAGTGTCTGTAGGTGGGAATAGATATTTGCTATCTCTTTTCTTGTTATTGAGTTGTCCATGGTTTTGTCTGCAGTGTCACTTGAGGGAGAAGACATAGTTTAATGAATATGAATAGGTGATATTTATATATATATATATTTATTTATTATTATATTTTATAATCTATATGTAGGAAGAACACTGTGTTCGTATATAAATATAGGCAAGACTGTGCTGGTGTGTGATAGAGTGAATAAGGGGTGAAAAAGCATTAGAGATTATGAATGATTTATAATAGGGTGAGTGCATGTCCGACCATTGAGCAACCATCGATGGAGAAAGAAACAGCTGACAAGTTAAAATGGATCACTCTGCACTTTATCCTATAGGAAGAGCCATATTCTATATCAATTATAGACATTATTTTTAGTCTACCTCAATGTGTTGATCCCATTGGTACATACTGTGGAAATGGATGATACAGACAGGCTTGTCTACTTCAAATAGAGATGTCTGCTCTTGAATATGTAGTGTCTCGAGTTCATATGATGGTTGACTCTCAACAATCAATAGAGATTGAGGCTTGTGTAAGATCTAGGTGTCATCAAAGGATATTAGGTGTTTTTCGGACAAGGACAAGATATGGACTATAATTACCAGTGATGAAAAGTCAAAGATCTGAATAAATGAAATAATAATAACAATAGTGTAGAGGTGGATGAAGAGGCTTCACTGTTGCACTTAAGTCAACCTTTGTCAATCCGGTCAAGTATTGTTATTATTGAGTATCAACTAGCTGTGTCATATTAAGAGAGATATTGATGCTTTGGTGTCTTTGCAGATAGATGATAGTGGGTTTGTTTCGATATATATTATCCTCAATATCCAGGACACAGCTGGTGATGGGCAAGGTATCAATTGCCCATGGACTCGTTTCTTGCATAGAAGGGGACTATGTACTTCTGTCCCCAGATCCCAATTCTGTTACTAGCCATTTCACTGATCTAGTGTGAATAGTCCCTATCTCTATATCTTCTATATACATACTCTACACATATTGCAGTGGGTAAAATGGTATGATGGTGATATTTAATAAACAGATGAAGCGCGATACTATTATATATTACTCATGCCTGGTACCCTCCACCTCCTCCATTCAATTTCATTCCCTCTTGGATCTTTCTTCTGCTATGATCATGGTCCATATACGACGTCTCGAATGACTTGACTAGAAGATGTCTAGCAGTGTATTGATAGATAAATAAGTATTACTACAGATGGTCTTTTTGATAACAGCTTTCCTATCGGAAGAGAATAGTTGAAGAGTGATGAAAAGTTGGAGCAGAATATGCTTCAAACCTGAGGACGAGTACATTTGTCCTTCCTACCGCTCTGGTCATCTAAATAACCATATACTAGAATATCATTCATATAAAGTGAATATCCTAAAGAGAAGGATGTATAAGAGACTGTAGATACCATTTTATTGGTTGATTCTACCTCTCATAATGAACCATGAATTGTAGCAGATAGGTGATGCAGTAACCAAAAAACGAGTACATTATAGAACAACAAGGAATGAGGCTATACTACCAGAATGTTAGTTGTCTATTCAATCATTACAGCTGTATCCGTTTAAATTCACTGTCGTTATTCCTGATATATGAGTTTTCTGTGAATTTACTACCTAACCAAGAGTGATATTGAGCTCTTTTTATATTGCAAGATGAGTGTTATCCAATGAAGTAAAGGGATAAAAGTTGTCAACTCAATTAAATGATAATACATTGATGTGATCGAGTGCCCTTCAACCTCTCTTTCCCTTCACACATACCTTGGATTATACACATACAGAGACATTCATCCGGCTAAGCTTCGGTATATTAGATATAAGATGACAAGGCACGGAACAGCATTTCAAGCGCCTAATCTATGCAGACAGGACAGAGAGAGAGAGAAAGAAAAGATAATACTGAGTAAATGAAACAGTAATCAGTTCAGATAATAATATCTATATCTACTTTGTTTCAATATAGTGCGAGGTCTCGAAGACAACCAACGATCTTATTCATTGTTCGTATCTACTGTCTATTCAGCCTTACTATGTACATTTAGACTCTATAGCCAGGGGGCTACCCGAAAAGCTGACAAATGAGCAGAATTAAATCACCGATTTGACAAACGATGACCCATCCTTTTCTTTTTTCTTCCTTTACCATTCTCTCTTACCTAATCCACCAATGAACAACACCTTCCTTATATATGTGTCGAAAACAATACCACGTTCTAAAGTGAATCAAGCACTGTGGTCTCAGCTGGAGCACTCTGCTGTCACTTCCCCTCAAAAGTTCAGTTTGAGGTCACTTTCCACTCGTCGTACACCAGGCAATATCTCCATTTGGGGAGAAGAAAACGTACTTCGAACACTGAAGAAGAGATCCTCGGGTTCAGTATGCATTGATCTCAAGCCAATCAGAAATATCTCTAGTCTACATAAAACGGTGTCTTCATGCACAGGTCTACAACTGAAAGAACGAGACCCCAAGGATGACACTTCTGATTCACTACCCTCCAACAACGATAACAGTACTCTGGGTGGAGGAGGAAGATCTAATGGAAACAGTAGTAATAATGATGGAAAATCAGGCACAAATAACTCTGGAAGTGAAAGTCAATTGCAGAAACCAACTGTACCTGAAGTCTATCCTCAGGTACTCGCCCTTCCAATTGCTGGTAGGCCCCTCTTCCCTGGATTCTACAAGGCTGTCGTTATCAAAGAACCCACAGTTACTGCAGCCATTAAGGAATTGATGAAACGAGGTCAACCTTATGTGGGTGCATTCTTATTGAAGGATGAAGGGCTTGATATGGACACAATCACCAACATTGATCAGGTACATAAAGTGGGTGTATTTGCACAGATTACAAGTGTATTCCCTGCTTCATCTGGTAAGGAAGAGAACGGTTTGACTGCTGTCCTCTATCCACATAGACGTATTAAGATCAATGAACTACTGCCAATGAAGGATAAGACAATGAGTGCAGTAGTAGAAGACGTATCGACAAAGGAGATTGTAGAGGATAGTCAGAATATGGAGGCTACAGTGGCTGGATCAGAGTTGATTGCTGACACCAAGGTAGAGAAGACAGGTAAGGGATATAATATAGGGTATAGTAAATGCTTGTACTGATCTCATCACATTATTATAGAGGAACTCTTGACTGATGAGAATACTCCAGCTCATCTTGATCACCAATATGCTACTTCTTTCTTAGCTGATGAATACGATGTGTCATTGGTGAACGTGGATAACTTTGTTGAACCTGAATACTCAAAGAAGAGTCCTTATATTCGTGCTATTACTTCTGAAATAGTCTCTGTCTTCAAAGAGATCTCTTCACTCAATCCTCTTTTCAGAGATCAAATTGCCAGTTTCTCCATGTCACAATCAGCTGGAAATGTATTCGATGAACCCTCAAAACTCGCTGATTTTGCAGCTGCTGTTTCAGCAGGTGAATCATTGGAATTGCAAGAAGTATTAGAGACCCTCTCAGTTGAAGAAAGACTGCAGAAATCATTGGTTGTATTGAAGAAGGAATTGATGAATGCGCAATTACAAAATAAGATTTCAAAAGATGTGGAGAGTAAGATCAGTAAACGTCAACGTGATTATTACTTGATGGAACAGTTAAAGGGTATCAAAAAGGAACTTGGTCTCGAGAGTGATGGAAAAGATAAGTTGGTGGAAGGATTCAAAGAGAGAGCAGAGAAACTGACAATGCCTGCCACAGTCAAGAAAGTGTTTGACGAAGAAATCAACAAGATCGCACATCTTGAATCGGCAGCATCTGAATTCAATTTGACCCGCAACTATCTGGATTGGATCACACAAATTCCTTGGGGTCGTCGTTCTCCTGAAAACTACAACATTTTCCATGCCAAGACTGTGTTGGATGAAGATCATTACGGATTAAAAGACGTAAAAGACCGTATTTTGGAATTCATTGCTGTTGGTAAACTAAGAGGAACAGTGGAGGGTAAGATCCTTTGTCTTGCAGGACCTCCTGGTGTGGGTAAAACATCCATTGGAAAGAGTATCGCCCGTGCATTAGATCGTGAATTCTACCGTTTCTCTGTGGGAGGTTTGACAGATGTCGCAGAAATAAAGGGTCACCGTCGTACATATGTGGGTGCAATGCCTGGCAAAGTTATACAAGCATTAAAGAAGGTTCAGACTGAGAATCCCTTGATTTTGATTGATGAAATTGATAAATTGGGTAGGGGTCATCAGGGTGATCCTGCTTCTGCATTACTAGAATTACTGGATCCTGAACAGAATAGCAGCTTCTTAGATCATTATCTAGATGTCCCTGTCGATCTATCCAAGGTCCTATTTATTTGTACTGCTAATGTACTTGACACCATCCCTGGTCCATTATTAGATCGTATGGAAGTCATTCAATTGTCTGGATATATTGCAGAGGAAAAGGCCGCTATTGCCTCTAAATATCTTGCACCTGCTGCTAAATCCGCTGCTGGCCTAGAGAATATCAATGTAAACCTAACTTCCGATGCTATCGATGCTCTGATTAGAAATTACTGTCGTGAAAGTGGTGTAAGAAACTTGAAGAAACACATTGATAAGGTATTCCGAAAGGCTGCATTCAAGGTAGTTGAGAAGGTTCCTGAGGAAGAAAAGGTTGTTGAAGAGAAGAAGAGTGAAGAAATAGGCACTACCGAAGAAACAAGTACAAGACAGCCTATGGAAATTCCCAAGGATATTGAATTCAACATTGATTCTACCAATCTGAAGGAGTATGTAGGACCCCAAGTATTTGATAGCGAACGCCTTTATGAAAAAACACCTCCAGGTGTAGTTATGGGTTTGGCCTGGACTAGTTTAGGTAAAGTTTGCTTAATATTAATTGAACATAAGTTGACATTAATCTAAACGTTGGTTATTTAATAATAGGTGGTACATCATTATATATCGAATCAGTCTTGGAATCCTCTCTTGGCCCCAAATCAACGCCTCATTTATCTAAGACTGGTCAACTTGGAGATGTTATGAAAGAATCTACCAGCATTGCCTACACTTATGCCAAGTCGTTGATGGCCACTCATTTCCAGAAGAATAAGTTCTTTGATAAGGCAAAAGTACATCTACATTGTCCAGCCGGAGCAGTCCCTAAGGATGGTAAGATGGTGGCGGGGACATTATGAGGAATAATATAAAAATACTAACCATTCAATCTTTCTTCAGGTCCATCTGCTGGTGTCACCATGGCCACTGCATTGATATCACTTGCTCTTAATAAACCTGTCAGTCCCAATATTGCTATGACAGGTGAACTCACAGTTACAGGCAAGGTGCTGAAGATTGGTGGATTGAAGGAGAAGACCATTGCTGCCAAGAGAGCCAATGTGACGACTATATTATTCCCCAAAGATAACTTATCAGACTGGGAAGAATTAGAAGATTACATCAAAGAGGGCTTGACTGGTGTTCCCTGCGATACATATCAAGATGTATATAATATTGTTTTCAAGGATGTCAAGCATGATGAAGCAGAACTTGTGTGGAGTGATGTGTTAAAAGAGGAGCCTACCAAAGCATAAACAATTCCTTGGATACACCCCATGATGATGTTGTATTATTATGAATAGATTGTTACTTTGTATTTTTACTCTAATATAATGGACGTGGGTTGATATACATATATATAAAATAGCATTGTTTTATTATTATATATTAGGGATGTATTGTGTTTATCTTCCGTAGATCACAGTCTATGGACTAATGTTCTCTCCAGCTTGGAAATAGTTATGATGTATTTATGGGATATTGATAGGAAGGATGGTTAGTGGGAACATTCTAACTTATGCTTATTTCCCTAATCTAACAGGCGAAGTAGATCTGGAACGACGCCCTATCTTATCGAATACAGACAGTTTCTGTGTTTTCTTCTCTATTCTAGATAGTCCATCTTCATCAGAACTGTCGTCTGAGGAACTGGTGTCATTTGAGTTCAGACTGTTCACACTGCGAAACATGCCACTTATCCTGTTTGTCTTCTTATTCTTCTGTTGCTGTACCAACATCTGCTGTTTCTTTACTTTATCTTCAGGACGCACTACTACCACAGGAACAGGAGAGTGCTGTAAACAGTATTTGGACACACTGTTAATGAACATCCCCTTGATCTCAGATATTCCTCTTGTTCCCACAATAAGTAATGATGGCTGATAGACAGAGATCTAATCGATGATAATGAGTATTATTCTATAGAGTACACAGCCCCATATTTACCATGTACTGAATCGTCTCTTGTACTTTCCCTATAACAAACTCAATCACCGCACTTATCTAATTACACTATCAATACACATGCAGACATATAATTCATTGTGCTTACCTTCTTCTCTTTATTGCCTGATGCCATTATCTTCTTCATGACTGCAGTAGCCCTGTCCTTGGACTGTAGCTGTTCATGTCTTAACATGGCCTTCAAATTGGGTCTATTCTCTGTTATAGATATCACATATAAGCACATGTTCAAGTGTATTTCCATGCAATATATGTACCACTCATATCTACAGTAAGCACCCTTAATACAATTATCTCATCTCCATCATCCATCAGATTCTATTAAGAGATATTTATGTTAACTACGATAGTTATCAAACAATACATGAATATTACTTCAACTGTCCAATCCAGGGCATATTCACTGTAATTAGCGAGATCAGTTGCTACCATGAATGTTCTACTGCGTCTTGTATGCTGGAATCCCTGACTCTTACCTCTAAGAGTGAAGGAATAATCAGGCTGATCTTGGTCTGTCATTGTATCAAAGGAGACACCACGCACATAGTTATCGGGATCATCCACTGGAATTGTGTTCATATTATATTGAGAAGGGTAAACCAAATATGAAAATAAGATTTTTTCCTAAAAAAAAATAACGGTAGAGAGATCACACGGGGGAGAGAATGATTAGTGTAACTTCTTAACTCAGTTTATAGTTGATACATGACTCTTTTAAATCCATATGAATGCAGCCATGTTTATATAGACATTGATATAAATATATAGAATATTTGCTATATTCTAACTAAGAAGGAAGATCGAGATGCTCCCCGTATTTCAAATTGAGTGGACTCTGTATTCCAATGACATTCATTGATAAACAGCAGTGATGGAGTATAACTACCACTAGTTGTAACACCAGATATATTATGTAGTTAACCTTAATATTGAGTCTCGATGGTGTGTGTATAGTGCTCTGTGTATACGCTGTACTTCTCATAGTATACAGTTTAAAATACACATATTAATCTACACTGATTCAGTTGTATGCTATCTGTCTTCTGAAATATATATTGAATGAATCCACAGCAATTGAAGGTGTTTATTAATAGACACTGTTCTGTGTAAGATGCTACTTTCTGTTGACATTTTTAAGTCAAATCAATTATAAAATTAAATGGTCTTTGCGTGTGGTGTTGACCTTGTTATATGATGTAGTATAATCCAATAAAGTATGTCGATTGGGCAAAACAAAATGTGGCCAATCAGAAATAAAATATCGCCTCTTGTCTTTATATCTATAAGCTGATAGGAAATCACAATGCGTGTTATTTTTATCTACGAGAAGGGACGAAAACATATACTTTATGACCAAAATAGAGATGACTCTATTACCATTTGTAAACTTTAACTGTAAATCTCAGGTACTGGATCAAGAGTCACTTATTAATGGCCTAGGCACTAGAATGGAAACAGTAAAGAAACAGCAAGTGAAACTTTACAGTGCTGCAAAGTCAGGAGGACTAGCTGGTAGAATCATCGAACGGACAACACAAAAATGGGTGAAAAGGCTCAAGGAAGATAAAGATTGGAATATACTTGAAACACAAACAAACAAAGTGAACTTGAAGAAAAAAAGTATATTATTGGTGGGGAGGGGAGTAAATGGGTTCTAGTTTAGATATTCCAAGGCTGCCTCCTTCCTTTGTCAGCTTGAGAATTATGGGGATTGATTGTTTCACTTAAAAGTATAGGCCGCTCAGGGCTGTCCCTGTACTTCCGTTTGTTACTGTTGTGTCCTTTTTTAAGAACTGCGAGGTTCTCAACAACCTCTTCCAACTTTCTCTATTTTGACAATGCCGTTAGTGCTTTTATATATGCAATCCCATATGAGATCGTATGTTACCTTTACTTCCTAAGAGAATTGAATTAATTTGGGTACAAAGTCTTCTTTATCCTCGAATTTTGGCTCGATAAGAAGAGATGACTCTCTCCACGGATCAAAAATATCTTCTTTTCTATAACAGACACTCCAGAAATGAAATTCTGTGTCTGTTTTTTCTCCGGGCAAAAAAAAATAATGGGAAATTTATGCTGATAAATTGTCAAAATTCTACCTGCTGCATTGAAGGAAAAGCACTTTAACCTTTGTAAAATGTTCGATGAATGCAAATGAATAATCATCAGCGATACAGCTTAGCATTGCCAATGTACCGAACACATCTTTATGGTGGTCGAAATTAGATTTGTTTTTATCCTTGTTTATCAGGCAATCAGAGGTCTCTAATAGCAGCAATTCCAACTCCTTAAACCCGAAAAGAGAATTAAACCGTCAGATTTATATTGATTTTCATCATCGATAGACAGGTTAAAAGATTTCAATTGTCTGCTCATACTCTTCCAATAGGGCTGACCTCGCACAAAATCTGATATAAAATTATGGAGCGTGATAGTCTTCCCAATGATATCAAGGTATGGCCAGACAAAGAGTTGATTTAATGCATCCTCAGAAGAATTATAAGCAATATGGGATGAATAAGATTTTTGTCTATAATAACTAAGGTTTAAATTCAACAGATATATAAAGATGCTCAACTGACGTTTGTTGTAGGAGCAGTTCAAAGGATTCCATATCGTGTGTACTAGGGTGATTATCTTCTTCCGTTAATAAAGACAATGAAAGTGACTTGATCACCTTTCTGGCCAGGAGTAAATCGTCCTGAACATAAAAATAATTTCTCTTTACATTACTCTTTTCCAATGCAATGCACAAATATATAGTTACAGAACCAATGTATTTGTCAATATATGTATGAAAGGTTTGGGACATTTGATTGCCTTCGATAATTCGATTTTTCATATGCTTGTTGTAGATATCACGGTCTAGATGAGGTATTGGAGATATACCATTACCCGATCTTATCAGTCGCGCGAAATTCAGGCTTACCATGGTTGGCCAGGACTTCATTTTATAACATTATCTGAGCTTAGAAGAGCGTCCGATGCATAAGCTTGATGGTTGTCGCTTTGATCAAAAATGAAGACAGCAACACATCCCTCACGAAGTAGTCCAAAAAGTGAGATAGCGTCCCCCACCAGCTGCTGAATCATGTCAGTTGATTTCCAATAGCCCTGTCGGCCTGCTCCAGCTTCAAACAACTTACGAGATGTCTATCCTTTAACACGCATCGTACCATGGCAGCTGCATTGGAATTCACTGACCATGATACTCATGCCAGGACCTTTCTTTCTAATTGGATTTTCACCCTGTCGAATCCACATTTCTCTCTTTCCATCGTTTGCATAGAAAGTGCTTTCATCATGAGTAACAAGTACTCTCTTCTTCCCCTCAGATCGCACTGCCTCATCTTCAACAACCACCAGATCTTCTCTAACATATCTATCCATATACCTCATATGTTCTATCATTTGTTGGCACCATTCTCCATGGTAAACAACAACGTCTTCTCTCTCGTGAACTTCGAAGTATATGTCCTTGTTATTTTGTTTGTATGTGTATCCCCACAAATGCAAATAATTACTGACTATTCCTTTAGAAACTGACCCAGCAACAGAAAGATACTCGGGTACATTAGATATTTCAGTGAAATTTTTCAATGTCATCAGATTCAAAGATTCTGATCTCTTTTCTAATCCACCCGATAACAGCATTCTTCACATCTTCATCAACAAAGAAAGAATTGTCTTTTAATGTGACAGTCTTGTCGTCTTGGGGAGATGATATCATACTCCAGGTATTGTTTAGCTCATCCAACAATGGCCTTTGGTTGATAAACCTCGGATTCTTTGCCTAACCATATGATATTGGCAGAATTCACTGAAAATTGACCTAAATTCGGCTCAATTATCACAACAAGTTCCTTAACAATCCTTATAAATTTATTATTCAAACCCTTTATCAAGTTCTTGAAGTAAAGGTGTACTGGTCTATGTTTCAGTATTTGAATGTTCTTCATCGGGCTGCTGTCGTTGGAAATGGTACAGTTAAGAACAATCTCTAACTTTCCCACTGCTTTTTTCCACTAATTAAGTTTATTTTGACTTGGGATTTCTTTCTCTTGTCTTCCTGACGTATCTTCATTAAGATTGGAGACAGCTACCTCCTTGGTTTTATTAAAACCAAAGGACAAAAGATCTGCTTGACCCTTCTTCTTTTCTTCAATCGCCTTCAACTCTTTTCTTCTCAGAATTTGTCTTGAAATTCCATGATAATGAACTTTCTGTTCTTTAACGAATTCTGACTTAAGTCAACCAAGGAACAGAAGCCACAGCATCAATTTCAATTTCGAGCATACCCAAATAGCCATCGTATTCAAAGTCGAAGAAGCTGTCATCAAAAACAGGAACTGATGAATCCCCTTCAACCAACTCTTTATCAGCCTTCATCGTCGATTATTACCGTCTCTTAATTGCTTTCTCATGTTTCTTTTTTGAGCTCTGTTTTTTGAGTTAGGCATGTTGGTATGATGTGTGTTTATATCTTAATAACAAGGGTTTATGGTATTAGTCCAGGACAATAAATAGTAATAGATTATCTCTCTTTCGGAGGTTGTAACTACCATATTAGGAAATTCATAAGTGTTGAGGGTCTGTCCAAATTCTTCATAATACAAAGTTGAAAATCCGACAAGCTTTGACATTGTTTTTCTTAATGGATATTAGGTATATCAAAATTTAGTTCTAGTCTGTTTATTAGAGATAAAATAATAGACAAATAAACTAAGCTATTGTTTTGATATCTTGGATTTTGATCGAGAAAAACAATCTCAAGGTTTGGTCCCTATATATAGCTGGGTTTAGTTTGGTTGTACCATATGCAGCGAAAACTTATTTCTGATTAAAGATATTTTGCTCCTGTGAGAGCAAAATTTAACTTCTGATTGGCAGACATTTTGCTTCTCATTAAGCGACATTTTATTTCTGATTGGCCGACATTTTGTTTGGCCCAGTCAACATAATTTATTCGATTGACTGTACCACTGTATTTAAATTGAGTGTGGATTACATTTATTAAATAAAAATTATTGGATTAGCTGTACCACTGTATTTAAATTGAGTGTGGATTACATTTATTAAATAAAAACATGCTTAATATAAGACCTCCCCGACTGATTCCTCATCTCCTTCTTTCTTGTATAGATAGCTAATTCTTCTTGCTTAGACTATTATCATTACTGCAGCTACATCATTACCAGAATGTATCAATACAATGGTAACAACAATAAGTCTAACAACCCTATGCCTGCTGCCAGAATGCCTGCAAGACCCAGATTCAATGGAGATGAATACTCTATGAATAACACTTCATACAATCCAAACACAAGTCCTCCTGCTCACACGGATAATCCAATGGGCTACTATGAATCATCAATTCCTGGTACACATACCAATCAGCCTCCAGTTAACCCGATGCCTGCCCCAATGTCTGCCCCCATGAATCCAAATCCAGGCAGATATGGATCACCTCCTTCTAATATGATAGGTGGTGGTCCTGGTGACTTTGGAATAGCCCCCAGAAGACAGACAAGAAGATTCAAGACAGGTAATTCAAGCATTGAATTCTTCTTCATCGGTGTCATACTCATCTTATATATGCTCATTTAGTCAGAAAAGTCAAATTGACGGGTGGTAATCTCGTCTTGGACAATCCTGTTCCCAACAAATACTTACAGAGAGTACAGCGTAAAGACGAGAATGAATTCACACATATGAGATATACTGCTGCTACCTGTGATCCCTCTGATTTCCAGAAAGAGAATTATAGACTAAGACAAAACTTGTTAAATAGAGAAACCGAGTTATTCATCGTATTGACTATGTATAATGTAAGTTACTCACATAGACTAGGCTGATTGGACCCGTTTACTCATTCTATACTAGGAGGATGAAGTTCTCTTTTGTAGAACAATGAATGGTGTGATGAAGAATATCACCCATCTCTGTTCAAGGACCAGATCGAATACTTGGGGTCCCACAGGTTGGAAGAAAGTAGTGGTTTGTATTGTGTCGGATGGTCGTACAAAGATTAATTCTCGTACATTATCTGTTCTGGCTGCAATGGGCGTATATCAAGACGGATTAGCCAAAAACATTGTGGAGGGGAAGCCTGTGACAGCACATATATATGAGGTATACTGAATATGGATTATTACCTTGCAATGTTGTACTCAATTTGTGTGATACAAATATTATACTCGTGTAGCATACAACGCAGCTTTCTATTGATCCAGATATGAATTTCAGAGGATCCGAAAAGGGTGTTGTACCTGTACAGATCTTGTTCTGTCTGAAGGAGAAGAATCAAAAAAAGATCAACTCCCATCGATGGTTCTTCCAAGCATTTGGTCCCTTACTTAAGCCTAATGTATGTGCGTTATTGGATGTAGGCACAAAGCCCGGTGGAACATCTATCTACAATCTATGGAAGGCATTCGATATCAACAAGAACGTAGCCGGTGCCTGTGGTGAAATCAAGGCCATGCTGGGAAAAGGTGGTATTCATCTCCTCAATCCATTGGTTGCATCACAGAACTTCGAATATAAGATGTCAAATATATTGGACAAACCTCTTGAATCTGTCTTTGGCCATATTTCAGTCTTGCCTGGTGCTTTCTCTGCTTACCGTTATACTGCTCTTCAGAATGATGTGAATGGCCAGGGCCCCCTTGAGAAGTATTTCTTAGGTGAAAAGATGCATGGAAGTGATGCCGATATCTTCACAGCTAATATGTATCTGGCTGAAGATCGTATCTTATGTTATGAATTGGTGGCTAAAAAGAATGCTGCGTGGGTGTTGCATTACTGCTCTAATGCATATGCTGAAACTGATGTTCCTGATAGTGTTCCTGAATTTATTTCACAACGTCGTCGATGGCTAAATGGTTCATTCTTTGCCGGTATCTATTCAATGGTTCATTGGCGTAAAGTATGGAGCTCAAACCATAATATATTCCGTAACTTGGTGTTCATGTTCAATGATCTCTATCAACTCTACTCGCTCATCTTCTCATGGTTTGGTATCGGCAACTTCTACCTCGTGTTCTATATCATGACTACTTCTATAAGCACTATACCTCTCCCACCCTTCTCATCCAACATTGGTTCCATCGTTCACAATGTCCTTAATTATATCTATATTCTCCTTCTCATCTTCCAGTTCATCATTGCTATGGGTAACAGACCACAGGGCTTCAAATGGGCTTATCTTCTTATCATCATCTTCTTTGCTCTTATGATGGGCTATATCTTATTCTGTACTGCATGGATTACAGTCCAGGGAGTGACGACAGCCATAGATTCTATACCCGATGGAAGTGAATTCAGTAAACAGTTCTTGACTCTTATAAAACAGCATTCATTCAGAGACGTGATTGTATCCGTATGCTCAACCTACATCATGTACTTTGTGGCCAGTTTAATGTTCTTAGATCCATGGCATATTATAACCAGTCTGATACCCTACATCTTTATGTCTCCAAGTTATATCAATGTCTTGAATATCTATGCGTTCTGTAATACACATGATGTCTCCTGGGGAACAAAGGGTGATAATGGTGTGTCTAATGATCTGGGTGAAGTAAAAGGAAGCAAAGGCAAAGATGGTGATACCACAGTAGAAGTAGCATTACCAACTGAGCAGAAGGATTTGAATGACCTGTATGAAGAAGCCTGTTTAGAATTGAAGACAGCCGTTGTACCTGAAATCAGCCATAGAGATGCTAAAACCAAGCAAGAAGATTATTATAAGTCATTTAGAACAAAGCTGGTCACTAGTTGGATCTTGTCTAATATGGTGCTGGTGATTATTATTACTAAAGGACAAGATGTATTCAGCTGGTTTGGTGACTATGAAACAAGAGCAACTATTTACCTCGGCTTCATTCTATGGTCTGTAGCTGGGTTATCTGCTATTCGATTCTTGGGTGCTATCACCTATCTCATAATGAAGATTTTTACTGGATAAAAGTCATTGTTTGCTATTTATATTACCCATTGTTTTTCCAAGCTTAAAATCCATTAAAATAACCAGTTTTTACATGCTTTCTTCTTATAACACTGCACTCCACAAGCAATCAAAGGTCAAAGAAGTCCACTGCATGACTGCTTGTGACACGTTTTACCTTTTTTTCCATTAATTTTTGGGCGGACGAAAAAGGGAGGAGGAGGAAATGATGGAGAGAATAAAAATTTTCTTCTTACTCTCTAATAACATAATGGCTAACACCAGAAATAAGACCACTAAAGCAGCAGAGCCTGCAAAGCCTGTTACAACCAAAAAGGCTATTACTAAGAAAGAGCCTGCAGTAAAAGCTACTTCCAAAAAGGTTGCTGTTGCAAAGGCCATTGTTAAGACTGAATCTGTAAAGAAAACCACAACAGACAAAGATCTCGCCAAGGGAGAAGCATCAGTTAAGAAGGTAGCATCAGCTAAGAAAGAGACTGTTAAGAAGGAAATACCCGTCAAGAAGGAAACATCTGCTAAGAAGGAAACCCCCACTAAGAAAGAAACACCTGCTAAGAAGGAAGCACCTGGCAAGAAGGAAACTCCCGTCAAGAAGGTAGCACCTGCTAAGAAGGAAACTCCCGTCAAGAAGGCAGCACCTGCTAAGAAGGAAACTCCCGTCAAGAAGGCAGCACCTGCTAAGAAGGAAACTCCCGTCAAGAAGGCAGCACCTGCTAAGAAGGAAACTCCCGTCAAGAAGGCAGCACCTGCTAAGAAAGAAACACCTGCTAAGAAGGAAACTCCCGTCAAGAAGGAAGTACCTGCTAAGAAGGCAGGACTTGTTAAAAAGACACCTACAAAGGCAGCTGCTAAGAAGGAAGTACCTGCTGAGAAGACAGCTACAAAGGTAGCTGTTAAAAAGGAATCAGAAATTAAGCAGACAGTTGCAGAAAACGATAATTCTGCTGGAAGTAAGAGAAAGCGTGTTACATTCTCTAAGAAATTAACAGAGGAAGAACCATCAAAGAAGATCAAAACTGATGATAAACCTAAGAAAGAAAAAGCAACTAAAAATAAAGCAGCTAAGAAGAGTAAGGCAGTGAAAAAAGAAGAAGCCAAAGTAGACGAGGAAGAGGAAGATGATGAGCAGTTAAGAAAAGAAATCTTAGGTGATTTGATTGACAGTGAGGATGATTTGGATGAAGAGGATTTGGATGAAGATATGGAGATTACTGGATTGGATGAAGGTAAAATGGCCGCTGATATGAAAGAGGCTTTGGTCCAATTTGAAGACAAGAAAAAACAGGTAATTAAGTGTGTGTTGACGGTGTATAGAAGCGGCATAACTAACTTGTTTTTACACAGATACCTGCTGAAAAGGCCACTTCCAAGGATAGAGGTGTTATTTATTTAGGCCGCATCCCCCATGGTTTTTATGAAAAACAAATGAAGGGATATTTCTCCCAATTTGGTGATATCAAGAAACTTCGTCTTGTTCGTAATAGACACACAGGCAAATCTAAGCATTTTGGTTTCATTGAATTCAAGGTACCTGAAGTTGCCCCCATTGTTGCTGATACTATGCACAATTACCTCTTATCTGGACATCTCCTCCAATGTAAAGTATTGACTCCTGAACAAATCCATCCCAAATTATTCAATGCCAAGAAGGTCAAGGTCGAAAATATGGGCATAAAACAAGCAAAATTACTCAATAAACCTAGAAGCGCAGCAGAGATCAAGAAGTTACAAAAGAAGCAAATGGCAGCCCTTCAAAAGAAGGAGAAGACTATCAAGAACTTCGGTATTGATTATACATTTCTTAATTAGTAGATTATTCATTTAATAAAATACATTTATATATTGCAATTGATGGATTTGGCATTTAATAGAAGATATAATGTTCTATGGACATTAGGTGTTGATGGAAAGGGTCATTTTATTTATGAGGAGGTATGGCTTGGAATGCCTGTCCTGCTTCAGTAAAAGGGGTACTATGGGTAATGAAATGTGTTACAGTAACTGCTGTTAATGTATTGACATACCTAGGAAAATATGACAGTCAGGAGCATTTTTTGATAGTAATACTTATCAATCAAGGTATCTTCTTTGACCTAATATTGATTGTGGAATACATAAAAATGGAGCAATGAATGAGTAATAGCTTTAGGGTAGAGTGAACAGGTTACCTGCCATTCTAGTATGAAATCGAAGGTGCCAGGGATATGCTCAGTTGATCCAAGATAAGCGAAGTATATCTCGTAAAAAATGGACCGATATACTATGTTAATGTTGGGATCAATATTGAGTTATTTGCTTATATTAAATAGCTATAAAACTATAATATGATAAGGCCTTTATTGGCTAATTTATTTATGAAATGTCAATAATGAAATGTAATATGTGTTCTGTATGATTTAGTCTTATGAAAGAGGTATTTAAATATGAAATGCATGATATGAATAAGAGGGGTAATGATGTGGGGATGATAATGGGATGCTTAGTTATCTTGAATGTGGTTCAGAGTTAATATTCATCAATTATCAAGTTTCTTGTTTTTTTTACCTTCGTCGTCACTCTCTTCACTTTCTTTCTTGTCATCCGAGTCCTTCTCTTCTTCGGAATCTTTGTCATCGTCCTTGTCCTTCTCTTCCTCAGAGTCTTTATCCTCTTCCTTCTTCTTGTCATCATCGTCATCAGATTCACCCTCCTTGGATTTCTCCGAGTCCTCTTCCTTGTCTTTATCAGAATCCTCCTCATCATCATCTTTTTTGGCAGCCTTTTTCTTTGTGGATTTAGCAGGTGCGGTTGGTGAAACACCTGGAGGATTTGCCATGATAGCTTGGATAACTTGAGGAGTAGGAGGAGGTGAAGTAGGAGCACCTGCTGAGGGTGATGGAGGAGCAGGCATAGGAGTCAAGGTGTAGACGATAGGTGGTGGGTTTTGGGGTTGTTCAGGCATCATTGGATAAACAGGAACTTGTGGTTGGGCGGGAGCTACAGGTGGAGGTGGAGAATTTTGAAGGGCTGCATAACTTTCAGCAAATTGTAAGATTGCCCTGGCCATTTCTTCTCTATCCAGTTGTTCTTTGGTCTTTGGAACACTATCACCTTGTCTTTTCAGTAGACGTGCCTCATGAATCGATCGACGAGACTTCAACTTCATGTCCGATAGGTGTGAATCTATTACTTTGAGCCTTGATATTGAAAAATAGAAACTTATTACTATAATGTGTCACCTGATGAATGTCAAACTCTATATATATATTACCTATTGTTCCCAGGAATTGCTGCAGATTCTACTACTGAGACAATAAAGATAGCACTAGCAATATATGTAAAACAGGTAAACTTCATGATGAAAGTAAATGCGAGATTCGAATGAGGATTAAGTGTTAGATGATATTTAGTTGAACAAGAAAGAAGACGAGGTTGTCTTGTCGTCTTTATATATTGAATACCAAATCCCTCTATGGCAATATTAAATATAAATGAATCCTGAAAATAAAGCAAATTATTCCGCTTGAATGAAAGTATTCACCCTTAACGAACGAAATGAAACATTTTCTGTGCATCGTCAGGGTTACATGGTATGAGGAAATCCTATTATTATCCCAGCCAAATATTTGATCCGTTGGTAGTCCAGCTACTGTTTATTAAGGATGAGGATAATGTCATATAAGAAAAGAGAGGGTATATTATAGTGTAGTTTGTACTGAGTAAAGAGAGGGCATATTATAGTGTAGTGTGCACTGTGTAAAAGAGATATCCAATAAAGGGATTATACCCACAGGAGCATAAGAGCAAGAGAATTTACAATCTTTCTCTTTCTTGTAGATCTCCTTAATAATACACCCTGATTCACTTCAGTACCTAAAGACATGATTACTCATATGTTAGACTCTGCATGCGTTCTTACTGTCTTCACTATTCTTAATCATCCGTTTTAATGATTCGCATATATTACCTACCTGGATAGATTATGATTTCTTGCTCCTGCAGCTGATGTTCCTCTATCTCTTGATGTTGGAATGCTCTTAACGTATTGATTTACATAACTCGGATTATTGAGTGAAGATACCCTGACTGGTATAACAGGTGCATGATTGATGGCTGACATAACAGATAATGTTTTGACATTATATACTGGTGCACTTACTTCTACTGATTCTGCATTGAGATCTATCTATTTGATGTGACAGACAAGCTTAAATTAATTAAATCATATATGCACCTAGATTGAAGCATGAACTTACATAATCCATGCCCATAATGTCATGAGTGGATGAAGTCAAATGCTATACAATCACACTTTAGCCATTTATAGTCGTTCATGTGTTGTTAATTCATATCTATTACCATGAAGTTTGTGGGTTTTCCTATTATACTCTTGGATATCTTGTTCCTTCGTTCCTTCTTGAGTTTATTCCTATGCTTATTCTCAGTAATAATCGTCTTTATATCTGATCTTTTCCAGAGCAGTGTCTGTGCTGCAGATTGCTTCTTCTCTGATGAGTGAATAACATCTTTTGTTTTGAATGTACTTGCATAGGATATTTTCTTACTTTCTAATCTTGAAGTAGATGAAATGCTTCTATTAAGGCCATAAATTGAAGTGGTACCAATGATTTTAGATTTAGAAGCTGTAACGCCCATATTGGATGAATTGGAAGATAAATGAAATAGAGTTGTTGACTTATTCTGTTTATTTATAGGGATATGCGTGTGTGTGTGTGTGTGTGTGTGTGTACTAATATATCAGTTGTTATCTTTATTTACCATTTCAGTCTATTACATAAACATTCATAATATAAGCAATGTTAAGACTAATGAAGTCACATATCAAAGGAGGAAATATGTTATTGATGTTAAGTGCAGGTACTTTACGCAACAGCAAATCCTCCAACCTGGAATAAACGATTGTGTTTACTGCAAATAGTCAATGCAGATTCAAGGTCATCATTACTGCTTAGAAAGACTATCAGTTGACAATCTCTGTTGAGCAATGTATATAAATACAAGTAGGGAGACCTCTTTTACATAATGGGAATATATCAACAATGAGATTAGTTACACAATTGCTGCTAATGAACCATTTAATATACAACACATATTATGATACAAACAAACAATGGGATATTGGTTCGAATGAGATCTGCCTGTACTGTATTATACAGGCTAATCCTTCAGATGTTTATCCTGGGTATTCAAACAATGACACGGGGGACCGTTTATTTTTATAGCTTGATATATACATGTGTTTTATTATTATACCATGAGATACACTTATGGAGTAACAGACGGGATGAAAGTGGCTCCATGGATACATCATGCCAACCAATTAGTGGTATATCCATCTATAAATATACAAATGTAACACAAGGCAGAGATTAAATAAGAGGAGAGTCAAACGGAAACCACTCCTTTTCTCTTCCTTTTGTTCTTATATATCTGAAGTGTCGCAATTGACTCTATCCATCATCTATGGTGTCTTCTTATATATCAACAGTTACCCGAAGATGGAGATTAATTCTGATAGTGATATGTGTTATCACCCTATTAGCACATACAGGATATATAGTCAGTCATTCTCTATCTGATGGAACACTGGCACCTAATGAGAGTGATCAGAATACAGTCAGTGAAAATGGCCATATTGAGATTAGCAGTATTTACAAATCGCCCACTAAAAAGCAATCTGTATTACATGGATTCGGTGGATTCAGCTCATCACTTCCACAACTCCAATACAACTTTGAACCAGAACCAGCTGAATTCACCAGACTCCGGGAAACAAGGAAGGAGAAGATCAGACAATCCTTTCTACATGGTTGGCATGGATACAGTAAGTAGGACGAATCTGTTGTCATGGAGATCTCTATTGACAAACACTGTTAAGAGAAATATGCATTTGGACATGATGAATTAAGGCCTCTGAGCAATAAACCATCCAATCCATTCGGAGGGTGGGGAGCCACCATGATTGACTCACTCAGTACATTGGCCATTATGGAACTGACAGAGGAATTTCATATTGTGTTACCTCGCCTTCAGAAGATCAACTTCCGGATTAACGAGGAGGTGAGTGTATTTGAGTCGATCATTAGATATTTAGGTGGCTTTATCAGTGCTTATGAACTGTCAGAAAGAAAGGAAGATATATTATTGCAGAAGGCAGAGAAATTGGCTGTTGCTTTGTTACCTGCCTTCAAGACTCCTCTTGGATTACCACGACATAAATGGAACACACAACGGTAAGTATTACTTCATATAGGGAGAGGGGGACAGGACTGCCGTATACTGATAAAAACAAGGACTGATTATCTTGAATAGGAAAACTTCAGATGAGTCAGACACATTGATTGCCGAAGTGGGGACTGTTCAGTTGGAGTTTCTGATGTTATCACAGCTAACTGGAAATGCACTGTATGCTAGAAAGGTAAAGACAGGACATATTGATTGCAGTAATATTAAGTGTCTGTATAGGCTCAGAGGATTACTAATACGCTGGATAAGATGGGATATGAACATGGAGTTTATATCAAAGGTCTCTATCCGACTATTATCAATACAAATAAAGGAAGATTTAAGGATGGTAATTATGCTTCTATTTATACGTTGGATATAGGGAAAGGGGATTAAATTACTTTTAATAGCCACAACCACTTTTGGAGCAATGGGTGACAGTGTATTCGAGGTAACACACACTGTTGATATAAGTCCATAGCCGTATTTTGACCTCAATATCATATTTCACAGTATTTTCTGAAAGAGTATTTACTGACTGAGGGAAATATACCACAATATGGAAGGATGTGTAAGTATATAGTGTGTAGGTAGCCCTATTTATATTGACTGATATGATACAGACCTGGAATCAATCAAAGGAATGAAGCAATACATGCTTCGTCAAGTGCCTGGCTACGATATGATCCTTCTTCCTCCATTTGATACTCAACATTTACGACATAGAAACTCAATGGACCACTTGGTAAAATAAAAAGAAATACTAGTATGTAATCCTCTCTAGTTTTATGACTAACTGTATATCTCTCTATGTTCAGACTTGCTTTGTCCCTGGCATGCTTTCCATGGGTGCAATCACATTCAACCAGCCTGAGGACATGGAGATTGCTAAAGGCCTACTTGAGACATGTGTGTATATGTATAGAACTACAAAGACAGGGTTAAGTCCAGAGTCCTGGTCTATTTCCAAGACAGAGCCATATAATCCACTAACATATAACAAGACGGCTGAAGAACTGACTGGCCTTAGAGATTGGTGGTATGATGCGAACATGACAAATCCTTTGTTGAGCAAGAAGACAGATGCCTCAAAAACAGAAATGAAGCATTATTCTGTAGACTATAAACTTCCTCCTGTGAGAGAGAGGCCGGAATCGTTGTTTTTTGGTGACCCAAGATATATATTACGGCCAGAGACCATAGAGAGTCTGTTCATAATGTATAGATTAACGGGTGATCAAAAGTATCAGGTACGTGTGATACCTACCCATGTCTACTCAAATAAACAGGTCTAACACTCTCTATATGAACTAGGAATACGGCTGGGAGATATTTGAGTCCATTGATAAGTGGTGTAAGACATCCACAGCCTTCGCTGCCATTCGTAATGTTGATAGGCTGATGGATATAGATGATATTACTGAAAATCAGTTGGACTCGATGGAGAGTTTCCTCTTTGCAGAGACATTTAAGTATTTATATCTCTTGTTCAGTCCATCCGACGTGATATCCTTAGATAAGTTCATATTCAATACAGAAGCACATCCATTCCAAAGGAGGAAGTGGAACTGGGATAAGTTCCTGAAACAATAAAAACGTGTGTCAAATGCAGCTGATTGTTATCTTGTAAGAAGACTGTATATATTAATAAATAAGCTGGTTTGATTAGGTCTTATTGACGTTGAGGGTGAATATTAATTAATGGTGATCTACACTTCAGGAGTAATTATCGGTATATCCATATATGTATGCAGAGAATAGATCCCTTGACCTTATTGATACCATTCATTTATGTGTATGTACTTTTAGAAGGAGAATAGACTGTGTATGTACTATTCTCCCCCCTTCATCGTTACCCTTACTCTATATCAACATGACTCATCTCTAGTACCAATAATCTATCTGGATGCTTGAATAACCGCTTTTATTGTACAATCTATCAAAAACAAAGTATTGGTCAAGAGTCGTGGGAAATACAGATCACAGTGAAGATCGTATCATTTTGCATCTATATTTATCGGTTGGCCCCTTATTAAAACGAAGTATGTTCTGGGTTCCCAGGACATAAATGCCCCAGATCCTCATTTGTCCGATACCACAAACCGACCATCTTCATAACTTGGGAGGCTTATGATAACATTCATTTCACGTTTTTGTTTGGATAAACAAGATAGATCAAGGTGTTGGTTGAATCACAAATGGATTACTTTAAAAGGGGTTTGATACACGACCAAACTCTATTATGAGTACACCTTGTCAATTTGAGCAAGTAACAATTGCCAGTAGAGGGATGCTTGATAAACAGAATACTTTATTCACACTTTATAGGCTTTTTTCTTGGTCGGTAGTTTACATATGATTTGATATTGATGGGAAGTAAAAGTATATGCATGAGTTTGATAGACATCTACAAAGGTGAATATGTATAAAGCAAAAAAAAAAGATGCATGATAATGGAAGAAAAAAGAGAATGTATAATTTATATATATATACATAAGTGATATAGTATACTTTTGAGGGTTTATATGATGATTAGAAGAGTTGGTTAAGTAAGGGATCTACAGTGAAATCATCTGTGATCAGATTATTGCTGTCATATTTACTCAATATGTCTGTATTAACTGTGCTGTCTGTCAGACTGAATAGGCTTGCTGCCTCCTCTTTCACCAGATGATTGGACGAGTTAAAGAGACCTTCAGAATTCAGTAGAAATGCCTGTTGGTATATCTCACTCAATGTAAGCAGGGTGTCGACTGGATTAGAAGGACTTGGTGTATTCTGATATGAATAATTCTGACTGGCATTACTACTTCCTTCACTCAAATGACAGTCATCAGATTCCTTCACAAAGGCTGGTGTATCAGTGTTCATAGTATGCATAATGGAGGGTGTGGTTTTAGCTGTGATATCTGTGATATGAGGGAGTGACATGATCAAATCATCGAACATGGATGAAGGATAGAGGATTGGACTATTCGTGGCTGTGGAGATATCGAGAGTATCCTCACAAGAGCCCAGCTCATCATCCCCATCTTCGGCAGGTGGAGAAAAGCAATAGTCATGGAAATCCAATGTTACAGTGGAACCAGAGTAACAAGACTGCCCTCCTGATGAATCCCTTCGGTGAGATTGACTCATGGATGATATTGAATCTGTTGTTTCATCTGAAATCTGCAGTGCCTTCTGTTGTTCTGCCAGTGCTTTTTCTGTGAGGGAAACAGGGACATTATGGTCCAGATCCATCTGTATTGATTCCTCCTCAGGAAGCAGTGGTGTTGAAGAGAGAGAAGATGGAGAAGATGCCAGATTAGAGACAACGGGGGATTCTGTTGTTTCCAGAGGAGTTGTAGATGGGGATACAGGTGCTGTAGCTGAATTTTCTGTAACAGAGGGTTCAGTCATTGGGGGTTCGGTGACTGAGGGTGCTGGGGCTGTCGAAATTGAAGCAGAAGGTACAGGCACTTCTGAAGATGCAGGATCTATACAAGCTACGGGTGGTGAGTGAGAAGCGTATTTACGTGGCTTCAGATCAGGAGTGAACTGCATTCGATAGGTATCCAGTGCACGTTGCAAGATGTTCTTTTTGTTGGCGAGTTGACGAGGGTTTAACCATGCCTAAAATAGATAATATGAAACTGTTTGAAACTCCTGTGATGTTAATTAAGATATACAATCTTTTAATTATATGCTTACAAGTTTCCAGCCTATCTCATTACATCTAGCTTCCTCCAGTCTTCTTTGAGAGACAGAAGGTGTGTCAGGTGTAATACTCATAGCCCTTGGAAATACACAGTTATTCTTCCTGAATTCCATATCGACAGCATCCAAGATGACTGATTCCAAGTTGATGCGAATTCGACATTTGGTGTGATTACTCAAGTCCTCAATTAAGAGAGTTTTGGGTGATTTGTCACATTCAAAGGATTTGATCATCTTATTGGAAGATTCTTCTTCATCAGGTGAATCTCTCTGTTTACGCTTACGAAGAGTACCCTTCAACAGCTTCTCCTGCCTGGCCACTCTTCGGGATCGCATACTGGGATATCTATTTCTATAAGAATCAACAGCACGTTGAATCAATCCACGCTTCCCAGCTATTTCCTCCATATTTAGGTAGGCTAATTTCCAACCCAAAACATTGCACTCAGTCTCATAAGCCCATCTGTTACCACGATAAGTTTCCCTGGGTAAATTGGCTCTAGGATAGACCTGAATGATATGTGTAAATATATAGGTAGGTAGATAGATAGATAGAGTTGTTAATATCAGTTGTTCTTTGATTTCCTTTTTAGGAAGGAGTCCATTTGAACTTACACAATTTTCCTTTTTGAACTTATCATCAAGAATGCTAGTGTCTACTTTATCCAGATCAGTTCTTATGCAGTATCTGCGTAGTGTTCTGTGATGGGAGTAGACAAAGCTGACCCACTCAATCCCCTCTCTTAATTCAGTGGTGGGCTCGTGACTTGATAAAAATGGAGAAGTTGATGTGGAGGGTGGCTTGGTTGATTGTGCTTTCTGCTTTTGATTCGCGGTATTGGAATGATTATCTTTGCTGGCGGCTGTCATGCCAGCAGTCAATTGTGTCTTACTTGTGGGCATGTCATTTGTACTAGGGTTACTATCTTGATTTGATCTACCTTTATCAACTTCTGCTACATGTGCTGTAGGGGATAGCCATGGCTTATTTTCTAATTAAAAATAGAGTAGATAAATGAGACGCTCTTTTAAATAGGAATATGTGAAGTGTCTCTATTCCACTATTAGTACCTTTGGGTGACTGAATTGATTTGCCCAATTTCTTTTCTTTTATCTTATTGAGGGCTTCTTCTATTATGCTCAATTGTTCGTTTGATAGTGTTTCCAATAGAGTTTCAGCTGTTTCAGTTGGATGGACAAGATCATTCACACTGAGTTGGAGTTCAGGGTTGAGGGGAACTGCAGCATAGGATGATAGGTTCATTAGATCATCATTGGCAGTGGTTGTCATGGTCGATATATTGGTCATGGTAGATATATTGGTCATGGTAGATATATTGGTCATGGTCGATAAGTTAGTTGTCATGGTAGATATATTAGTTGTCATGGTGATAGTAACACAAAGAATAAAAAGAGAGAGAGGGGTGAATGATTGAACTGTCGTTCAAGAGTAAAGAAGTCAAAAAAAAAATCTTTTCTTAAAAAAGAAAAAGGGAAAAAGAAAAGATTATGAAAAGTAGAGATTTAATCAATTGAAGGGAAAGGAAAGAAACAAAAGAGAAAAAAAAAATTCAGTCATTCATGGACCGTGTTTTCTTTCAATTTTTTAGCCATTTTGCAATGGTTTTTGCCCCGTGAAAGTGATTGCAATTGGCGTTGCTGACTTCATAATCACCCATAATACACTATCTATTCGGAGATACAACCAGGAAAGATATTTTCATCTAGAAGTGATTGATATTGTTGTCAAGGGGATATATTAAATGAATGGCTATAGGATAAGGTATAACAACAGAATATGACTATAAGCACCACACCGACTGCCCAAAAAAGAGTTATAGACTGATAAGAGTATTCAAATACTCGGATGATTGTTTTTTTGATTACGGTACTACATACTTGATGTACAATTTGCCATGATTTGAATGGGCGAAAGATAGTCTGGTATTTCCACCTGTATGAATATTCCCTTATAACACATATAGATTGCACCTATCATCTTTAATGGCTGTCGATTGATATTCAGAAGAAAATATTCGCACAGATATAATAAATGATGTATTATTTCAATATGCTATATGATGCTATAAGATACAGGCTGATGAATATATATTCCACTGTAAATATCAGAGCTGTGGGTATCTTTTATTTCTTCTTATGTTTTGTATTTGTTGGTATTCATCGACACCCGCTACCAGTATGTTATGAAACAAAGGTAACCGATGATTCAATCTCAGGTACAATCTGAATAACACAATATGGGCATGAGCTGAACAGTGGGTACTCCATACTCCCATAACCATGTCAATAAATTAAATATTACGACTTTCGACTACCTTATTGTAGAATCTGAAGGTGATCTGTTTATAATTGCCTTATATAGTAATTAGGCGTAATGTAGAATAGTAAACAACAATATGTATGTAAACAGATAAGTTTATTTGTTCTCTCTCTTTCTCTCTTTTTTTATTTCTTCAGCTGGGAATCACATACAAGGTATGTATAAACACGCGTATGGCATTATATGGGTAGTGATATCACTATAAGTACCAACTCATTCTGCCCATGTCTCAACATGAATGGTAAAGTCCAACGTACTATCAACACTGTCTCTGTACTCTTTGAACAGTGTTGAAAAGATCCTTTTCATCACACTTATCATTGACTGAATAATAGGTTTATGATTGTGCCCCTTTATTCTTTGTGAGAACATCAATAGAGAGTATTATCTGATCAATAATCTAAGCTGCATACCGAGTGCAGTTTCACAGATACTTTGGTACCTTTTGAAATGACTAATCACCTTCTCCTTTTCATAGTCCAGCATTGCATATGTAGTGACAGCTACTAGTTCTTTAGTGTCAACCGTTTGGTGATAGTAGATGACAGTCTTCATTAACCTCACATCTTCTGGGGACGAGGGTAATTTTCCAGGGTAATCTAATAATCTGGCCAATGTATCCTCCGGGATCACCTTACTTCTGTTGGTGGATAGGAATATCTCATTAACCAACTCTGTCTGGTTGATATTGTATACTAAAATGCAGTCATTCAAATCACATTCAGGTGTACTCGTATTTTCTATCTTCATCCAGGAGAGATTCCTCCCCTTTAGACTATTCAATACAGGCTCTATCACTTGATTGGCGTATTGTTGTATGGTGTCTTTACTTCTAAAGTCAACTAGAACACAAGGTTTGAGACCTAATAGAGCAAATCCAAACTCACCATATAAATACATGTCTATCACTTGTAATTCTCCAGAATAGGTATTATAGTCAATAACATCCTTCTCTAAACCACTCCAAAATGTGTTCTCTAAAGATTGATATTGGTTGAAAGCAGATCGAATGTTCATTGTGAATCTTTCCATGCACTCCAATTTAGAAAAGAAATAAGAAAATAGTTCATATGAAAACAGTCACACCACTCTAACTTAATGTCTATAGCCATATGTCAATATATGTCAATACATATCACACTCTATTCTATGCGAAAGGCTAATATAGGTTCTTTCTCTCTCTATTCTTGATAACAAGTGGTTTATGTATTCCATCACACCACGAGATCCAAAAGTGTGGCAATTTTTTTCCTTTGTCTCGCATTCACACTATTTAATTCCAGACCAATTCCCTTTTTTTCTCGGCCCCCTTTGTATCGAACAAAACAATTACAAATGGGTAGAAAACGGTCAAAAAGTGAATATTGATTTCATCCCTAGAATGACATCTTACTGATGACTCTCTTATCTTCTTGACATTGACAGAGGAAGCCACTGTAGATGATACTTCAGTTGAAAAGAAGCTGGTTGATACTTCTGAAATAGACGATATATTCAATAAGAAGATAAAAACTGTTCATGAAGAGAAGAATCCCGAAATAGAAGAGAAAAGGTTGAAAAAAAAGAAGAAGAAGCAGAAGGACGAGAAAGAGGCAGGTGAAGAGAAAGAAGAGGCAGTGGAAGAGGAGAACACAAAGGAGGTGGAAGAAGTTGTGTTTGCTGAACTGGCAGCTGTCAAAAGTGCCAAAAAGTCCCAGAATGCCACCACCCCTCTTCCTCCTGTTAATGATGGTTTTGGAGATTCTCGAGGCTTGAAAAAGACAAGTAAGAACGGTTGATCCACTATGGAATTTATTTGCTCATGTTAACCCATATTACGCATTAGATCGTACAACGGATGATGGATATCCTCTATATGATGTTAAAGATCTGAACATTGGTAATGGATTGGATACACCCTTATGTCCTTTTGATTGTGATTGCTGTAAGTATTCAATTTGACTGAAATCGACATCGTTTTTAACCATTAAAACATTAGGTTACTAAGTGTTCACAATGCGTGTTTAATATATGACAATAACACCCTCCCATAGCTGCATTGTATTATAGATAATTTATTACTTTAGTTTTACATAGTAAAAAGAATGCCTTCATTTTCATATTCTATTAAAATGCTTCCCATCTTGTGGAGGTATTTGTAGCTTCCATCTTTCTTCTGACATACGAAGGAATAGACTGGCTTATATACATTTGTCTTATTTGTTCATATCTTTTCTCATTAAGAAACTGTGGTGCACCTCTTTTGAAAAAGATATCTGCTTCACCATGACTATCCAAATAGGGTGCATTCATAATACTTCCTCCGTTATCATGCAGTAATAACAAGAAGCAATCCTTGATCATCAGATATATTCCTACTTCTCCTCCACAACTAATTTTATCAGGGTTAGTATCGTCTATTCATATCTATATAGTTATCTCTTACCTTTGCATATGAATATTACATTCACCCTTCATGTCTTCGGTACAGCAACTGCGGCGAGCACATACAAAAGTACCACAGATCAAACAAAGGGCTGAATGTTCTGGCACCGTCTTGCATTTACGGCAAACACGTTTCAAGCTTTCATCTAGTAGGCTGTCCAACCGGTAGGGTAGACTAACTAAGCGGAACTCTGTTGGGAGACTGAGATAGATTGGAGAATGAGTACCGGCTCTAGTGTAGGTCACATAATCTTCACACCAATCCATCATCAACTGCTTCTCAGGCTCTTCGAGAATAAACATAGACTCAAGAGAAGGCAATCTTAATGTACTCAATAGTTGCTCATATTTACTTGAACCCTCCATCATTTCATCAGTTGGCTCTTGAGGTATGAATCCATGACGAACAACCATAAAAAGCAGTGATTTACGTAGATAGGGTAATGTGAATAGTCGAAGTAAAGCAACAAATGCATTGGGACGAATGATACCAAAGAGATGCTCCACCTTAGACGAATCTACGTTGACGATGCGTGATATCGAAAACGCGAGTTGTTCAATATTATGCCCATCTGTTTCAAACTTTTGATCTTTGTTCAGCCTTTGGAGACGTTTTTGTATACTAGAATCTTGCAACATCGTTTCTACATCTGATATATGATTGATAAAGACAATGATGATTCTCGTGATGGCTGCTAAGAAAAGGCTACGCATGATATGATGAACATCCACACTTGGAACCTCACCAACTGAGAAACTTAACTTCACCAATGATTCGAATGGATCATCCATCAACAAGGGAGGCATCGATGTTGGTGATTTGATAGTATGTTTGGGTAGAAACTGCTGGGCAGCATCCAATGCTAATCTTTCAGCGACGTGGCGCTCACTTGATTGCCAGTTGGAATCCATAAACAAGGGTATCAGAGTATTGGTCATCCCAAGAATCTTTAGTAATATTTGAGACGTAGTGGATACGTTGTCAATGAATGTACCAGTATGTTCAACAGTCAAATCTCTGGATTTGTTATCCTCCTTACCACGCTGAGAAACTTCCAGATCTGCTATTGTATTGGCATACATCTTATGTAAATTATTAACACAATTATGAAGTTCCAAAGCGTTATCATTTCTTCCTGTCATAACCAGAGCCATAGCTTTCATCAACTGATTATACAAAAACTTCAGTTTAGTTTCATCGCCAATAACTAAATTAGGATCATTGATGTTAAAGGATTTGGTGGATTCGAACTGGCCAGGCATAATTTGAAGTGTTTTGGCTAAATTTTCAATGAGCTCACTCAATGATTGCTTCAGGTCAGCATAAGGAGTTTTGGGAGCCATAATACCAGGATAGGCTTCTTTTTTGCCGACCCAAACAATGGGCACCAATACATTGCCAAGTGTCTTACATAACGGACACAGAAGTATATTCTTTGGTGCAATCAGGGCTTGAGCAAACAGTCCAGTAAAGGATCTTGACTGATTATTGACAGATTCTTGATAAGTCTCAAAACATTCAGCATGCATAAGATGGCCACAAGATGAAATATTTAAACTGGAGTTATGAGCTTCAACGGGATACCCTGTAAAAGGTAGCTCTGTTCCATCAGTGCCCTTTTCCGATGTCCACGGATCTTCATAGCTAGAGGATGTCAATATGTCACTGATGGCTGTTTTATTATCCCACACCGTGTGTTTTTGAAGATTAGATTTCTGAATAAAACCAAGCATACCATACAGCTTATTATCTTTCAGGTCTTCTTGACATACAATACAGGTATCAGCAGGGAAGTGACATTTTCTCACAATCTCGACATCGCTATCAGAGATGTCTGTATCGTTTAGAGTGCAAGTAATGTTATTATCGACTTCATCCATCTCACTATCACCATGAAGATCTTCGTCTTCGTATAAATCCGCATGTTTCTCCATAAACATGTTCTGTGCATTAGCAAATTGAGACATGATTTCCGCTTGACGGGCTTTAGCTGTAGCCTTCTTACGTTCCATATCAGACATAGTTTCATCTTGTTTGATTGCTGCAATACTTCCTCTTAATCTTTCTCTTCTATCTCTCCAATCCAAAATGATATCTGCTGCTTGTACTGGACCTCTCTTTTCTATCTGATCAACAATATAGTTTAATCTCTTGTAAATATGGTTCAGATTGGGATCATCCAGACAACGTAGGAATACGATTAACAGAGTAGCATGATCTTTCTCTATCTCGTTGACTTGGATTGCGTATTGATCATTCACAGCATGATTGATAAAGTTATCTGGGGCAATAGAATCAATCACCATACCTTCCCTATATTTTCCCTTTCTCATAAAAGAAGCGAAATTGCTGGCAGCACTGTTCTGATCAGTGACAGCGATCATGGCCAAATAAAGTGCTTCGTCCAAGATGTTATGATTTTTGGAGTCTTCAGACATTTTAGTGTTCCATATAGAATATATAAGTATTTGGCATAACACAGGAGCATGCAAAAAGTTTCCTAGTTGTTTGAAGGGGCCAAAGGCAATGGACTTGTTCTTTGGGATAATCAAAAACTCTTCTGTATCCTTCACAATCTTATCGGGATTCTGACGATTCCAATTCTTCTTCAGGACAGCATGAGACTCCTCTCTCTGATTACGATTGTAATACCAGAAATAAGGGTCTATTTCATCAATAAATTCAGGTTTGATTTCATAGAGACCTTTGTCATTCAATCCATCAGGTGCTTTGAAATTAGCAATTTCATTCAAAAGTGTTTCAAACGACTCATCTTCAGCTAAACTATCAGGAATAAAGTTCAACAATTCAGAATAAGAGAGACTGGAAATACCGAGATATTGAATGATATACTGTCTGATTCGATCTTCATTTGATACGCCTGACGCAAAACCATGTTCAGTAACACATATAATGATCAAGTTGAGGAACTCCTCAATCATGAACTTGATCTTGCGGTCGTCATAGACAGGATGGCTCTTATAATACTTTCCCTTGAACCATTCATTGAGCTGAAATCGATCAATGATTGTCAATAACAATTGGTCCGCATTACACACAACAAATCCCACTTGCAACAAGAATATTTCTCGGTCAAGTGTGTTCTCTCTCATATTTACATCTCTGTACGATTGAGACTATCACAAAAAAAGAGAAGGTAAATGGCGAGATTTGATAGATACAGTTTATAATCAAACAATACCTGAATTCGAATTCCAAGCCCATTCCTGACCCAGACACCACAATTGATCTGATTCAAAGCAGCAAGTGTTCTTATGGGATAATCGAGTAACATCAAGAATGTATCATTTTCACTATGTCGGAAAGCCTTATGTATCATTTCTTTGAAGCCACCTTTCCACCCAAGTTCATACAGTAAATCATCCTGTAGAAGAGAAATGTGTTCAAATAGATCAGATAAAAGCCAGTGGTAAGGGTGATGGAATGAAATTGGATCCTGATTGATATTATAATCCACAATATTGAATACACCTGCATTGGGTGTAGCGATCTGATGGAATTTCTGTTTAACTAGGCCTGTGATAACACACTTGTTATTTCCTAAAAGCTCGTGCAGCATCTTCTTAATGGAGCTATGGGGATCCCATTCTGCCATTGCCTTCAACACACGATAAATACTTCTGCATAAATTGAGTGATGCCTTCCCGTATTCAATCTTTGCAACAGATGCATCAAAACACTTAGCAAATAGTCTACACAATTTGGATACCTGCAGTGTTAAATTAAAAGCATCGGCCCACGATTGAGATTCATATTCAACGTGTATTTTTGATTGATGTTGTATAGGATCCATCGCCTGGAATTGATAGATCATGTCGATAAAATGGCGCAGGTAGAGTGGACTCTTTGTGATTTCTGTCTTGACTAATTCCGAATTCAGCATGTAATTCAAATCAAAGACAGTATATACATATCGGCGACGTTTTATAGCCCTCGAGAAACAGTCGATTTGGGCATGATTATATTCGTCAGGAAGTATCAAACAAATATGATCAGTCAAGAAAAAGCTGGTCAGAATAGAGCAGATGATACCAAACAAGCGATATTCCTTGACTAGGAGGGAAGATACAGTGGGTACAGTCAAGACTTGTACGGATAAAGTGTTCACAGATACCTCGGGTTCTCTGTCCTTGAAATAGTATGCATCCACTAGTTCAGGGTAGTTACGGGCATATCGAATACCCAGAATAGGCCTGTATTCAAAGTTGGAAATGAATGTACCTATAAGCAAATCCTTGAAATGAATACGGGCTGTTTTCCATAGTCGAAGGTCGAATTGCAGAAAATAATCCAACCGAAGTTTACGGTTAAATTCTTTCTTAAGATGATTATTGATTTGTTGAGAGTGTTTGAGGGAGTATCGACTATAGGGTAGCCCTAGTTTCTGAGCAATTTCGACTTCTTGTTGCTCCAGCTTCTCTATATGGTCGATCCAACTATCCAAATTATACTCCAGGTCTAATATGTCACGGTGTTTATGCGATTTATGGGGCTTGTGGTGAGATGAAACAGAGAGTCTTCTTCGTTTGAGAGCATCATCAGTATGACTCTCACTGGACTGTTGAATATAAGATGGAGGGTTACTGGATTCAGCAGGTCTTATGTCGGTCGTAGATGTTTCAAGATGATATACTCTCATTGGCGGTGAAGAAGCAGAACTGCCGACAGCAGCAGCCTCAGGAAAATGATCAAGGTGTTCTTCACCAAAATAAACATCCAATGCATCGTGTCCACCTTCACTGGTATTATGGTCATCATCTCCGTGGTGTTCATTTTCGTGGTGTTCATCTTCAGAATGTTCTTCATCCTCAGTGTGATAGATTTCTTCCTCAATGTCATCGATATCGATCATCTCAACCTGCTCATCATCCTCAACAAATTCATCTTCTGACCCAAATACCATATCATTCTCCTCTTCTTCATCATCCTCAGAATCCCTGTCATTGATATCACCAGAATTCCTTCCTCTTCTGAACTTAGTAGATAGCCAAGCGAGATCAGAAACCAGTGCCCAATCTTCCGCTAACACTTGACAGATGATGTCCCGAACGATGGTGTTACCACCTTGCACCGTATTAAAGAAGTTAAATGTGCCACTCACTAAATTAGTTAACCATCCCAGTAACAAGCCTGCTATTTCTTCACGAGTAGCTCTTTCGGAGGAGGATATTGTGACAGTGAGTTTGATACTGGAGATGATGCTGGCCATCTTAATCAGACTGGGGATATCTTCAGACTCTTTAATGATATATCGACCATGGACATCCACAGACTCTGCAGCAAACATAGCATCTGCAGTGGAACAGCCAGTGGCACGTTTAACTACGCGTATCACTTCATCAAATGAATGGCTTTCATCGTTCCAGAGGACACACACATATTTCTGAGTCTCTTTGTTGAATGGCAGTCCCAATGCTTCGTGTAGTTGTAGTGTGTGCTCTGTTATGGTTTCTGCATCTCCTATGGTATCTAAATCCTCAGGACAAGCAGCAAATGTCTCCAGTACATAATTCAATATAACCGTGAATGTTTCCCGAATTGAACTAATTAATTTATCTGGGACAGTGGATAAAGGCTCTAATGATTGGGTTGCATTGGGAGAGGACGAATCAGAGTCATGAGGGATAGAGTGGATTCTACACTGAAGAGGTATCTTCCATGCTTCAGGATCACCACAATCACAGCAGCCACCATTCCCTTTACTTATCCACAGTTTTACGTCATGCCCTTCATGATTTGTGGCACGGAAGCAGGCAGAACACATAACACATGTCTCATCCAACCCGCAGTTTCTGACAGAGAGAACATATTTTAAATGAGAACAATTAACAATCACTTGTTTCTAAATGTTACCTGCATCGATAGACACTCTCGCCCTTCTTGAAAAGATGTCCACACTGTTTCCCTTGCTGGTTTTCCCAGTTCTCGGATTGTTCGTCTGGTTTGTAATCTACGTCATTTTCCTTCCCTTTCTTACCAAATACATTGTGCTGTTCAAGTAATAACAACAGATTATCACTATCGGCATTCTCTCTACCAAAGAAGTATCTCTCCAAATAGTCAGAATTGTTGCTCCACAGTGATCTGTAGCAGTTGGTAATTATATGTTTTTCGGCATCTTCAGTCAACTTGTAACTGTACATTAACGGTGCCTCTGCTAAGAATATCTTAAGCTGGGCGGCAGTGACTGGTGTAGTCATATGTCCATGCTCCATATTGGACATAGTATGTATTATTCAACCTTAATATATTTAATAAGTACTTGGGGAAAGGTAGGGAGAAAGTAGCTGACACAAATAGTATAAACGCTTTATTGCAGCAGGTGAGGCTGACAAAGAAACAACAGTCCTTATTAAAAGTCCTACACAGTCTGCAGTGTATGTTCCACAATGCACACCACTCACAGTTTTATTTATTTAAAATTAGGAGGTAGATAGGCAAATCGCTTTATATAAGACATGGATAGTGGGTGTGTACTCATATAAAGACTATAGCTTGGAGTATACAGGTGGTTTTTTGGTGATATAACCCTGCACAGAGACAGGAATATCCTAGATACACTATGTATAAGTATAATGATGATCCTATCTGATTTGAGCATAACTTACCTCTGTCTGTAGCATGGCCTGGTTCCATGTAACAGTATAGCTTAAACCTTCAGCTACAGAGTGATCACGAGAATAGTTCAATAAATGCCTGCATGAGGAAATAGAATCAATGAGTGACAAAGGAACAAAAAATAGTCCAGAATAGTATTAATATACTTGGTGCCCAATACGGCTACTGGTGATTTAGAGGCAATCACTCTGGCCAGTTTCAATGCTTCGGCTACAGAAGGTGGGAAGGAAATTTGAGTCATTATCACCAGTAGAAATAATTCACAAATTACCTAAAACTTGTTCTTGAGTATCAAGTACTTTATTCACCAATCCACAGCTTAAAGCTTCATCAGCAAACAGACTAGTATAAAGAAGAAGCTGAATATCATCATCTCGCTTGTAATCCCTTTTATAACTTACGGACGGCCAGTGAAACAGAGTTCTCGGACAAGACTGTGATTGCCGATCACCTTGGGAAGACGCTGTAAAGAACCTACATCAGCAGCAAGTCCAACATCAACTTCTTTCACACAAAAGTATGCATCCTTGGAACAATAACGGATATCGCATGCTGTCACCAAGTCAACACCAGCACCAATACAGGCTTGATGAATAGCTGCAATCACAGGCTTTGCACAATCCTCAATAGCATTGAAAGAATCCTGGAAGTCTTTGATGAAGGAACGTGTACGATATGCTGAACGGGCAGCATCGATGGAAGTGGGAAGTGCAGAAATACTGGACTCAGTCACTATGGGTTGAATATGTCAATGCTTTTATGCTAACATATGTCATGTCTATATATTTACAGTCTAAACCTGCAGTAAACATGCGACCATTTCCAGACACAACAACACAGTTTATATCGAAATCATCGTTAATTTGACGGAAGACCATCCTTACATCAATAACTGTTCTATGAAATACACATTATATTAGCATTCGACATGGAATAACATCTATTCTATTCATACTGATCATTGAATGCATTCAACTTCTTTGGTCTGTTAAGCTGTACATGTGCAATTCCACCTTCGAGAATATCTACTTTGAGAGTTTCGTATTGATATTTGGACATGATGGTTGGGGAAGAGTTGGAAGAGGAGATGGACGAAGGATTATATACAATCTTAGTCATGTCGGTGACTATTCAATATCCGATACCATGTGAAAATGTATTTCGCTCTGACTAAGGAGAAATGGAAGTCTATTGATTCCCACCCATATCTTTGTATCTTGTTATATACAGAAACATGCATAGTTAGGAGAAAATGTTCAGCCAGGGGATGCTTTTCATTTGTCAGTATACCACCTCTATCACTGCTGAACTGGGTATTGTGTTTACCCTCGAGGCGTGTCAGCATCTATTTTGTACATGTTGTGTATCAATTTATAGGGGACCGGTAAGAAGTTATTCACCATAAACAAATCATGACTGATTGGAATGTGGTTGTGTTAAGGTCAAAGCCTCTTCAGAATTATTAGTCTGAAGTCTTCTGGGAAATATGGTTAGGGTGAGAGGTTCCTGCTCAATCCATGTCTGGCATCTAGCTTTGTGATAAGGGGGAGAGGAAAGTGTTATTTTTAGCCCGAGTAATGATGGCGGTCAAGAACAGACTTAGTTTGTAAATGAGTAGTGGCAACAACACTTCTTTCCAACTATCAGGCGTTGTTTTCTCAATAATGAATCGTCTTCTACCTCTTCCATACAATACAGATGCCTATGTGTTATGTTTTCGCCCATGTAAATGATATGAAGTTTGCTGCTCCTTGGATTCAAAATAATACTCTCCTGATGTGATCACATTGTGAATTAATCTTCTGAAGATAGAAGTCAAATGACGTGGTACTCTATTTGCTCTTTTCTGATAGTTGCTGCTCCATTCTGCCAATAAGGGTGGCTATGTCGGAACTATCAATATACGGTTTTGAAGAAGGCATCTATTGATTCACCATTCATGCATAAGACTGCCAGAATATAAATTATCTAAAGGAAGTTTATTGAATGAAATAAATGAAATAAATGAATCAAGCTAATTTCCCGCGGATTTGGTGAAGAGCATGTCCAGTGCTGCAATGGTCTTGATCAGGTCTTTCTGTAGTTTGATTTCGGCATTAACTTTAGTGGTTAGACGTGCCAGGAGATCATCAATCAATGGAGATTGACCAAATACACGGGTGTAACAATCTAAAAAACAGACACATAAATATAAATGCATATACACTCTAATACAACAAATTCAGTTTACCTATAACTTCCTCGGATACATCCACAAGCAGATTGGTGTATCTGGGCTGATGAATATTTCTGATCAAGAAGCGCATAAGAGGCTCCAGTGATACATCATCACGGCCTGTAATTGCCTGTTTGAGGCCATCACGGTGAATCAACTCCTGAAGAAGAGCAACCACGATACTGGGTGTCTGACTACTTGACTTCAATACCTCATCCAGAGCATGGGAGTATTGAAATGATTTGATTAATTGATCGTACTTCTTCAATTTGGTTCTTCTGTGAGATTCAACTACGAAATCGTCATTGGCTGCAGCAGCAGACTGCCCACGCATAAAGTATTTATATGTTCCATCTCGAATATAGTCCTGCCTTCTCTCCTTCAGAGCCTTTTCAGATGATTTTATTTGCCTTTGACGAATAGATAACAGGCCATTAGACATACCAGCAGCAAGATGGGTATCATCTGGTGACAGGCCTACACTGAGAATAGGAGCAGGATATTTGATACTGTGTACTACTTTATAGTCTTGCACATCATAGATCTTTACATGTTGATCCAGCGATCCAGCAACCAATCGAGAAGCAGATCCATCCAGGCACAGACTTGTCACTGTCTTCTGGTGATTAGCCAATGTATGCATGCATCGACCACCACTCAATAAATCCCATACTTTGATGATAGGTCCACCAGAGGATATGACGGCACCCCCATTAGGATAGAGTACGAGTGATTCTATAGGTGCTCCATGATGCATCGTCATCACACTCTCCTTTTGTCGCATATCCCATAACTTCACTGTCTGATCATATGAACCACTAATAACGAGATTAGGGTTATCTTGGCTGACAGCACCTGCTCTAATATAATCTTCATGTTCCTCAAATATATTAATACTCTCTCCAGTTGGTATATCCCAAATACGTACAGTTTTATCATCAGATGCTGACATAATATTGGTTTTATTATTACAGAATAATGTTACTTGAGTAGGTCTAGAGAGGGTATTAGTGGCTATATCATCCATCTGTTTGCTCTTATACTTACAACATATGAGATCTGAAGGTTCTTAGAATAGCACGGGAATTACCATCAAACATCTGTACAAGGCCAGTAGCATCACCTGCCACTATGAGCTTACCATCTTGACGAAAACTACCAGAATAGGCAATATCTTTGAATCGAGAAATGGTCTTCTTGGGTTGGTGTGTCTTTGATGAATATACTTGCACTCTGGTTGAAGCAGTAACAGCAAAATCATAGGGTGAAACAGGTGAGAAGTTGATTGAAGTGACACTTCCAAACTCTTTGATGACAATAGGAGACTAAGAAAGAAAAAGTCAATAACAAACTTCTTTAACAAGGCTGAAATGACTTACTTTGAAACGTTTCCAGAAATTAACTTCTGAAGTCTTCGTTGTAGAGACTTTTGGATACTTTTTGATGATAAGCTTTTGATAATCAGACATGTTGAGTGCAGACTGTGGATGATCCTTGTTCGAGATGCTTTAAAGAAAAGAAAAAGAAAAGCGGCGAAGACAAAATGATTTCTAGTCACAATAAATTATAAGCCACTCCTCCCGATGTGGTGTTTGAAGTAAGGGGGGGGGAGGGGAGCAAGTCACTGTGATGGGCAAAGAAGCATGGATCACAGGCCTATTATCATGGAGTATCCAATTCTAATACTAACCAATCAAGTATTCTTAACAGGCTGTACATCATATAGAGTGGAAATGGCCTTTGATTCTATCAATTTTTCGCATGATGTATGGCATTCGAATGATTATTGATTGTGGTACTAATCAATAAATCATGGTACCTCCCCGAGGTGTTTGCAACTTCAAATGTCAATCAATAATCATGGGATACTGATTATGAGTTGATAACAACTCGCAATAAGTCTCATACAAACTATGTACATTGTATGCAGATATTTATTACCTAGGTGCAAAATAAAAATAGCCCCAGTTATCCACAGGTGAGATAGATGGCTGTATTGGTAGTACAGTCGAGCAAATAGAGTCTTTATTTATTCCTATTGAACAAGTCAACAAAGCCAGACTTCATGAATGAACTCCTTTTGTATTCCTGGTCATTTCTTTTTAGAGCATGTGTCGCCAATAATGACATTTCAGTATTCCTTATCTTATCTAACCGGGCCTGCAGATGAGGATCCTCCGTGTAGTTTCTGCTACTTCTTCTAGCAGGAATGCTATTTACGTCCAAGTAGGCATCTTGGCTTACTGAGCGTCTGGTAGTAATATCACTATAGTTGTTTATGGTTGGTTCAATCGACATATCTAAGTGTTTGGAAGTAGATGGCTGCCAGGTAGTTGCTCTTGCCAACGATGGAGTGGAGCGATCTGTTGGTATCTGTTGAGAGTATCGCTTGAGATTGACTATTAAGTGGTTTTGTGACATTGTTTCTTTATTATTATTAGCTGGTCTATTCATGTTGCTATTCAAGACTCTATAATTATCACTAGATATGCTGCTACTAGCAGCCCTTATTGGTATTCTGATGTTATTATTGTTATCCTCCTCTCCCATGTCAATATTAACTGGTGATCTACTATAGGATGCCTTGGTTTCACTAGTACTTTTACTGTTACTGTTGCTATGAAACGGGGAATAAATGTAACTTTGACTACGAGGGGGTATTTTTAAATTATTTGGGCTGGATATACTATTTACAGTGGGATTTCTCTGAATACGGGTATCATTATGGTTACAGTCATCACAATCGAAGCTGTTGCTATAATGGTTGCCATTGTTTTGTTTATGTTTGCAATGATGATTGCCGTTATTAGTATAATTGGTGGTAATACTAAGTTTCTTGCGCTCATTCGAAGACTGTGCAGACGAGTCTATCTCACACCTGTAATTGGCTGATGCACTCATAGAGATGGATATAGAAAATGCTTATTTTGCGAGGCTATTAAAAGATGGTTTTACTCAAGTATATCCAATTGATACAGAAGAAGGCGAAAAAGGGGATAGATCACAACTAATTTATAGTAATCACTTAATACAGTGATCACGATGCCCATTTGGGGACACTTGAAATGTCGTGCGGGGTTATGAAATGAAATAAGAAGACAAATAGGCTCAGAAGAAGTATAAATAGACATTAAATGGCTGCTTACTTGAGCCTTCAGACGTCTTTATCACTTCTATAGCCTGTATTTAACAGGTAAAATTGAAAGTGGGCTATTTTACATACATTAGACCAAGCTGCCACTGTAACCATTAAGCTCAGTAAACACACTAATTCGCATGGCGCTAGAATGTAAAACCCGCATTTAATATTATCAAATGATAGTTGATAATGTGATTTCACAGAAGATCCAGATATATAAAACAAACAACGATAATATATTATACACTTCTATATAGCTGTTAAGATCCGGGATATAGGAAAGGAACATTCTCATAAATGAGGTAGAGTCAGACTTGTTCATAAAAGATTGCTGTGTAAAAGAACTCAAAATTGTAGTGTGTGACAACCTCGTAAATAACAGATAATTGCATTACATATTACGAACAAGATATATATATATATATTTGCATATGTAACACCTTATTGTTATAAATAGATTGTCTGTATACAATGATACTAGAGACTATTGAGATACGTAGAAGAGCATGTGTATGCTTATACAATGTTCATTAACTTCATTATTACCGTGAATACATAAATCATGGTGTCAATTTGCTTCCCTTGAGCCATGAGATCTCTTGCTAGTGTAGTTCACAATGAATGATTTAATAACGCCATAATGATACTTCAGCCAATAAATAGAGATAATATGTCTGTTGATTACAGTTTTAAGAGCATTTATCTTGTGATACATTATCTGGTTATTATCATACTAACAATAACCAGAACATCCTTTCCTACCTGTTAACTCAATAAAGGGATTAAGGCTTGGTAGGCAAAGAAGTCGCCGCTAAGAGGTGAGCGGTTATTTAAATACTGCGAATTTCCATACAACTCCTTGCTCTGGTTGAACAAAGTATTACTTACAACGAAGAAAAGAAAGCACTGAGGTTATACAGGGTAATTAAGCTATGCTTGGGGATAGGTTTTACAAAATGCATTCTACTAAGAATAGATGTTTATCACATGATATCTTCATTCCGTACCACTTCCTCTATTTATAGGCCAATGGTAAGTCAAACTTACCATAAACCTTAACTCTGTACAAACTAGTTTAGCCCATTCTGTCTAATCAATAAGCTTACAATATAATGACATTATTTTTAGTATTGATACAGTGATCATGAAAGTTGAAACGACACAAACCATAGATAATGGTCTTCCTTTCTGGGGAAATAAAGTAATTAAGGCATCATTCCTCCCTCTTTAGTATATATGAGACATAATGGATATTGGATTCTTTGGTGGATTGATAGTTCTTTGTGTATAAATATTGAATTTGAGGGATTTATTGGTATATATTATTGATATGCAATGAATGTAGAAGGTGTTAAGGTTCAATAAGAGATGAACAAGATAACCTCCTTGGATCTAAATGGCATAGAATCAACTCACTTTTTCGTAGACCCTTTCAAATAGATTTCACTTCTCCTCTTTTGCATAATTATCATACTATAACGACGTCTTTGTCAGATCAGGTCTCTGTGCAGGCCAGAAATGGGTTCCTTTGACTCCATATACTTGGACGTACAGAAAGATGTACGGCAGGTAATACCGTCTTCTTGGAATAATATTTATTTCTTGGTCAGACTCTTTAGCCCATGTTATAACAGGGCTTACATATGCTTTCTGGGTGGCAGAGAATTCAGTGTAACCAAAGGTCCGAACTCTTCCTTTCAAATATTAGTTCAAACCTTACCAAAGTCATCCTTCAGAAGTCCATGCTCACCTCTATTTTTCAACAATCTATTCTGCTACCTATAGCTCAAGTACTCAACTAATGTAAACAGTCGATACCTATCGTTCATAAGCCTCAATTCGTACACCCTAAACGATGAAAATTTTCCATGATTTTCTGCTTTTCTGTATCATTTGATAAGCTTTTCTCAATATTCTTTTTTTAGATATGTATAAGCCCTTCCTATGAACAAAAAAATGTCTAATCTAGGAGTTTATCCGATGAAGTTGTCTTTCAATCAAAGACTCAAAAGGTAAATCAATAATATCATATAAACAGTGCTGCCACATGTTTAACCATGCAATGATGGTCGGTATATGTACACTTATGTAACACATAGTAAAGAGTCAAGAGGTATTCATGTGTATAAGTGTTGATAAGTGAATTAGCTAATCACTGTGACAATACACAGTAAAAGGGTTTTGCTATCTTTTAAATATAGCCATGTTGATTGTACTCTGCATAGTACTCCATAAATATTTAATAGATGGACAGATATTATGGATCTAGTGGACCCCCTTCACTGATGCTGTAATATATTCACACCTGACTGGATTGATGAGTAACTATACTTTACCAAATAAAGTCAAACAAACATTACTATAAGGATATTGAGGGGAGTACCACACATAGAAGTAATTTTCGTCCTTACTTGCTTTAAACAGTGATCCCTAATTAAGATATTTTCCTCCTTGGGAGTACCTGCCATTCCAGTTGATATTTAGTGAAAACAAGATCTCTTCTAATGCCTTTGATAATGACAATCCCCCCGGTTAGAGATGACAAATAGAAGGAATTTCAGGGTCTTCATTTGTTATTTCAAAGACTCTGCTTGATGGTTGAGGGCATATCCAGAATTCTCAATTGAATGAAGGGGAACTAAGATATTGAAACCAACAGTTGACAGGGAATTCTATCTTATTTCCCTGGCTCGAAAAGAAGGGGAGGTTATGGAGAGACAATAAAAGAGTGAAATAAAGGAACATAGTACTTGACATTCTCATTTGAATAGTGAATGCTGTCATCCTCCTCATGAATGAAAATAGATGATCTCAGACCCCTGGACAGTGGGGAAACAGCAGCCCGAATATTTGATCAGCAGCAACTCCCAGTGCCACTCTATAATAGTTATTGCGACCTGTCCCAGGGAGATGTAAACTTCAATGGGAATGCAATGATTAAGCTGTTGTCTCTTCTATCCTCTGAAAGTGAGGTATTCCACGTTTTGAATGTGATTACATCAAGGGGCGCATACTTGATACAGTCCAATCTTCTTTAACAGTACAGTCGATAACTCTAAATTGATATTCCAGGTCCTTCCCGGTTATTTGTTCCGGGTGGAATAAACATTCCATATGACAGATGAACCCACAGCTAGAAGCTTCAAGAGACAAGAATGACTGACTGAAGACAGAGGCTAGTCAGCCATTTTCCAAGGTAGACTCCTTTTAGCCCATTTGCATTCTTATTTAGAGAATCAATAACATATATAGCAGAAGATATGTTTCTCCACCCTATTCAAACTGCGATGAACAGGCATCATAATGATTATGGGAGTAGTATGATGATTATTTCTCTTGTTACATTTTAATATTAGAGTGTAAATTACACCAAATGTTATTAATAGAAACAAAAGGGGATGGTTTTATTTTTAATAAAAATAAATAGGTGATTATTGTTATTTTATTATTATTATTCATGAGATTTGTCAATGATTTTGGATTGTATACAGAATGGTTAAGGGAAGGTACAAAGGTTTTGTATGGAATATTTTTGATGGAGGAAACATATGATATCTAGGTATATTTCCATATATGGGCATATACATGTATACCCATATATGGTCTATATGTCGTTTCCATGGTCGAGAATAAATAGTGGATGATATCAACAATTGGTTGATAGGTGGTATAAGAATGGGTTGTCCCAGGCAATGGTAAAATGGAAATAATAATAGTAATAAAAACATCAGATCATATATCCTTCAATGATATCAGTCCTAAGAATATCACGATTTCCATCTCTATATCTGACCATCCAGCGACCATCAGGTAACTTGACATAGAAATTGGAGTATGGAAACTCATTTGTTTTGCAGTAGGTGGGACTGAAGGGTGGAATGACTATGGAAGTGTAGGGTGAATCATCCAATTGCTTCAGTTGTTTTCTATGGCGTCTTGTTATGGAATGCATGTCCGTGTCTGACCTTATAGATTCATCAGACAACGATAGACTACTGCTTGATTGCTGGCAGTATTTGGAACTTCTGGTTGAGGATCGGCTTCTAGTATGGAATAGACTGCTTATTTTATACCAGATTGAATGAGATGACCTGTTGGATGAGCAATTGGAAGAAGAGATAGATGAGTGTCTGTTGAATGTAATCATGTATTATAAGACAAATGAAGTATGGGAATAGAGAGTAAAGAAGAAAGAACTGGAGAATGAAAGAAGGATTTATAAAGAAAATGGACATCTGGAGTGTGTGTCTTCCGACACCTTAAATAGGAGTTTGAACGTGTAAGCTACTCTGATTGGTTGGCATTTTCATTTCATTAAGAATCTATTCCAGTAACTATAATGTCAAATATATGAACTGTATGACCAACACTAATGGTAAAAGAGTAATAATGGCCGCCAATAATGACCAACTGAGTCATCCAACATCTGTTATGAGAACATCTAATTTCATTAAAGGATACATATATTACGTAATAATATGTCACTCTGAATATCCTCTACTGTGGTGATTGTACCTCCTCCACTATAAATAGACTCCAGCCTGGGTGTACTGATAAGAATAAAGAGTCAAAGATATACCGTATCTACAGTAATATGGCCATAAATAGATAGCTACCACTCATTATGCAATTGGAGGCAATCCCATCTGATGACATGTGTGATCTAGATGAATTCAATGATATACATAGGAAATAAATGGTATAATTAAAATGATGCAACAGTTGGGTGTACTTAGCTTCATATTCTATGTGATCTACCATGCGTATGGCTCGGTATTTTTTAAGGGTTGATTCCACAGCATCTTGCGCAGCAATCACTTATAGGCAGAGATCTTTGTATATAATAGATTCACATCGGCATAGTTGATATTATGGTGTCATTGTTGATTGCTCAGCATTAAATCATTTTAAGATTTATCCAATCGAACCTCTCCAAATAATTGCACCTGACACCACTCCTATCAGTAAATAAGGAAAATGGGATCTACCTCCAATCCCAAATGATTGCTCATGTATTGAAGTCTGCGGGCAGATTGCTCAGATAATGAAAGATATCTGATTCGACAGTATGAGTGGAAAAACCATTTCTTCGTTGTTGTTTAGAGTCTGCCAGAGATCAGGACAATAGAAAGGATATTTCATATTCCAAATAAGGGATTGCTAGAAGTCCTTGATTTTACTAAATAAGTAAGCAACGTATTCAACTTGCCCGAGTCTCATTTATTTTTAACTATCAGCAAGAGGGTGAAATAATTTTTTTTGTATGAAGAGGGTGAAATAAAAGAAAACAAATTTGGTTAGGTTACATACTAAAGTGCATGTTTGTTGTACACAGCTTATGTAGGACCATAGTAGCAATCGGAATCACCCATATATCGCATAATTGCAGCATATAACATATGAATGGGATTTTCTCTTATCTTCATGCTAGAGGTATTACTAATATTTATCCCATGAAACTATAACAACATCCATTGATACAGTTGCTATAGGGAATTTCAATTCAGTGTAACCTTTGTTCATATGGAAACAAAGGCAGTTTCAATTTATATCGATGCCACTTTAATCATCTTTGATCATTGTCGTTGTAATCCATCTTCATGAGATATTTCAGCCAAATAAATGTGAAGAATGGGCAATGCTATTGTTTGTTTCTCAGGGAATTGGAGGCATTCATTAGAGCCAATACTGAATTCAATAAAAATCATGATCAATAGAAGCTGCGCTCTAATCTAGCCACAGAATACAATAAAAGACTGTATCACTCTTGATTTGATAACCTGTCATGAGCAAGCTTTTTATACTCACATAGGAATTTATGTAGCACACCGATCAATGAGTTTTGGATACATGTTTATTGCTAGTATCTATTGTATGGTTATATATTTGAAGCGACACTCTATGTATAAATATTTTATGCCCTCTATTTGCCTGAAAAGAATAATAAAGTGGGAGAGAATGAAAGGGGGGGGGTAAGTGAATGTCAACAATCGCATACCCACATTGCATTCACTGAATGAGGAAATGATAACCCCTTCCAATTATGGCAAACATAGATTAAATCTGTACAAATATGGCCCAATACGTGTATGTGTAATATTGATACTCTGTTACTTATTTTTATCTCTTTTCCCACCTAATTGGGGTCATTCAGTACTGGTACAAAACAGCAGCCACAACCAATGGATGAATATTTGGATAAATGGTAGTACATTATACACTGCGGATATGTTATTAATAGAATGATAGACAGGTAGATCGAGTACTTCTGATGCATTTATTAGGCCCAATTTTATCTAAATATATAGTTGGGTATTTATAACTTTTGTTTTGTTTCTATGGTTTGTATGGCCTGAACTGTGTCTCCCGGTCTAAAGTCATCAAATCCTTCAAAAGACATACCACATTCCAGTCCCTTCTTAGCTTCTGTAATCTCTTTCTTTACCTGTTTAAGTGCAGATAGTTCACCTAAGAGCATAATAGATCAGAACAATATTAAGAATTCGACTTTCTCCTACTTTACCTTCCCAGATTATTTCTTTATTACGAAGGACCCGGATCTTTCCATTGCGAGGAATAACACCATTTGTGATACGACAGCCTGCAACAGGTTTTGTTTCTCTACCTTTGACACTAATATCAAATACCTGGAGCAAATCAGCCTCTCCTGTAACTTGGGTAGTAATGATAGGTGGTAACATGTTACTCAAGTTATCTTTCACCTCTTCTAATAATTTATAAATAACTGAATACGATTTAACTGGAACTCCAATTTTAGATGCTTCTGCTTGAATCCGCTTATCTAACTTAACATTGAATCCGATCACCTGTCCTTCACAAGCTGCAGCTAGCTGAATATCGCCTTCAGATATATTACCCACGCCACTGTGTACAACCTTCACCTTAATCTGCTTATTCTGAAGGCCTGCGAGACAATCAACTACAGCCTCTACTGTGCCACTTACATCACCTACCCCACAAAATATTAGTTTGTCTAGATATGAAATATTTATCATGTGTTTAAATACCTTTTACAACTGCTCGCAACTCTAATCTATCCTTCTCACTATCCTCTCCTTCTTCTTCCTTCAAGGCTGATTGGATCGAGCTCAGTCTTTTGCCCAATGATTCAGGGAGTGCCTCAGTCATACCACGTTGATACATGTACATTTCCTTTTTATATGCCTTTTCAGCCAATCGTTCTTGTTCTAATTGCTCCCTCTGGGCCCTTCTTTTACTATTGATGATCTCGAGATCACGAAGTTGCTGTTCTCGTTGTTGACGTGCAAGTCGGTTATCTACTACCGTTTTTGCTATATTCTATTTATATCTTTAGGTTACTTGAAGCTGTGTAATAAAACTACAGAAGTATTACCTCATCTGTTGCTTCTAACATCTCATCACCAGCACTTGGTACATCTTTCCACCCTATCACCTTTACTGGAGTACCAGGTGTGGCAGCCTTCACAGGTTTACCATGATCATCTGTCATTGAACGAACTTTACACCATGTTTGGCCTGCAACCACAACAGATCCTGCTTTCAACGTACCTCTTTGGACCAAAATAGTTGCGATATTGCCTCGCCCTTTCTCGATTGCGGATTCAATCACAACACCCTCAGCTCCATTCTCTCTTTCCGCTTTTAATTCAAGTATTTCTGATAAGGTCACAATGGTTTCTTCTAGTTTATCCAGATTCATACTAGTCAAACCTGAAACCTCTACACAGGGAACATCACCACCAATCTCCTCCAGTAAAACATTGTAACGAGTCAATTCTTGCTTCACACGGGATGTATCCACGCCTGGTTTATCACATTTATTGATAGCAACAACAATAGGCACATTTGCAGCATGTGCATGTTTAATAGCTTCCTGTGTCTGGGGCATCACTCCATCATCTGCAGCAACCACAAGGACTACTATGTCTGTTACTTGCGCTCCTCTTTGTCGCATTGCAGAGAATGCAGCATGTCCGGGAGTATCCAAAAAGGTAATTGCCTTACCAGAGGGTAATTTGACTATTTCGAATGCATTTAGTAGAGTGTCCCCCTCCATCTACTGTTGACATAATACCTGAAAATGCACCAATATGCTGTGTTATTCCACCTGCTTCACCTGCTGCAACTGATGTCTTACGAAGACTATCCAATAATGTTGTCTTACCATGGTCAACATGTCCCATAATAGTAACAATGGGAGGTCTGTCAGATAATAAACTAGGATCTGCAGTAGGCGGTCTATGTATAATATAAATATAATAAAGACTATGCAATTATACTAACTATATACCTTGGGAACAAATCCAATGCTTGTCTAGAGTCTACTATAGGGTTCATATCCAGCTGCATAGCTATAAGACTCGATTCATCCGCATTAAGCACTGTATATTAATCTATAGGTTAGCTATTATTATTGCTTGAATGATATTCTCTAGATAGACATACTGCGATCATACGATGTGTTGCCCATTTCTAGTTCATTCATAGTTCTGACTAGTTTGTCTATGAAAGATAGATAGATAAGAATACACATAAATATTAGCAGGAAGAAATAGCCCTACCTAATCGAATGCCCAGAATGCGGGAGAGATTTGCGACATTGATAATTTCTGGGATATAAACATCTTTCATCTTGTTTAATGCTTCATCTTCTTTGGCCTTCTGTTTGGCCTTTCTGGCTGCTATCATATGTCGCTCCTTTTCTTCTTCCTTCGAGAACAATGCAAGCTCTTCCTCTCTTTTCTTTCGCTCATTTTTCACTGCAGCAGATTCTTTCTTTCTGGGATCTTGCTTTACGAATTTATTGACATGTCGTTCGTGTGTTTTGACAGGTTCACCAGCATGTTTCTCTGCATGGTAATCAACTGGCTTGGTCCAATCCCTCTTTGGTGCAATCTTCTTCTTAGCATCAGTCTCTTTTAAGGGAGACACATTCCAGTTGGTCTTTGATAGGTTCTTTCCTTTGTTTCCAGGTAATCCTAGATTTGGTTTGCCCAATCCAAATCCTCTGCCTTCCTTCAGTATTCTAGTACTGATCTGGAAATATCTAGGTCTGCTCATCCATGATCTGCATAGAGCATAAGAATCTATCCATTTTGCTTGATTAAGTATGAAAGAGCCTTTGCCACTCATTTTGATACAAGTGCAATTAATGAAAGGAAAGGGGATGTCAACAAATATTCCCTTTTTTCGGACCTTTACTTTTTTTTCTTTTTCTTTTACAGGGCTGCAGGTTGGTATAGGTGTTGGGTTAATTAACCAATAATATAATGGTTTATATGGATGAAATAACATAGTTTTGTAGTACTGAATAGGTGATAATTGAAAAGTGAAAACATGTGTTCATCTAAAATAAGTAAAAAAGTACTATATGAACAGGACCAGGTATATTTTGCATATAAAATAGAGTATAGTGACTGATGAGGTTGAAGACGGATGAAAATAAGTTTAGTACCACAATAAAGGTGTTGGGAATGATATACAATTACTTTTTGTAACCGCCCATACTCGCCCCTCTGGCTGTATTGTTTGTGTTTGTCAAGTGTTACCACGCATGATTCAACCACTTCGAGATATTCTGAAAATGAACATACATGCTTTATGGTTAAATGGACACTGGCCTCTATACTAAATGAGTACTCTACAATAAATTATAAGATTCTACCTCTAGCTCTAGGTTAGGGTATAAAAGGAAAATCAGAGAATAGATATTAAGATAAATTCATATCTTTTTATGTACTACGTTTATTTACTTTCTTCATGTATTCCAACCTCGCCGAATAAATAAGATGCTGTCATTATTTGATCCTAGTAAACACTCTATATTGAATCTATATTAAGTTTTTTGGGTATCTTATAAATCGATCCCATATACATAACTGCCTTCTCCAATATCACCCAATGAAAGTTTAATCAGTATTCCTAATCCAAGAGCCAAACTAACAAACCTTAAGAACACTAAACACCCTGTTCCCAATCGTAAGTCATTGATACCGACCTTCAGTAAGCGTAGACATTCAGCTATCTCTCCCACCTTCTGAGTACGGTATAAAGTACTGCATACCCGTACTATTTCTGCTGCTGCTCCTGAATCCATTGATGCTTTTGTAACTACTTCCCCCACCATCTCGACCTCTATCTCGACTTCTATCAACAATCCCTCTTCTTTCTCGGGTGACACAGTAGACTATCACACTCACCTCAATATGCCTAATTGGTTTTGGTTATGCACAAACGTTTGGATGCTAATGACATTCAGCTTACATCAGTCAAGGAACTTGCTTTCATGACTAAAGAGCTATCTAATTTACTATCTACAGCGCAATTGAGAATTGCTGAACTTGAATCCCATCTGCATCAATATACTTCTTCTGTTCCACAGAGCATAACGAAAGACATTAAAGATTCATCTCCATCCTCTTCCCCCAACCAGAAGGCTATTCAATCTAAGTCTGTTTCATTCTCTGATGTTACAAATTCTACTCCAATTTCTAGCTATGCTGCTGTAGCTTCTACTCCCACTCCTCGTCGTCGTACTTCTGTCTCTAAAAAGGCAATTGCACGGTTTATCACTCCCGTTTCACCAACCCACGGTTTTAGATATACTTATTTAAACTGCAGAGGTAGAGAGACTATCTCAAACGTGCGTTCTAAGCTCAAAACACTTGGTCTTCAAACCAACCGCATCTTGGATATATATATCCTGATTACAAAACTGTCGGTATCCTCGTTGACGATGATTATTCTTTAACAGTCGCTGAAACTCCTGAGTCCTATGACATTGAGATTAATATTGACTTTGATCCACTTGCACCGACTATTCTCCAAGACCCTAAGTACTCTTCCTTTCTGATAAAGATAGAGTCTCGAAGCTTCTTGACTTTTCCAAGCAAAATTATTACATTAATCAATCGCACCATCAAACTTACAGTAAACAACCTAGCCACTGTTCTCACCCGCATCATGTCCCAAAAATCAAATTCGATCTACTTATACAGCCTCGTCATCAAGGTGGTTTAGGTATTCTCAACCCTGAAACCCAGCAAAATGCCCTTCAATGGCGTTGGTTGCGTCCCCTACTTTTCTCTGATATCCCTTTTAGTTCCACCGTTATGCTTTCATTGCCATATCTCAAACCTACCCTGAACTGGCTTTTTTCTTCAGAATCATTTCCTTCATATCGATGGGCTCTTCTCTTCCCACAATGCCGATCTCCCAGATGGTCTAATAATGCCCCATTACCATCCTCTATCCACGATTTTACCAACATATTTCGAGCAATGGATGCCATTCCCCACAACTTTGATAATTGTCATATCAGTGCATATACTTGTCTTCGGTTACCCCTTACTGCTCTCATTTGTCATTCTGTTCCTGATTCTGACCTCAGGTACTCTGATTTTGTTCCATATCCCATTTTGTTTTCCCATCAACCTGGTGCATATAGACTACTTGGATTTCATGTTTTTACCTTGGATATTCAAGAACAGGTCATCCGTCTTCGCTCCCCGGAAGAAATAACTCTTTTTCCCACTATTACTAAAAAGGTCGTGAAATGGATTCGCAGTAGAAAGATTATTCTTCAACCTTTTCTCCTTGCTCTCACAAGATCAGCCCCACGTATCAACAGTACTAGAATGGATGATGACCCACTTGATCTATCATCCGTTCTAAAGATCTATCCCATCCCTCCATCAATTGTATCATGTACATCTTCTCTAGTTCTGCCATTCCTTCCTCGACGTGGGCCAATGAGTCAATACAAGAATCTTATTTCATCTCCTCCCAACACCACATCTCCTTTGCAAGCAGAATCATGGATATCCTTTTGGAAACTTCAAATTCCCTTACACGCTCGTACCATCTGGTATCGTGCCCTGCATGGGAAGATACCAACAAGATCTTTACTACACAAAATGAATCCAACCATATTTCCTACTGATAACTGTCTCCGTTGTTCCAATAACCATTTGTCGAATACCGACTCAATTACTCACTTCCTTTTCTCATGTCAATCTGTCGTTACAATTTGGGTAGCTATATTTTCTGAATATGTATCTCCCAATATTACAACTGTTCAACTACAATATCTTCTGGACAAGCTGCTTCATATAAGTGGTAACAATCCTCGTCTTTTTACTTTCATCTCTTGGGGCTTACAAGCCATTTGGCTACCCCATTGGAACGCAGTTTTTCATAACAGACCATTCGAACCTACAGCTGTAATCAATTTGACTTTCAAGCTGTATAACACTCTCTCATCCGAACTTTTAACCCCAGATTAACATGTTATATTCTATCTTCTTTGCTTTTAACTTTATATTTTTATATACCCAGTCCCTTTCTCCGCTCATTTTGACGTTTAAGAGATTTATTTAAATAAAACGGGAGACTTTCTCTTCTACAAACCAAAAAACCCGCATCATGAACATAATAATTGAAAGGAAGTAAAAGTATATTTACTTTAAGCCATATTCAACTTGACACTGATAATTTTCTGTAAAGACACGAATACATGATAGCATATCTTTACAAATCTTTCATACTGTACTCTTTTTATGTCATAATTTGCAAGGGGACTGTGCTGTTTAGTCAGAGAGTTCTAATATAACGAAGTCTAAAATTATGTCATGACATCCTTAATTTCAGTATACATAGCTGCGTTGTTTCTCTATCTTTTGGAGCTCCCTGTTAAATTTGAATAAAGAATAATTCCTTCTTGTCTGTTTTCATTTCTACACAATTCAACACACTCAGTACTTGTGCTGCCATTAATAACTGTTCTCAAGGAATCTTCCATAATTATACTTTTCATTTTTGTATAATTACACGAAATCTAAGTCCTAAACTCAATATAACAAATGCTAACCAGTGTTGATTCTCCTATTCGGGGAACTGAATCTGTTACGCACATGTAGACAGAAAAAATACTGTAAAAACTTTGTCACGATTTATTATAGAAAATATAGTAAGAATAAGATGAATCTCTAAACTCGACGAGAACAGGTGGGCTATTTATATTAGTTGGATTGACCAGGGACCAAGGAGTGTGGCCATGATCTGTAGAGGACGAATAACGATAGAGGTAAGTGACCTTGATCTGTCAAGGACGAATGATGATAGCTGTAAGTGACCATTTCTCTATTCTCTTGATTATTCCCTGGATGTTGGATTATGTTATTGGACTTGTTATGGATTTGACATTCATCCACGAATCAGATGATGCGGAATAGAGGATAATTAACCGGGAAGGATGTGCTATGTGGATAATGGATTAATACTAGACCATGATTGATTCAATCAATAAACCAATGAATAATGTAAGTGGTAAGTGTAGTGTATTCTTAGTAGAATATAGAATGCAGAATATAGAAATAGCAATAGGTCCTATTAGACTCTATTGTCAAGTATACATATAATAAAGTATAACTGCAGTTATATTAACCTGATATGTGAATATTTCAGTTATTTAAGTTATGTCAATTGTGTGATACAAGTATAATCCGTGATAGGATCTATATCTTTATTAAATCAACTGATCTTATCTTAAGTATCTTCAACAGAATTGCCCATCCATGCTCCAAAGAGTACTCGCTCTAACGTCTCTCCTAGTGCTATTCCTACGAGCTATGATGATTACATGAGTATATTCAATTTCAAAATATAAAAAGAAAAAAGTGTAAAGAAGACAGATAAGTTAATCAGACCGAAAGAAAGAAAGATAGATTTATTATTACAAAATGGATGAGAGTATTTATATTAAAAGTTATACGGAGAATAGATCTTGAACATACATGAGTGTGTGAATTGACATGATCCAATTACAGATGTCAATACAGGGGAACAACCTATCAAGTTTCAATCAGGAAGAATGTGGGATGAGACCATGAGGATGATCTGATCTGAGATGAATACATAGAAGTCTTCTAATGAATCATAGCCCATCTATTGGATACTCTTGCTACTCGGCATGGCATGTTTAAAGAAGAATTAATTGGGAAGATGTAAAGGAGGATTTAAGGTATTGATCATTACTGAATCGGTATGAAGTAGCTTATATTGAGCGGATCAATATACTAATTGCATTGACTTCCAATTATTTCCTTCTGAGTTTATGTACTCAATAGACATTAGTATGAATATGAGAGTGTCGATGTAGGTAATACAATTAAGATCATTGTATGACAGTTGAGATAGAACTACAGATGAGAATCTGGATAGATTCTGATACAACATAGATATTAACTATTGCGTATTACCCTGTTCTACATTCAAAAACAACTACCGGAAATAAACAGGTTTGCTTTCTCAAAATACGAAAGAATAATTGTCTTTAAAAGCAATCCTCTATATTTACTTTCTAACCACCATATCTTGTGTTGTATACACTTACTATCCAGTATAGGGGTAGGGGAAAAAGCATAGAATAATACCATAGTACTTTTTCATTTTTACTTGGCGTGTCAACAATAATGTAATATCCAAACATAGTTTGTCAGGGTCAGACAGTCGATTCGCATATGCATATAAAGCTGCCGACTATTTCGATGGCTTTATAAGATAATACTCGAGAAACAGACATCAAAGAAAGAGTATTCAGCCTGTTTAATATTTAAACCAAAAGGACACTTCTAGAGACTCTTTCGTTTCTGATGCCTATTATCTCCGCATTTTCCTAATTCAATAGGTATTAAGCAATTTTTATACTTAATCTATTCTATCCAAAGCAGGCTACAGAGTCTGTCATTCTGTCATTTGGTTTACCTACCCCTCCTTTTTCAAGGCAAAGACAAAATTAAATTTAAGCAGTAAGCCTATAAATCCATAGTTGCATTTAACCATGCCAAGTAGACTTGACTCAATATTCTCTATCTCATAAGATACAATCTTGAATGAGTTTAGTAACACATGTCATATCCAACCCATTTCCCCCGCTAAACAGGATCCCCGCCTACTCAGTCTTAGGAAGAAAAGAGCAATTTTATTTTGCCTGCTACTGAGTTCACCTTTATTAGGATTCAGTTCAACAATCTGTTTAAGTAGTATATGTAGATTAATTTTCTTGTGCAATGAACAAAGGTGTGTATTTATGTGATTTAAATCTAACCAGTGATGTTGTAGTTGATTGCTGTGTTCCAGTATTACTCAGCGTAATGTCGCTTTTTCTCGTCTCCAGGATCCTATTAAACAGTCTTGCTTCCTCCACTCCTAAAGATCATTATCAATTCGAGGTCGTGCAACAGTTCTCAATGCGCTCATTTTCTTTAGGCTGTGGCATGTCGCCCGATTATTTCAATTTACAAAAGCGCAAATGTTGTCCATTCGTAGCATTGGTTCTGCTTTTATCACCAACCGTATCTTTTCCAAATTCTCATTCGACACAGTTAAAATAAACCGGCCCAAAGGTAGTTTAGGATTATTAGATCCTATCCTCCAACAAACTGATTTACAGTGGCGCTGGGTTTGTTATCTCATTATGGAAGTTACTAGTATCCCGTCAAGTCCTATTTCTCTTCAAGTTCTTCGGTTTGTTCCTTGAATATTTTTATTCTTCTGACACTTTTTCTACATATCGCTTTTATCTCCTTTTATCTTCTTCTCGAAATTCCTTTTGGTTCCACAATCGTTTTCCTTCTCATAGACAGTACATGAATCCTGTTTCAAATCTGATTCAGGCCATAGACCGTATACCTCATCTCTTTGATCACTGCTCAGTAACAATACCCACATGTCTATCTCTCCCTTTTCTGGTAATTGTATATCACAATCCACCTTCAGATTCAATAGCTTCATCTATCAGTTCTCCCGAGGTACTTTTTGATTCTCACCCCACTTGCTTGCCATAGATATCTTCATATTTCAACATAAAACCCAGACCATTACTCTACGTGAATCCAACACTATTTTCTGCCGCCATAGAAATTTTTTGCTTAGGTAATGAAGAAAGCATATGGAAAAGGTAAGTCTGTGAGAATCAGCTTATTTTACTAAAGGTGAGTTATAATAAGAATAAGAATAAATATAATGAAAAATACAAAGACAAGGAATCCTTGAGATCACATCGAAGAGGATCTTCTTATATAGTTTCTTCTACAGTGTATCGAATATTCTACAGATGAATGAACCAATCTTGTAGTTAATAAGTAGTGACTGATTATGTGATTGTGAGTTGACTATTTCAAATGTTTTTTGTACATTGATAGTTGGAGACAAGTCACTATGAAAATATGTTAGTAAGAAGGAGGTGATTGGTGATTTAGACTGGTATTTTATATAGAAAGATAGTATTATTCCATAGTTATTCATACTTGACTATGTCTACTTGTGCTGTATGTATAATGATAATAAATAATAGGATTCACACTAAGGACATATGTACTGTATTGAATAATCTATTGTATTGTACTTCGTGATGTATGGCAACTGGGTTTGAGATAATATCGAATAGTGTACACTATAATAACTAGGATAAAGACTTCAGAGTGTAAGTGTGCAACCTTTGGTTTGCTTCATCTTCTACTTCTTGATAGTTCTTTATTCATCTAATTTCATACAATGTATCGAACCGGTCCAACAGAAATCTATGTCGACTTGTTATCTCCCTTTTTAGAAATGGTCAAATTCACCTCCGTCCCTTTTTCCAATACCACTGTGATAATCCGTCTACTGATACTGTTCCCATTGATTCGTCTCTACACACCATAACTCTGCCACTATTATGCTCTTCCTTGATTACCTCGTCTTTTCCTATCAACATTGCCGGTACTCAACGCCCTCCGCCTTTGCACCATATCAAATACTTCAAATGTCTTGTGCCATCAATCAATTCAACCCCTTCCCCTACTCTCACTCCACTTGAATGGAAGCTTTTCTGGAAGCTGAAAATTCCACCGCATGCTCGAACAGTATAGTACTGATCTATGCATAGAGAACTTCCCTACGAACAACTTCTTCATCAGTGGATGCCTTCTCTCTATCCCACTCCTCACTGCATTCTCTGCCTCTCATCTTCGCCTGTAATAGATTTATACGATCACTTTCTATATCTGCGTCCATGAAGATAAGAGTGTGGAGTTCTATTTTCAGCTTGTACATTTACTCGACCTCTGTATACAATGAAAAATAATAATTATAAGTTACAATACCAATTGTCATTATTTAACATCTAGCTCGACTCTTGTTTAATAAGGCGACCTCTTTTTTCAGGCTCCTTCAATTTCACATATTTTCTTAAATAACCAAATCCTTTGATCATATCAATATGAAAACCTGAAATACAAAGAAACGGCTCTAAGAGACTAATGCTTAGCTACTACACTTTTATTGCTTCTCTTGGGTACTCTAAATGCACATGCCTAAAAATATTGTTGATAATGGTTTAAAGATGGTAATGTTCATTGTGATTCATGCACCCAACTATGATATTGGAACTGGCCATATTCAAACGAGTCAGCCCAATACACTAGGTGTTCACTACAAATGTATCAGTGGTGTTTATTCACTTTGTCTAATAAAGAAACCAACAAGAGTATTGTCTAAAGTGGCATAATTCCTGCCAGTAACAAACAATACAAATAAGTGGTTCTTAATAGCATGAATCTTGTGGTTAGCACTACATTCTAACGATCTTCACCCCTGACATAGTCCATACTGCCTTGGGAAAGGTTTGCCCAAATGATGTTGACACCCTCTGGAGATACACAGAGTTGGTATGGTTGTATTCCTTTATCTAGTACTGCAACATTAGGTTTGAGAGAAGCAGCCTTCCCAAATTGGGCATCAAGATGTGGTTAATCTAAGCATTGTCTGAAATCAGCCGGTGTGGTTTGGCAGTGTAATAACCGAGGCAAGATCAGGCAGGAGAGACAGGTAGGTATTAGGTGCTTTCAACAAGACTAGGAATCTGTTTCAGGTATAGAATTTAATGAATAGAATTACTTATGATAATAAACTAAGGTGTATAGAAATCAAACAATAGAAGTTTTAATAAGAAATGAAGTGTAGGGATGTCTATTACCAATGATAAGGGGCTGCATGAAGTAGGGGAGAATTAATATATGCCAAAATGTTAGGTTAAATGAATGGGATATATTAAACGGGATATATAACGATTGAGGGGTGCTGGAATAGGTTAGGTCATGACAAGTAGTAGGGAGTGATATGTGGAAGCATGGCCTTGTTGAACCGATTAGCCAAATGATCAGCATACAATCTTGCATCACAGTTGATTAGAAAAAGAGGGTGCCATTACATACATTTATTAAAGACGATATAAGAAACAGTATTTATTTATTTTTATGAAAAAAGCATGAGACATTGTATGATATTTACAATATTTATTACAAGGAAAGATATTCCTTCAGAGTTTTATTTTTTTAATTTTACTGGGCTGCTTCCTCGACCCTAACTTCATCCTCCAGCTTTTTGAGGATTTTTTTCAAAACTCCCTGATCTTGATTGCTATCGATAGCGGTGGGATTGGCATTACCTCTGTTGAGTGATTGAGTGGTCCTATAAAAATGTCTTTGTTAATGGTTCAGTGAATCTCAAACTTACATAGCTGGCTTTGACACCATTAAAGAAGGATTCTTTAATATAAATCCCGAACAAACTCTTCCAGAGTGAGTTACTTCTGCAAGAGTAAGTTTTCAAGAAATCAGAAGCTTCTAATGCTTCTTCAAAATGTACAAAACAAAAACTATAAAATGTTGAATAAACAGGTTTAATTTGTAGAAGCTAGTACGTACCGACTACTTCTGAGTTTTGTAAACGTGTTTACACTTTACGACCGAACAACGATTGATCAAAACTTCAACGTCTTCGGCAGACATCCCTTGAAGAACAAGGCCTCCAATAAATACTTGTGAAAAATTTTGGCACTTCTATTTTTGACCATGTCAAATTGCTTCAAGACAACAATTCAAATAACCAAAAATTGTTATGTGTAGAAGGAACAACGTTGATAATTCTTGGTACATCTACTCCTTACAGATACTTTAGCAGTCACATGTTAAAAGCATCACGCTGCATTTTTATCATTTTGAGAATGGGGGGTGCAGACATCGTTATCCATATAAGGAATGTATAAGGAAGACGATAAAGGTAGTACATTTGAAAGAATCATCGAATACATAAATAAATTACCATATTTAATCTCATTGTTATTGTCATGATTGAGGTATGAATACTTGTTTATTCTCTGGAATGTTTCTTGTTCATCACATCCGAGCATGATCACGGCTGATTGCGTGCTTTGTGAATTTTTTCACGCGCCCTGTTTGAGTATCAATGCTATAGAAATGAGAATGGGAGAAGCGAGATTGGATATTCAGTCTTAAACATTCATTTCAATCAATAGAAAGAAGCATTATTATTCATAGACTGTCTTGTTCCCCCATTCACAGAGCTTCCGAGTAGCAGTAAAGAATGATAGATCGCTGATAGATATCAACAACTACCGGTTCTCAGTTAATGTCACAGGCAATTTATCACCCAGACAAGGCATTCATATTTGATGAATTGAGTTAGTTTGAGAAACCATTGTTGCCTATTGTAAGGTGAAATAGAAAGCTACAGATCAATTCAAGGATATTTATACTATGTCTACACCCCATTTATAAGTTGGACTGCTAAAGTGTGTATTGAAAAGGTCAATGTTCATGCCTTTTGGCATGTGACTACTGAAGTATCTGTGCCAAGAATCATCCAATACAACAACCTTGAACTTCTCGAATGGCCGCCTGTCACTATCTCTCGTAAACATTGTATTAAAGGATAAGACATGCAGACAAATAATTAGAATAAGGACGATCTCTTTACTGAATTGTTCAAGTCAATAATAATTTAAAAGAGTTTCATTGGTTATTTTTTCTAGCTTCTCACTGATAGAAAACTCGTTCCAACAAGTGTCCAAATATTTTATTCCCAAAATCCGGTATTCTCCTAGAAAGTTGTGACATATGGGTTTAAAGCAGTCACATCAAAAATTAATAAATAGAGTCAAATGATCTCGAGCATAAGATTCCTCTCAACATGATCTATGATTTGAATATACCGTATCCCAGCAATCCAACTAATGAAGACAATGAAAGAATAGAGAAGATATTAGAACGAATAAACTCAAGTAAGCTGACTGTGCTGTTACGAATGGCTCATACCAACGTCTTCATATGTAGTGCATAAAAGTACAGTTGCCTTGAATCTAACCATCTCCGAGGGACTAAAGGACATGAAGGTAGTGGATACTGTACCATGTATGACTTATTTGTATGTTGACTATGTAGTAAATAAAGAGAATAGAGCCTATTGCCCAAACTCGTTTCAAAAACTTGAAGCAGTTGACGAGAGTCACTATACGTGTTGATAACAGCAAGAAGAATTATCAACTTGTGAGTAGCATTCATGTTGATATAGCCTATATTTTTTATTGATATAGCAGATAGACTAGTGCAACACCCACCCAATTAATCGATCTATTGGCTGTTCGACCCACTTCGATTGAAGTATGTAAACACGCCTGTCAAAATTTAGATGTCGATTTGATCTCACTAGATCTAGTGAATGATAAATCACTGCCTGGATTTGTATCATCACAAGTAGCCATTAGTCGTGGAATATTCTTTGAGATATGCTATGGACAGGCATTTAGAGGTAAAAAGAATCTTATGCTAATTCTGTATACTTCATATCTCAACTATGGAATAGATTCATACAAAAGATCCACATTCTTCACCAATGTGAAGAGGCTAGTGGAAATGACCCGAGGACATAATCTGATATTCTCTAGTGAAGCATTGAATATGTTTGAAATCAAACGTCCTGCCGATTTGCGTATATTGTAAGCACTCATATCTTACAAGATGATAAATGACATCTTAAATATTCTATTAGGGGGACGATGTATGGCCTCACACATGATCAGGTAGAGAGTGCTGTCAATACAAATTACTCCAGATTAATGAAGAAAGCAGGTAAAAGAGACCAAGAAGGATATGATGATAACTCCACAGACTAAATATGTAAATTCAATCTAGAAACAAGACAGCACACATACAATGCAGTTATCAGAATCGACCCTCCTATATTACCTAATATTTCACAACAGGAGGCCAGTGGGAACAAGCGAAAAAATCCCCCTCAAAATAACAACCCTCAGAAAAAGCAGAAGAAAGGTCAAAAAGCATAGATATTTATTGGAAGAGTGTGAATAAAAAGTATTATTTCAAATACTGTTCATAGATGCGTTTTGCGTAATTCACTAGATTGTCATATTTACGCACTAACTGATGGAGGGTAGATGCCTGTCTTTTTTGTTCATCAGTATATTGGTTACTTATAATCATGGGCATGCTTAAGATACAGTGTAAATGGGAAAATATGACGGCATCAACCATTGTAGGTTCACTTTGAAAATAGAGTAAAGGTGTAAATATTACAATATTGCTGTTGTCGTGCTAATGGTTCGTTACCTGGAATTGAAGAAGTAATCATGATCACCTAACTTGATGGAAAGTGCTTCCAATGTCTGGGAAGCATCTTCATAGATCTAATGCGGATATCAGCATATTGTGATTATCAATATACCTTCAACTTTTGCATATTACCTCTTCTCTTACTAAAATGTCTCTATCCACCAACAATTGATTAACTATGTCAGTCTCCTTCTGATGAGCTAAAACCAAGCCAAGGGGGTTAGGGTTATGTCTAAAGTATGCCTTATGGGTAATCTCCTTCGCATTGACAGGCTCTAACCACATAGAGAATAGCTATTCAATGAAACATTAGTGGATAGAGTATGCATACTGAATGAATTCTATTTACCAGCGCAGATCTCAGTTTAGATTCACATAAAGCCATGAATGCCTTTGATTGCTCTCTCTCCTGGTGAGGTGTTATTTCCTTCTCTTTATGCTATTATCAATTAATATTATTTGTATATAAAATAACCAGCCTAAATATATTTACCATCGTATTCTTTACCCAATCCAAAATCTGCTGGCTGTCATAAACTGCACCTGTCACAGTGGCTAAGAATGGAAGCTTGCCTATCTAACTAGTTATTACACATACAAATCAATAGCACATTAACACCAACATACCTGACGGTGAAGATGCAGGTTCATTTATATCCTCGGTAATAAATTCAATTCCACAGAACTTCAGATACATCTAAAAATATATAAACATCATGTGTCAACGGTTGCTATGGTAATATTGGTAATATATTCTAAATTACTTGAATCTTCAGACAATCAACGTCGAAGCTGGTCTGACTCTTATCATAACCGGGTCCATATATAAACAGAGTATCGTTGATAGCTCTCTGAGGCTCATGAACAGAAGGATAGGTGATATAAGGGAAGTTCTTTAACTTTAAGAATTGAAGGAAAGAGGGCAAGTCCAGAGTGGGTAACTCACCGAACCGTGCACTGGGTGTAGTCATAGAGAGTGTTTATATTATGGAGAGGAAAAGGCTAAAGAATGATGGACCCCCCATCCCATATAAAAACCAAAGTCACATTTGTCCGCCACTTCCCTCGCCAGGCATCTAAATGCCCATTGTCACTTAAGATACAGAAGTGTCGTCATATTAGATGTTGATTAAGTTTTTATTTGACAAGCTATAAGATGTAGTATGGGATTTAAGATGATCTCTGATGGTTCATACAGTCATTTTCTCTGTTTGTCTTACCCTTCAGGAGTAAATTGTGCGAATAATTATAAAATAAGTAGTAACGTCACCATTGTTTATGTATCCCATATAGAAATGATCATCATTCACACGATGATAATATGTTCAGAGAAGATTTACCCACCCTTTTGTATCCATGGTCATGAGATGCCATATTAATGACCTTCCCGTTTTTTCTTCAGGACCTCCTGTTGTGTTAATGGGACTATGCGCAATGGTCTATGGGTTGATTCAGGCACTCGAATATAACACTGTGTTTTAGTAATGATATTCTAATTAAAATAAAGATATTAATTTATCTATCTATTTTAGATATTAAGAATAAAGTTAAAGCTTACTTTGTCTAATTTCCTTGAATAAGGATGATAGGAATTTCTAGTATTATCACTTCTGTGATGCACCTCAATATGTGTATCATATGGTGCATTAACAACCACGAGTGCCTCCTGCTGAGCTGCCATCATCACCTCAAACTGAGCCAAATCATCTAATGTCAAGTAACAGTGAGAAGAGTGATGGTTGAGGACCTGCTCAATTTCATGATCTATTTGCTGCTTGAAACTATTCGCTTTCATCTGCTCATTTTCCAATATCATGTTATCCTTACGCAGAAGAGCCAATCGTTCTTCTAGCTCCTTGTAGGATTCTGCATTGGATATATTTGGTTTATCTGCAATGTTCCCGCTGTTACATATAAAAAATATATACATACATAAATAAACATATGTGCTACTAATTAAAATATATTTGGTATTATGCATACATCCATCGCACATGATTTTTGGAGTTTTTTTCAATCAAACGAATCCCTTCAAGAACATTGGTAATATCGTAGATACGCCTTTTCTGTACTTTCAGTTGAGATGCTGCACGATTCAAATCTAAATCTCCGTGCGCACTAGAACGTAGAAGTGTGATGAACTTCTTGGTTAAGAGACCAAGTGAGGAATCATATCTACTCGAATGGGAATTAGTTGTCGTGGTTGGTAGTTGATGTGGCACTGGGTAAATAGTCAGTAAACAATCCATACAACTATAGCACCTATCTTACCTGCATCATGTTGATTGTTTGGGTTCACATTGTTACTGTTATTATGGCTGCTGGTCATTGATACAGGCAGTGGATGTGTAGTTGTGAATAGATTAGAAATAGAAAGAAAGGGGTGGATGAAAGAAGAGAAGAAGATTAGAGAAGAATTATTAAGATTTATAAATAAAGAAAAAGAAGGAGGGAAACGAAATAACAATAGTTATACATGAATAAGAAAATGAGGGGAGTTGCATAGTCTTAATTAGCATGTAGAGTTGTTTCTTTTTGTGTATCCATGACATCTGCACAGACCAGCAACCATTCTTTTATTGACCAAATGTTTATTATTTATTATTTTGATTAATCACTCTATCTTTCCTTCATTTCAATTGCTTTACCCTCCATTTCTCCCTATTCACCCTTTCCCTCCCTCCCTTTCATTTAGAATGTAATTGTTCAATCTTCCCCCATTTAATCCAGTGATCCCCCCATTTATTGTTTATTTATGTAACAGAGTAATCTATAATGCTCTATCTGGACAGATTAACATCCATTCGTTTGAGTATATATAATATCTGTCTATCTACCATTTCTATAAACACACACAAATATACAGACATTTGCCCATTTACTATTACAGTATATATAAATAATATCTCCCCTGCCTTTATTATCATGTACATTCAGATATAGTTTCTCCTCAATTTTATATTTATACAAATGTAAATCTTTTCTATTTTAGCTGGTTTATTTGTTCTTGACATCCGACACAAAACGACCCAAACCTTGAAGTGCTTCGAATTCATCCATTGTGATAGATACACCCTGCTGGTAATGTTGATAATAACTAGGCTTTATTTTATCTAGTTTTTCTATTGGGTACAGAAGATCCTCAACACTCAGCTGGGGATGTGGGGTGAACTCTGGATAATGATATAGGAAATAGCTTTCTGGTGATTTATCTGGATGATTGACCAAATAATTGGCCAAAAGAGGAAGAATCATCATGTGCTTGACATGATTACTCTGAATCCTTTCAGACTCCTTGTTACAATCCATGTCCATCATCTCGTTATTGTAGCTTCCTGATGTTGTAGATAGTGTAGATATAGAAGAATGTGATGAATCTGTTAAATAGGATTCTTCATCGTCGTTTCCTGCCTGATTGGTTTCTGGACATTTAATCTCATGTACATTTCTACACTGAATCACACTGTCAGTTTTCTTTCCTTTTTCTCTTTTAAGAAGTGTTTGGTCATCTTTTACAGAATGACTAGCTGGCAAGCGAAGGCCGACGCTACAGTGTCGTGAAGTTCTCTTTATTAATTTTAGATTGGATGCAGCATATCTAACTGTGATACACTGTTCCTTCTTTTTTCTGGCATTTTTCAGTGTGGTATTGTGAGTTTGTGTGTGTTGCATCATATTATCGAATCTACTAAATCTTCGTGTACAACCAGGTACAATACAATTGAACGGTTTCTATATTAAGGCTATTTAACTTAATTGTATTGCATAATAAAAACTAGAACAATACCTCACCGGTGTGTTTCCTTAATGACAGAAAAGTGAATGGAAAGGTGAGGTGAGTAAGAGATAAATACCCACTTGTTTGACGCCCATTTACCTTTCATGTCTGGCTAAATGTTCGCTACGTGTAAATACCATGCTGCAATCACCATAACCTATGCATTGGAAGGATTTACCACCCTTATTAATTTGCGAACGATTTGAATCCATATATCTTCGTGTTGTAATATGCATATCTGTAGAAAGACTACAATTATCAGTCTATGAAATTGCCCCGTTGAAAAAGGGTGACTGGTATGATCACTTACTAGAGTAAACAGAGTGTTGATACGAAGAAGATGAACTGTTAGAAGAGAAGGGAAAAATAAAAAAAAATTAAAAAGGGGAATTAAAAGAAGAAGAATAAAATGAAGAGAGAAAAGGAGAAAGAGATTAAAATGAGAGTAAGAAGAGAGGGTAGGAATGATGTGTTCAATGTAAACCAACTTCTTGTCTTCAAATAAAAAGGAGTTAAACCGTTATCGAAATATCCATTGCTACACTATAAACACTATATGCCCGATTCAACATAATATGACATACAGTATAAAAAGATCCGAGAAATAGAAGGCATACTTTGAAGTTGCAAATGAGTTCAGTCGGAATATTATTTCCCTTTATTTAAAATAACTTAATCTGTACAAATAGCCAACGCATGATTTGTGCCTAACGATAAGTCTACGACATGTCTTCCAATATCCACCTGCTGAGGTTTATAGGAATTATAAGTATGACCCAACCCCAGCCTTCCACTCGCTCCACCAAGTCCCCAGGTAAATAATTCCCCTGAAGCTATAGTTATGTGTGATTAATATAAGTAAATCAGACATGTTCGCAGTATATTCTCCAGTTACCTGATATGGCGGCTGCGTAGTCTGTTGTGGCATAGATGCGGACAATATTATCTAGCTCCTGGATGCATCTTAGTTCCAAGGACTCTATCAATCCCTCCCCCAATCCCAAGGCACCATAACCACATGTATGAACTTTTCCATCTGTTGTTAATATGATAGAAAAGGGACCTCCTGCTGCTATATCTATCACATCTTTAGCATCGATCATAAGGGGCTCCAAAATCTAAACAAGATAATACAATTAGTGCTAAAGTCACCTTCCTGCTACCTATTTCCTCTCCTCTTCTCCAATGCTTTCACAGAAGCCTTATATTTACCCTGTCAATCTTCTTTCCTTGAATTCCTTGTCCATATTCTGAATTACCCCATGTCCATAGATTGCCTTCTACGGTTAATAACAATGTGAAATCGGTGGACCCAGAAATTTTATAGATCTTGCCTATATCGTTCACATCCTTGAAGGTGACTTTACTAGGAACAATCTGATTATCAAATCCCTGTCCTAGTTGACCATCAGATCCCCACCCCATGGCATATACTGTATGATCTACAATAGCCAATACAATCATCCCACGAAGGAATGGTTGGTAAGATTTCATTCATCTCTTGAACATCCCCTAAACTTACCTGTAGTACTGAGAACAGTATTATCCAATCCACAGGCCAAGTGTTCAATCTTGGGACTGAAATCAACAAGCCTAGGTGTATCTTGCATTAGTAATTGACCTGGATTAGTGTTCTTGTGTTGGCCTAACCCCAATTGTCCATACATATCATTGCCAAAAGAGTATAGATATGTGTCTATAGAAACAATTGAATGAGACTGGCACTCTTAGTTTACTAATCCATGGAGTATTTTACCATGATTTTCATTTTCTGTAACTATGTGAGAATGTTCACGGCCACAACCAAGTAATATGAGTTTGTTCTCAGTTGAGAATACCCTTTGACCTCCAAAATTTGATTTCTGACCTGTTCCCAGTTGCCCACTTTTATTCAATCCATATGCATATACTTGCTGACTGTTTATGCCAATTAAGGAATGGCCCCAGCCAGTAGCAATATGGCTGACAATTCCTTCTTTCTGCTATTGTTAGAAGAATAGATAATGAAGCAAGGAACATAGTAAATACCTTACAGGTAAAGCATAGTCTTCCTCGTCCCTGAGACAAATAGGCTTGGTAAACACTCTATCCATAGTTCCCTTTAACAAGGGAAGTGCCTGTGTTTGTCCCCACCCATAGAGTATAGTCTTGTGGGAGGTTGAATATCGTCTCATGAGAGCATGGTATTTTGACATTTGAAGATGGTTGTAAATGAGAAAAGTTATTTTTTTGTTGTTTGGTGTGTACACCCAGTATCTGAGAATGAAATAAGTGAAAGGGGGGGTCTGTTAAAATAAGGTGTAAAGTGTGTAGTTATAGTGAGTATGTCCCATACACATTTATGATCATCGTTGAGAGTATTTACCTTCTAGTCTACAGATGGCTTATCTGTTTTTTAGAACATGCAATTTCCCTATAGAACGGGCTTCAATGATTGATCAACTATCTTTTTTCTCCACTTTGATTGGTCTAGAAAACAAATGCGGAATACCTTGTGTACAGCAGTCAATAAAACATGACTCTTTCTATTCCTTCCAACATGGCAACTATTCGTTCACTTTCAGAACGTCTTTCCCGCTTCGCTTTATATGAGTGTACAGCCGACTTATCCAGTCTTAGTCTTTATGAACACAAGGCTCTTAAGCAACTGGTGAAAGCAGGAAAATATATTGATCAGTTATATATGAGACAAGCTTGGTCTGGTAATGAGAAACTTCGTGAGAAATTGCTTGCACAAGGAAACAAAGAACTGTGTACTCTATTTGAGATGTATAAAGGACCTTGGGTAGATAGTGGTTTCTGGCCTTGTATGAGAATACACGTCTGATATATTACTTTATTTTTGGATAGGCAAGTGAAGATGAAAATGTTCCATTTATAGAAGGTGTTCCTCCCAGACCAGAAGGTGGTAATTTCTATCCTGAGGGCATGAAAAAGGCTGAATTTGAAGCTTGGGCCGATACTCTCCCAAAAGAACAACAGGATAAGGCAAAGGGGTACTATTCTATTATCAGAAGAAAGGGAAATGGGTTTGAACCTATTCCATATTCAGTGGCTTACGCTGATCTTTTAGCTCCTGCTGCTCACCATATTCGTGAGGCTGCAAAAGAATTAAAGCATTTGCATAAACAGGAATCAACCGAAGAGGGTACGCGTATTGAGGATTTCTTGTTTTCTCGTGCTAGGGCATTTGAGTCCAACAATTATCTTGAGTCCGAATTAGATTGGCTCCGTTTGGGCAAATTCAACAAGCTAGAGGTCACTCTGGGCCCATATGAACAATACACAGATGGTCTTTTCTCATTAAAGAGTGCCTATGAGTTCTATATTCATATCAGGGACGAAAATTCATCTAATCTGCTCGAAAAGTTCTCTGATCTTCAGTTTGTTGAGGATCGTCTACCTATTCCTGATAAATACCGCAATAAAGAATTGATTGCCCCGCCCATTGTGGTAGTGAATCAACTCTATGCTGCCGGTGATGTTGCTGTATGTACCCAAAGAGTCTATCACCTCAAAAAGACAATTCTAACATACATTGATTACTTAATAGGTTCCCATGACAGCTGCCTATAATTTGCCTAATGATGAAGAGGCTATCAAGAAGGGAGGATCTAAACTGGTGCTGATTAAGAATGTTCAAGAGGGAAAATTCAGGAATGTGTTGATTCCTATTGCTAATGAAGTGTTACTGAAAGATCAACTCCATCATTTGACAAAAGATGCATTCACCACCCATGTTCTTCTTCATGAGGTCTGTCACAGCAATGGTCCTCATCACACCTTATCAGGTGATACTGTCCGCTCTAAGCTTCAGGAATATCATTCTGCTCTGGAGGAAGCCAAGGCTGATATTGCTGCTCTGTTTGCTGCAGATATTATGGTAGACCATGGTATCATTGATGATGTGACACAGGAGCAGTTCTGGGTTACCTTCCTTGCATCTGCCTTTAGATCTATTCGCTTTGGAATTCAAGAAGCTCATGGCTTGGGGCAGGCAATTCAATTAAATTATTTGATAGAGAAGGGAGGATTTATGTGCGATAAGGATAGTAATTTATTCAGCGTTCAATTTGATAAAATAAGATCTGCAGTATCAGATCTAACTCGTGACATATTGATATTACAAGGGGATGGTGACAAACAGGCTGTAGATGCATTTGTTGCAAAATATGGTACATTGGGTGAAGAGACAAAAATAGCTTTGAAGCGTATTGATAGTGCTGGAATTCCTGTTGATATCAGACCTAAATATCCTTTACTTGAAGATAGTGAATGCTGAATTGATTACACCAATAAATAATATGTTTATTTGAATATATCTCCCAGCTGATCCAGTATCAGACTTAATGCCTTTCTAGTCTCTTCTTCCTCGTCATTCTTATAGTTTTCACCTAAAGATGGGTCCATATAGATATTATGGTTGACTTGGGAGAACAAGCCATCAGTCATATCGGTAGGATAGTATAGCGTATTATTCATTGAATGAATGTCTGTATCCAGGAAAGTGGGTGGTAAGAGTTCGGTGGGTGTTCCAGTGGGTGTTCCAGTGCCATCGCTCGCAAGTGATATGTTCTCCGATGACATTGACTGTTTGAATAATTCTTCTATAGCATCCTCACTGAACAGATTCTTAATATCTGGCATTTCTACAGTGGGTTCAACTTCTCTCTCGAATAAGGGTGGTATATTATGTACATCTTCCTGCCTCACTCTCTTCATTTTCTGTAGTAGTTCTCCCTCTGCCTACAATATACAATTCAGTCAGCTGATCTACAGCAATACCCAGATCTTACCCTTAAACAGTGTAATTTCTTTGTCCATTGATCCTTTAACTGCAGCAATAGATCTTTATCGACTGATAAATCTGTATAAAGACGTTTAGAATGCTCACTATGACAGGTGAAATATTAATAGTGTGTCAAGATCAAATATTATTCATCTTACGCATTGTCAAATGTTCTATAAGGATAAATGGTGGCAGAGGGCCGACGAAATGAATAATCAGTAACGGGTCTCTGTGATGTTCTCGACCGTGATTTTAATCCTCGAAGCCGTCTCTTTTCGTACAATGACTGCATGAAGACATGTAATGGAGAAGAAGAAAAAAAAATTTAGTCAGTAAGACCTATTTCAACTTCACCCTTCCCTTGTGACACTCCAATAGAATGGCTGAAATTTCTATCAAGCTCTGGCCAGATGTGTTGAATGTGTACTGATCAGCATTGATATGATAGTTCATATTCCTTGCTTCCTGATGGCTGATTGGGAGTAGACCATTCAGCATTTACTGCAGTGGATATGAGTAATGACTATACAACATAGCTTATTTAAATTAGACAATAGGAATGTGTGTAATGAATTAAATGAAATTAATTCTTACACTTGATGACTTCCAACCTGTATAAGCAGCTTGTAATCTTCCGCTTTAAAGGTCTCTTAGTAAGGAAATCGATAGTGTATAAGTTAATCTTATCGACGTTCTAGTCTATTCATACTGTATGCTTTAATGTCACACAGCAGAAGATCCCTCAATTGTGATAGAGAGAATTGCTTTCACAGATAGAATGAGGCTATTATTCCTGCTGGGTGTTTATTACAGTTGGACTTATCTCCAAAGAAATTATCTTTACTTTCTGTCCGTGTCTGGTTGCATCAACATATTTTTGATTTTAAGATATTGAATACAAGTCCATTTTATGCAAAGTTTATACAATATGTAAAAACTGAGATATGACAAATGGTAATAAAATTTACCTACCAAATTCTCCACACTTTATTAATAGAAGCACTGAATAAAATTTTGATGCCGGCTAAAACATCATATAAAACAATGAAAAGTTTCCGAGGTGTAGACATCTTCTTTCGCATCTACTCACACCATTATCATCTACTCTACTTTTGTTTATTATTTAGTCAAAGCCTTTATTTAACAATAGCACTATGAATAGATTGAATGAGGTAATGATCGGCATTCAGTTAAATTTGATATTTCACATATATGCATATGTATATATAACTATATCCACGTCCATTAAGCCTGTATATTTTAATATATATTACATTCTAGGTCAAATCTAGAGCAAGTAGTACGTTTGAAGAGCGTTATCACAAGTTAAATACGATAGGGAAAGGCAATTTTGGTAAAGTGTATTTAGTCGATGATAAACAGTCTGGTATTCAGGTACTACCCTATGCAATCTTTTGATATCATAATTATGTATTCATCATGCTCAAAACAGCGCGCAGTCAAGATAGTCGACAAACGTACATTGAAGTCAGGAGATCAGAAACAACATGCTATAAGGGAATTTTCTATTTGTGAGACCTTTGCAACAAATCTAAAGCATAAGAACATAGTTGAAGTGTATGATGTTTTATCTGAAAATGATCATATTTACATTGTAATGGACTATATTCCTGGGGGAGAACTGTTCGATAAGATTAAGCAATCAAAGGGCCTCCCTGAACATACTGCAAAGAAATGGTTCCGAGAGATGGTTTATGCAATTGAGTACATACATCAGGCATGTAATCTTGTTTATGGTACAACAACCCTACTGTTTATTTACCCATTTTACCTGAATAGAACAATATTGTCCATAGGGATTTGAAGCCAGAGAATGGTAAATTCTGATAACGATGGTATCAGCTATAATAATGATTCACCCAATTCATGATTAATTTTTTTTATCTAAATACATAGTATTGATTGATGCAAATGATACGATTAAGATATGTGATTTTGGATTTGGAAATACAATCAAGCAACAGGAAGAGGTATTGAATACTTATTGTGGTAGTCCATTTTATGCAGCACCTGAAATGGTTACTGCTACACCCTATATAGGTCCACCTGTCGATTTATGGAGCTGTGGTGTTATATTATTTGCCATGTTAACAGGATCATTGCCATTTCAAGGGGACGATATGCCTGTTCTATTTCAAAAGATCAGTAAAGCACAGTATGTAATTCCTCATTATGTGTCACGGGATGCATCTGATCTGATCAGAAAGCTATTATGTAAAGATCCAGCAGATAGAATTACTGCTACCGGCTGTCTTACACATGCCTGGTTAAGACTACCTTGTCAGGAACGTAATTCACAATTAGAAACCTCCCAGCTCTCCATGACCAGCCGCATAACAACCACTTTCACGACAAGAAAGAAGGTTACCCAGTATTCCGAGAATTCACTATCTACGACAGCGAATGAATCATCATACTCAGCCAATAACAAATCTTATCAATTCGTGAAAGATCATTTTTCATCTAAAATAGATGACATTGAAGAGGAGCATTCAATGAATCCAGATAAGAAGGCAAGCGCCCCCTTGTTCATTACCCGCCTTTTCCGGAAGAAGGTCCAAATTGTGCCCACCACCCCTATTAAGCAGGGCAGTAATGAAAAGAAGCTACTGAAGACTCGTGTGATGGGAAAATTCAAGGGATTCTTCAAAATGTCATTTCAGAAAAGAATTGAATGAGCTTATTTATCTAGTTCATACCCTCATACCACCCCCTAACTATTTATATTCTATCTTTTTATATTAAATCAATATGCAATTGTCATAAGTTCTATCTTCTGATGCTTGCAGTCAATTAGAGAGAAGTGATCGAAGATAGCAGCAGTAGAGTATATGAGTGATTCATTCGGCAAGAGTACAGCTAGTTTAGCTGACACTTAAGCTGACAAGTGGTTATTTTGGATATTCAAAATTACCATACTCAGAGTCTACTTCTCAATAATTCATTCTCATTGCCCAGTACCTATGTTTCGGTAATTGCTTCATTAGAAGTCATTTCGCCCATCCCCTGAGTTACAGCACAAGCTTATCTTGAGAATAAAGAGGATTTATTCGAGATTAGGATGACTATGCGTATATGCAACGATATCTATTTTTAATATACATTATATGCATAAAATGGGTGCCTATTTATTCCTCCTTCAAGATGTTCTTTCTAATGAATCCAGAGACAGTTTCGAAGACTACCAACAAAATACCACCGCTGTAAATAGATGTTGGGTGTTAGCGTATAGAATGAAAGCATATTAACATCACTTACCCAGGACCCAATCTCAAAACCTTGGGCAAGAAACCTCTGTACAAAGCAGCAACACTACATTGAATGATTAGTCTCTGTTACCCTATCCCCACCTGCATAATCTCTTACCCTTCTTCCTTGGCAACAGTGACAATACCAGGAACAGTCCAGTTGTATTTCTTGGGGCCAACTCCATTGTAAGATTGCACACGGGTCTTAACCACGTCAAAGGGTGTATTGGTGAAGGTTGCTACAATACCACCCACGGTACCAGCAGCAAAGTTGGTCATACGTTGTTGATTGGGATCCTATGTTGCTTTCTTGTTTAATGTGGTGAAGATAGATAAGGTTATAATACTATTTTTACCTTTGATTTGGGCAAGAGTTCTTTCACCTTGAAGATCAAACCAAAGTAGGCACCATTCCAAACAGCATGACGCCACATAGTGGCTTCCAAACCATTGAATAAGGCCAATGATCCTTCAGCAGCAATAATCTTTCGGAAGGTATCAGCTGTGCCATTATATTTGCCAATCTAATCAATACCAATACCCAATTAGAAGTTACACACTATAACTCTGATAGCGGATACTTACGTTGGCTCTATCCTGCATTCTAACCTTGACCAATTCAAAGGGTACAATAATAAATGCTTCAGTGATACCGGCACTTACACCAGTCAATACAGATAAGGATTGGGTGACCTTTTCAAATCCAAAGAGCTTTTTATAGAGAATAGTGTATTGTTCATTGGCAGCAAACTTGGTGGCCCGTTTAGGTGCTTCTACCATAATTGGGGGTAAAATACCACGATAGAGAGATCCAGCACTATTATATGAGCATTATTTAAATTAACTTCTGAACTTCCACATCCAATTCCCTCTTACCCCTCGTTCTTGATCATATTCTTGACAGTAGTGACAATACCAGTACTGGCACCAGTGCTCAATTGAGCTCTTGTCTTAACCACTATGATCAGTCGTTAGCCATTTGATGAGATTAATGGTATAATAATGAGTCATATTTACCATCTAAAGGATACATAACCAATATCTCGGAGACACCGGCAATAGCACCAGCCAAGAACTGGAATCCAAAGGGGAGAGCTTGAAAATAGGTAGATTAGAATAGTTTGATGTTTTTACATGCTATAGACCTACGTTTTTGTACTGTATCAGACATATGAAGTGAATAGAGGAAGTGTAAGAAACAAGAAGAGGGGATTGAAGAGGGAAAAAAAGGGCCTTTTGAAATAAATTGAAAGTTATGCCCTCACTCCGCTCTATGTAAATAAAAACAGTCATTATCTACTTTCAGGTTACCTTAGGAAACGAATCTAACAGATTCTTGTGAGCCAATAACAGCCCTTATGTTGAGATATGTGTCGTACTTATTCCATAGGCGAGGGGCCTGTTATAGGCACCATCCACTATAAGTTCATAAAAAACCCTAAAAGGGTCAAACTATACAATGGAATATGTTATTGTCCATAATTACCATTCATGAAGTTGAATGTTATGGTTACCAAAATGCATTAAAAGGTAGTCTGGGGTGAGGGGTATTAATTTGAACACCGATAGTTTGACTATGATCAGAATAAGCTCGGCTTTTGCCCTCGCTCATTAGGAGATATTCAGCTGCTATCAAGGTTGAACGAGAGTATCACAATCAATCAGGTGTTGGTATATTAACGCACATTATAAAAAGCCAAGGGACAATCGGGGTATGTCAAATTCTGACAAGAGTGAACTATTCAGTTTAAATAGTAATATCAAACCAGGAAACCAGCAAATGAAAATGAATCATATTGTGGTATTTCCATGCTTTATAAAATGCATAAGCAGCTAAAAATACTAAACTGTCAATGATTTTCAACTGGTTATGATAACAGTATAACAATAACACTAAATCAAGTAACGACAGGTACAATGATTTACGGAATGAATGGTACACACAAACCATATGTCATTCGCTCTATATATGCAAGTCATATCAATGTTCAAAAAGCATCTCATAGTGAATAACCATAAGCTTAGATTGTCATAGAACGAAACTTTGTCTGGGAGATAGAAATAACAAGATCTGGAAAGTCACTTCATGCCCTGATCACAATTTTTAAGAAATAAATCTCTTTCATGGCTACTCACAAGTCAAATAGTTTTGTGCTTGCCAATCACTGTCAAGTCATTGAGAATTCTAATTCTCGAGATATATGCAGATGTTGGGTATGGACAGTTATTGAATGTGTCCTTTGGGGGAGTTATTGAACTGACTACGTATGATAGTCAATGGTGATCTCCGTGAGTGAAGATCTACCAAGTGCTCTTATTCAAAGTAAGATATTAATTGATCTTTAAGAAAAGATATTCTGAGACTGCTATTTAGAAGACAACACTGAAATAACCTCTTCAAATGAAGTTTTCAGAGAAAGCAACCACCTCAATATTCACTTCTGATGTAACATGTAATGTCAGAGCATTGTAAATCATAAGCCATTGTATCAATCATCCATTCAACACTATGGGATCTTGAAGATACAGAAGAGGGGCAGGTACATAATCGATATTTGGAACAAGGAATAACGAATGTGAAATATCACTCTAATAAAGAGAAGTAACGGATAAACTAAAGAGGTCAGTGTTTATTATTGCCAATCGACCCAATTGTTGGTACATTAACTTATACCATCTAAGAATGGGTTTACAAGTGTGAGATACTCAGAAACTTCAACTGGTTATTTTGCAATGATTACTTATGCATAAATCTATCTGTTTCACTAATCTCTGTAATAAGTAAGTCTATCATGTGTTTATCAGTTTTTTTCGTGTCATTAGCAATCCCTGGTATTTCCTACTGCTTAAGTGACAAGGATCAAATACTCCCCAGGTTGAGCTTATACGTACAATGTATGACCATTATTACCTATTCAATCTCAGGGATATTTTCCACACATGAAATACCCATTTTTGAATATTTGATGATCCAATATGATGACTTTGAATCGTGTCATAGTGTTTTTACCTATCGATAAGCAAGTTAAAGTAAAATAACCACTCTTCTCTTACCTGGAGGGCGAATCTGTTCATCGACAGCAATGGGTTGCCTGGATAAGGAAAAATAAATTAGGGTTTTTTTTAACTTTTCCCTCTGCCTGTAAATTTCATATATAAAATTACCAACTTCATTTAATTAATACACTTCTCACTCTCTTTATCCTTACTATTACCAAATATGTCTGTACAAGATGAAAGAATAGCCTATTTTACCACTCTCTGTGAAGAGTTCTTTAACCCCAAAAGTTCAAATGAGCGAGATCAGATACAGAATATACTAGAGTGTAGTTTTCCTACCTTCTCACTCGATTCCTCATCCTTACAGACCATAGAAGGTATACCCTCGTTTGGTATACAGACCCCCACTGACACAGCAAGTGCCTTAAGAGTGCTACTCGAGAACTCCCCTAATCCATACGTACAAATGTTTGCTCTTGCTCGATTGAAACAGCTGATTATGACACAGTTCACAATATTTGATACTGATACCAAACTACAATTACGTAAATAGAGATAACACAGCTGATATATTGGCTCTAATAATATGATAATCCCTTCTATTAGGTACTTTTCTGCTGGAATATGCTTATATTCATCCTGATTTACAGTCATTTGTGATAATACAATTAGGCTCAGTATTGGCCTTGTTAACTCGATTTGGTTGGTTAGATCACAAAGATTATCAGAATGTGTATCAAGATATGAGCCAGTTCTTACAGGTAATATGATAAGAAGAAGCAGAAGAAGTAAGCATATATATTTTGATCTGACTGGGATGTCATTACAGGCTTCTGCTGAACATCGTATAGTGGGAATACAGATACTATCTATCATTGTGCAGGATGTGAACACTACTTCTTTACCCAAGTTCTCTGCTAAATTCAGGAAAGCAGGTAAATAGAGCACTCGAAACAAGTAACAGAAAATGTCTAATATGAATCGCCCTTATCAGCTACTGGATTGAGGGATACTCAATTACTGGACATATTCGAGAAGGCCTTCTTAATTCTAAAGGGCTTACTCAATCATACAATACCATTTGATAAACGTAAGTAAAGCCATCCCCATATCCTATTGAACTCATTTAACCCCTTTATATTTATTATTAGCTGATCAAGAGAACAGAACAAAGGATGTTACCCTGAACTTACTTTTAAAGTGTTTATCATATGATTTTGCTGGAACCAATTTAGATGAAGCAGGTGAAGATACCGGGATGGTGCAGGTACAGTCTTATATTCTATATGTAGTTGCAGATAAGCATAGTAATTAACTTCTATTTGCATATAATAGATTCCTTCTGCATGGAAGACCATTTACGAGAAGGACGAATTTGTGCCTACTTTCTTCAAGGCTTACAATGACTTTGAACCCCCTTATTGTAGTAAGGTAATGGAATGTTTAGTTCAGATTGCAGCAACCCGTAAGGCTCTGTTTACAGGGGAAGAAGAGAGATCGAAGTTTGTGCTGACTATCATGCAAGGTATCAGAGAAATCGCATTATCTTCCCATGGTTTGAGTGACCCTGATTCATTTAATGGATTTTGTCGCCTTTTACAAAGGTTTAGAACATCCGCTCCTTTGAATGAAATGGCTGAGAAACCGGGCTATATGGAATGGATGGGGTTAATTGCAGATTTCACTCAGAAGGCATTTCAGAACTGGACTCCTACCTCTACCTGTTTCTATCTATTAAACTTCTGGTCAAAAATAGTACAGAATATGGCTTATTTTCAGCAAGTGGGGGATGAACCACTAAAGAAACTGGAGAATATCACTGTGGAATTAACAAGAACCTTTATTGCCACCCAAATTGAGAATGTACCAGTTATAATCGAAGAGATGCTGGATGGTAAGACATCAATAAAAAGGGGCAAAAGAAGGGGAGCGTCTATTAATAGAAAGTATTAAACTTCTTTTGACTTAAGATCCTCTGGAAGAAGATGAAAATCTGATTGAAACATTAAATATGTTGGGTCAGATTGCTCGCTGTCAATATGAAAGATCATCCGCAGCCTTGATTGACATATTCGATCCAATTGCCAATCGATATCAGGTAAGATATAAGAGGATAATTCGATTAAAATGGGTAATGTTTAATGCAAGTATAATGGGATAGGAACTGATTAATCAGGCAAGTATGGGTACAGTGAGTGGTGAAAGTCTAAGAGAAGCCATGCTGGTGTTTGAAAGTCAATTTTCCTGGTTGGTTTATTTCATGGCTGTGTTTGTAGGCAGTCGACCTGTAAGTAATATAGTTTAAGGAAAGATCTAAAAATGAGATTAAGGATTAACAAAAGGCCATATACAACAGGCGTATCTGAATTCTGATGAGTGTGATGCAGTTGATGGTGAATTAACGACAAAAGTTATTCAGCTGATGGAGGTCAATCAATCCTTGGTACAGGGTAATTCAGTGCAGTTGAATGAAAAACTCGATTCTGGTATTATCTACTTCTTTTCACAATTCAGGAAGTCATATGTGGGAGAATCAAATGATAAATTAGTCTATAAGAAGCTCAATGATGTATTTGGAATGGAAGGGCAGACCGATATGTTAAATTTGATTGTAAGAAAAATGTAAGAGAAACAAAGAAGAAAAAGGGATGTGTGGGAATGGATATTAACAAACGACTTCTCTTATAGCATAACAAATCTTCAGTGCTGGGGTGAAAGTCAGATTCTTATTCGTAAAACGCTTGAATTATTTAATGACCTTGCAAGCGGCTATAGTGCATTGAAGAGCTTAAGGGAGATAGAGACTACAACACTTATCATGCACAATCATTTGTCTAATGAGTTTTCCTTTTTTAACAATGACAATCATCGTCAAAGTCGAATGCTGTATTATCGAGTATTATGCAAGATATTATTTGCAGAAGAGAACTGCGAGAATGAGTTTTATGAATTTATGAAGCCATTTGAAATAAGGTTGGAACGATTATCGATGTTTACAACCCTTGAAGAATTCAGACAACCAGATGTTCATGTAAGTAATCGACAGTGTGTATATAACCAGTTATTAAACTCTTGTTTTATTCTAGCGTGCATTGCAGGATATCTTTCGAGATCTTCGTGCCTTTATTTCACCTATCCAGAGTCGTAGAAATTACCTGATGTTTTTTAATTGGTTTTACCCTGATTATATGCCAGTATTATTGAGGGGACTACAGGCTTGGGCCCCTGACCCATCCGTCAACTCCCTTCTGAAGTTCTTTGCCGAGTTTGTTCATAATAAAAGCCAGCGACTTACTCTAGATATATCATCTGTCAATGGAGTTTTGTTGTTCCGTGATGCCAGCCAAATCATCTGTACTTATGGTAAATAATGATAGGGATAACAATCAAACAGTTTCTAACCTAGAGTAGGCCAAAGCGTGATAGGACAATTGATTACTGATGAAAATAGGAAATACCCACTCAAGTAACATTAGATAGGCGCCCACATACATGAATTGATTAATGACCTTCTTTTGTTGATAGATACAAAGGTATATCCTCCTGTTTCAATATTCTTGGAAGGTGCCTTGGTGGTAAATACATCAATTTCAGTATATTCTGGCTCTACCAAGATAAGGCCATTAATGATGTATTTGCAATGATGTTTCGACTGATGCTGAGTATTCCGTTGGATGATATGATGGTAGTGGTGTATATTGAAGAGACATATATACATACATTATCGATATTTATTGTACTATCTTTATTTTATCCATCTAGAACTTCCCCAAATTAGCCCGAACCTACTTTATGATGATGGATGAATTCTCGGTGGAACAGATGATGATAGATCCTGAGATGCCAGCAGAAGCTTTTCTGTACATATTGGAGTCATGTGAACAGGGAGTGGAGTCGACTGATGCATCCATCCGAACCCATGCTTGTTCTGCCATTAATAACATATGTACCTTTGTTATTCAGGAGACCAAGAAAGCTGAATTACATCATCTCAAAGAGAATGATGATATGCTCAGCCTGGAGAATGGCAATGATGGAGCAAAGAAGAAGTATATACGAAGAACCAGATTCAGTCTTCAGGGCATCTTGTTCCTGAACTATCTGAATCAGTTCCCCCAGGTGTTACGTAAACTATTAACCACTCTATTTGGTATGATTTTATTTGATGATAATAATGATCAATGGCAGCTGTCAAAACCTTTATATACTCTTGTGTTACTACAAAGAGAGGTAAGTTTCATAAGCAAAATATAAACAATAATAAGCAGCTGACATTGGAACTCTATATAATAAAGTTTGCCTCGAAATACACAAACCAAGTGATCCTCCAGCAGTTACCGGAACGCCGAGAGATTGTAACGAAGGTGAGTTTAGAGACATCCACGCGGAATGGACTATTTTAGTAGTTAAATGATTGTATTATTATCTATTACTCGTGTTTAAACTTTAATCCTTTCTTTCCTTTCTGTTACTATGTTTATTTTTACTCTTTTCTCTTTTATAATAAGGTCCTGAGTAACTTAATGGAAGGTAGTAATTGGACATTAAGCACAAAGGATAGGGACAAGTTCTCCCAGCAGGTTGGAAGCTTGAAAAGAGAACTTAATAATAATCAAATTGTATTGGTTCCTATTATCAATCCATAGGTATACACTGATGGAGATAACCAAAATATAAATAAAGGCATAGAGAGTGTAACTTACTCTGTGTAACATATCTAATATATATGGTAATTCAGTGTAGTGACAATTTCTATTTTTAGATAAACATATGAATTGTCATGGAAACAAGGGGGGTCCTTCTTTATTTTTATTTTTTTACTTTATTTATTTTTATATAAGGGTTTCAACTTGTAATTAGGATGAAACAGGAATACTACCATCTTTGGGTGGCGTAGTGGTTCGTTTTGTATCATTCTTATCAGTGTTGAATTCCATCATTCTCTTTACTTTTAAGGGTGAATCATCTATCCTAGCCCGTTTATCATCCTCCTCCTCAGTGTCGGCCAACTCCAATGGTCTCTTGCCCTTATGATTCACATAACCCTTTTGGGCAATACTCATCAATGTATCGGCCGCACTATTCTCTACGGGACTTTTCTTGGTGGGAGAATAGGAAGATGGGCGTGGTATGGACACTGGTCTATGTTGACTATGATTACTGCTGGTGGAATTATGTCGATGATGCTGTTGATGTGCTACTACTGCTGGGAGCTGTCCACCTCGGGGACCATCAAAGGGTTCTCTCTTGACTAATGTGGGAGGCTTATCAGATTCATATAACACAGATGTCCTTCTCAATGGTTCATTGGGATTACTGTCATATGGGTAAGTGGGGAAAGAAGGCTCTGGTGGTGGTGGCTGTCTAGGGCTGTAGTAATGATGTTGTAAGGGTGGAGGATTTTGTGATGGTGGTGGTTGCTGTGATAATCTTGGTGGTGACTTATTGCCTTGATGACTAGGAATAGGAGACCGAATGACAGATGGCATTTTCGTGAGACGGTGATGATTATATATAGGTGATCGTGGTTCCCGCATTGGTTGCATCACAGCATGTTCTGATGGCACAGGTGCCCTTCCTCCTCCTCCCCCAATATCAGGAATACGAACTTCTGTATGATGAGTACTGTTGTTATTCTTATTGTTGTTACTGATGTTACTATTCTGTCCATAAGGAACTGGTGATCGTCGCTCAGAAGAAGGAGGAGGTGGTAGTGGAAGATCTCTGGGAGCGTCCTGGGGATGCTTTATGAAGGGAAATTGGTTAATAATTTAAGTAGACAAATCATCGTCCCTTTCTATTTACCATTCTTGTGTGATCATAGTTGCTTCTGGGTAATGAAGATGAAGGTGGGTATGGAGGCATTCCGTTTGATGTACCTTGTTGTGGACCAGACACTAAAGGAGGGGGAGGAGGGTATTGGGAAGTATTATTTGTAGGACCATTCTGGTATTGATAAGGATTATTCACATCTTGAGGTACAGGAGTGGTTGTCATAGGAACACTATTTATTTAAACAAGATGTTAATACATAAATAAATCACGCTCTATTTATATATATATAGATATTCTTACCTAGAAGAGCTAGATTTCCTTAATAATTCCAATCTCTGTCTGATATGGGGATTGGATGAATCAAGTTCACTGGCTCGTTGATATGCATCCAGAGCATCCTGAATCTGATTGTTGCAGGACTCATACAATGTGCCTAAATCATACCATACTTCACTGATGTAGGGATTGAGACGAATGGCTCTGCTGTATGCATCCAATGCATCACGGTATTGATTGATTTGATAGTATAATACACCAATTGAGCACCAGAAAGTAGGATTACGAGCATCACGATAAACAGCCTGTTGATATGCTTCATAGGCCTTTGTATAGTTCTGATCAACCATGAAACATCTGCCAAGTAAATACCAAGACTGGGCATCTGTACCATCAGCCTTTAATGAGCGAGTCAGATATTGGATGGCCATTGATTGATTAGAGAAAGAGGTATTCTGTTGATGATATAGCCAGCCCAGTTGCTGCAATACTTTGGCATGATCTGGATTTTCGGATAATACTCTCTCATAAGCTTCTTTGGCTGATTCATACTCCTTCTGTTGTTCGTGTACATGTCCTGTTTGAAACCAGATATCTGTCTCTGTCAATGGTCGAGGGGGGTTCTGAAGTATATAACGAAAGCACTAGATAATGAATAGATGAGAATGGGATAGAGATTTCTATGTTGAATATCAAAGTTTACCTGTAAACTAAGGTCAAACTTCTGTTGTTGTTTATAGATAATCCCAAGTCGAAAGTAGATCTCATTTGACTTCTCAAAGTTGGGATCCATCTTCATGACAGCAGAGAATGCTTCTTCAGCATGATCGATAGACCCATATCTGTCGTATAATATGCCGATGCCATACCATAAATTGGGATCCTTTGGATTGGGCAGGTGATAGAGTGCCTGTTGATATGCCTGATATGCGTCCTGTAGATTGTCCATCATCAGATAGCAGTGACCCAATGCACTCCATATCTCACCATTATTGTCTTGTACAGATAATATACGCTTATAGTAGTCTATAGCCTATGATGTGGGTGAGTATCTATCTACCAATCATATTCTCCCATTCTTACCTTTGGAAACTGTTCCCTTCCCTTCCATAAAGAAGCGATATGTGAGAGAGCATTGATAGAATAAGGATTGTGTCTCAATGCAGCTTCATATGAATTAATAGCTCTTTCCCAATCAGCCATCATCTCCGCCAAATTACCTAAATAAAGAATAATTTAGTGTGTGTTGTTCAAGAATTTAATCTCGAGAATTATAAAATAAAGATAAATGGTTCTATTTGATGATAATTATATATAAATTCGATCAAAACCCAGACTATCCTAAATATGGTAATTAGTGTAGCACAAGATGAAAAGTGGGCGGTCTGTTACACATGCACAACCTTCTTCTCCCTTGGCTCCGTCATCTCCTGCACAACATAAAATAAAAACACTCTTGACCCAATATAATCATCGTAATAAATAATAACAAGGCCAGTAATGATAATAATATAAATAATATATGTAATATAGAGTGTATATATGCGTATTTCAGAGTGTTTGTTAACGACTCATCTAGATCATCACACTATACACACTCTATATTACATAGAAGAAAGTTAAATAATATGTGTATATTACTCACCCAATGTCAACCAAGCTTGTTCATTTATAATAGCTAGTTTTTGGACAATAGTTGGTGGTATATTGGTTGTTGACATATTCAATATTATTTATAAATTATTGCTTATTGTTAAAAAACTCTCTTTATTAAATATTACTTTAGGTTGCTATGGTTACTTCAATCTTGGTTAATGAGTATAATGGTGAAATGAGAAACAGATGGTGAAAAAAAAAAGAAGAAGAAGAAGAAATAGAAAGAAGAGGAGAAAGAGGAAAAAAAAATAAAACACAAAAACAACACCACAAAAAATAAAATAAGGGAAAATGAATAAAATAATAATGAGTAAGTGAGGGATGGAGAGGGGGATACCAAAAGAATAAAAAAAAAGGGGGGGATGATATATTGGGGGGACAATAAGGTTGTTATGGAGACAAAAAGGGGATGGATGAACTCAGGGGGTGGGGGTGGAGCATTTTGGGGGGTGAAAGGGCAATGATTTCTTCTATCTACCCCAACTACCCCCATTACCCCCCAATTAACAATAAAATAATTGTTTTCTAATACACGGCAACCCATTGTAAACTTAATTTTCTCGTCATACATTACACACATCTTTTTTTTTATTTTCTTTTCTATTTATTTATGTTTCGTCAGTCTATTGAGAATCTATTTATGGTACTTATTTCGTATCATTCCTCAACAACCAATACCGAATACCTTAGACTCTGCATTGTTACCATGACAATTATCACACCAGATTCATATTCCATATTTAACATAAGAAAGAAAGAAGCCTCTACAGATATATCCTCAGTACACTCATTCGGTATCACGTGACACATTTCACAGATAGAGTAAATAATCTGAGCTCATTCATTCACTTCCTATTCTTCAGCCCTACCCGATGATCACTTCATTCAAGAACATCATAGTCAATGTCCCTCCTGTGACAAGGACACTCTTCTTTACTACTCTTTTTATATCTATTGCTGCCTATATTTCTATTTATCGTGTACAACTAGCTGCTGATCCTGATACAACACCCCTTCCTATCTGCCCTTTTCTTGGACTCATACCGGGATTGTAATCATCACATAGTATAATCAGCCCCAAGAGACTAATATTATTAATTAGTGTCATCTACTCTCCATGGACATTTGTCACTGCTCTATTCTATGAGAGTAACAGCATCAAGGTAAAGACATCACTCGACTGGTTATTCATTATTTACTCTTCTTCCCTAGCTCATATTCAGTTGTGTCGTCCTCTTGTTCTGTGGAAAATATCTTGAACGTGCTTGGGGTTCAAGGGAATTAATCAAGTTTATTGGAATAGTAGGTGTACTCACCAATGTGATTACCTGGTTAGCTATGCTGTTGACTTATCATATATCTGGCAATGAGAGTTATCTGTGAGTGTTTCTAATCCATTTCTATTTAACAAGGCTTATTGATTGTCATTTATAACCAGATACGAGACCCAGATCAATGGAATGGCTGGTGTCTTCTCTGGATTCCTGGTTGCATTCAGATATTTGGTACCAGAGCACCGTATTGCTCTCTTGAGTGGTATGCTCTCTATTCGTGTCAAGGTAATATAGATATATATGTGTGTGGATGGGATGAGAGTATTGAGTCTGTTTATAGAATGCAATAGGGGTGGCCACTGCTGTGAGCATTGTGTTATTGATCTTCTTCAATGCTGTTGTGTTCTATAATTTGGTCAATATATCCTGGGTAATAGCATGGGTTTATATCAGATTCTTCAAATATCAAGATGGTATCAGGGGGGATAGAAGTGATACATTTGCTATTGTTACCTTCTTTCCTGAATTCCTACAGTAAGTCTATTTATGCAGGTATAAATAGTAACCTGTAGATGATACTTACTTCCTATTATTAGCCCTGTTATTGGGTTTATTTCAAATACTGTATATGGTGTTCTCGTTCAATGGAATCTATGCAGACCCCAAACATTTCATGATATAGAAACAGGTGATGCGCCTGTGCCTGGATCTGCCCGTGCTGAAGCAGAGAGAAGAAGGTAAGAAATATCTGAATAGAGATGTTAGTATGGATATTGATGATACTTCAGAGCATTGGCATTGAAGACATTGGATATGCGCTTATCTAAAGCACCGGCATCCAGTCCTGCCGACCCTGCATCATCATCAAGACTGGATACCTCCGTGCTCTTTGATGCAGAAGATAACACGCCATCTGCTCCAACAGCTGGCGATCTTAATATTAAAAAATAAAGTACATATTATAATATATCAATATTGACATAATAATCCCCTTGAATAAAATATCCGGCATATGTATTCCGATGATTAGATTTGGAGAATCTATTGTTATTGTGATGTTATATCATTATGTGAATAAGATATAAATTAGAATAAAAAGGGTTCATATGTCCCACTCAATGACCATATCTGGTATTGAGTACACACATCTATTGTGGGATTATGTCTGGTGTTATCTTGGGTGCACATAGATAGATATAAGCCACATATTACCATGAAACTTGTAAGGGGATACTATCCTAATTCATGAGTGATACCACCACAGTAATTACAAGATCTAACCCAATTTATGTTCAGTAATATAGTGTGTATGACTGTATTAATTGAATCACATCATCCGGTGATCAACAGAATGAATATAGATATATTTATGTGCATACACATAATAAATATCATGTGAAGGTCATATTACATTTACTTATAAGGCAAGTTTAAATGTATATAAAGAATGCTGTAATCACCCTTTCTTTTGATCAAGTAATCATTTAGGTTAGAATATTGGGGGGGGCAGGGAGGAGCATTTTAAGCTTGGGGCGAGTTTGAAATAATTTTGAACCCGGTGGTATTTGAGAAAGAGATGACCGCAAGATAGATTGAGATGAAAAATAAGCATGAAGTCTCAAACTATTGTCAAGTCATCCTCATCTTAATCTGATAGCATAAAAAAGAGCGACTGTATATAGAAATAGAACTGTCACTCTATCATCAGGAGTAAATTCGGAATATTCCAGTCACTGATAGTGGGTGAACTGAATCCATAATTGACAGATGATTTTTCAGTCCAGCCGGTCTTCTCTCTCGATGATCGAAATATGTTGCCCATCTCTCAATGACTAAACCCATCCTAGTTATTTATTTATAGACAATTGAGAACAAATGATTCACCCATCACGGATATCTTCCATTGTCATTTGAGTAATGGAAAGAGATCTTCTAATCGAATCCATTCCTTGACTCCCTAATAGTAGGAGTAAAATAATACAGTGAATGAGGAGTATAAGCGAATATAACACACACTCTTTTATTATTGCCAGGAAGAATGTAGATTGGTATAAATAGAGTGCAGATACCCGTGCATAATATAGATACATTTACATGTGTATATGTATGTATATTTGTGTATATGTATGTATATTTGTATATATAATATATATGCGTGTGTATATGCGATGTATATACTGAATATGCTACATATGTTTATATTTATATAAATGTCTATATTATCCAGATGTACAATGTAGCTGTACTATGTCTGTTTATTTATGTTTGTGATGAAACATAAAATAGAGGTCATTTACATAGGGAGCAGAGGATACATATATTCAGGCAGTGTGTTGTATATATTTCATTGAGTTAATGAATGTATAAATAGTACGAGAAGTATTGCCAGAATAGACTGTACCGGATGAATGTTCCCCACTCTACTCATGTCCCATAAGATAATGATAAATACAGCATATCAGTACTACCCCAAACAACCTAATCTTATATTGTTATTATTTTTTGCAAGTGACATCTTGATATGAGCACAGTGGAGTGAAAATCAAGTCACCTTACACAGCATTCAGTGCCACCATCTCACTAAACCTAAACTCGGATATGGATCATGAAATGATGATTGTATTCCTGCGCCTACCGAGACTTTACTTTTTCTGGGTACATCCTCATTAAGTCCGATTGTACACATGCGTGGTGTAAAATGGATAAAATGATATTACTATTACAGGATAGAATGATATTTGCTATTACTGGATAGAATGATATTTACTATTAGTGGACAAACTGGCATTTATTATTACTGGACAGAAGAGTAGTGCCTATTACTGGATAGCTTAGCCTACAATGTTACCCAGATTACCATGTAGATAGTCATGTCACACTTGTCCATGAAAGAACCAAGAATTAAATATTACACCAAATTACTCAGTACTGTGATTAGGCAAGGTAACCGAAACAGAAGAAGACATATCATTAGCTCTGTACCCTGAGTAAGTAAGTATATGTGACATTGTGGGAAAGAGATAGGGCAGTCACTACCATTAGTCATACCATACAAGCATCTATCTGATATGACCAGCATCTTTCTCTCTTGCTGATGCTGTTTACATGTCTCCTAGTGTCATCTTATGACAGTTATTCATTCAGCATAGACAGAAAATACAGACCACCAATATATCTCGATATTCTAGCCTACTCAAGCAATCCTTTGGCAGAATACTCAAATAGATTCATCACTATGGATAGTCAACACATTATTATCTGCTTATAATCGTCTCTTTGTATTGTGGGTACAGCATAGTCTCTAGTTTTTATTTCATAGTTAAGTATGTTCTTAGATTTCAGAGGGGTGCCACTCGCTGATTGAACCTCAAATGGATAAGTATATTGCCTGATTGCTTATATCCATTCCATTTGTCTCTGTTTCCAGGATAAATGTATATTGAGTTGAACATTCAAACGATAAGACTTTGATTGCCCTAAACAAGGCATCTGTGACTGTATTTATCAACGGCAAATATTTTTTTTTTGTAAACACTAGGGGTTCAATTTCAACCAAAATGATCAAAATAAATAAATCCTTGTTTACTCTCCTGTCATACTATATTCAGACATGTCCTTCCAGTCTATATTATATAGAGAAGGCTGGAATTCACCTAGATTGATTACCAAGGCCTTATGTCAAACATGCCTCTCCAGGCGTATATCTCCTACCATACTTAATATTCGCCAAATCCACACAACCCATAAAACTCTCTTCAACTTAGTGTACATAAACAACAATAACGATAAAAAATCATGGGCTTCAGAAGAGAATATACAGAATAGCAACCAAATATTAACCATGTTCCGTAATGAATTATACCAAAGAGTAAAGCACAGTGATAAGAACCTGGAGGAGTATTCTTCAAATGTCAGAAAAGTCATCAAACGGCGTCATACAAGACAGAGGTTACTGCACCTATACCGTCTAATGAAGAAACAACAACCTTTGTTATTATCTCAACTGTCACAGCAAGACGTTGACTTGTTCATCTCCAAATTCTCGGATGTCAATCCTGACAGCCCTGCTTCTCATAAGCCTATTATGGATGCCCTTCAAATATTACAAGATCTGAAGAAGGGATACCTATTTAAGAATGCAACATTCAATCTAAATCATGTAGAGAAGATGATCTATCTGACAGCTGAATTAAATCGAACCAAGGAGGCAGAAGATCTACTGACAGAAGCACTTGTAAATGAATTCGATGTCAGCATTTCAAGCTTTGAGGCTGTTATCCGAACTCTTTGTCAGGAAATGAATGGAATACGAATAGACTATTGGCTGGAAGAGCTGAAGAATAGAGGTTGCAGTTATTCTAGAAGCATGACAAGATCAGTAGTGATGTATCATCTATCTCAAGGACACTTTGAGGAAGCAGTTCAATTCATCAAATATTGTCATGGCAACCAAGAGTTATCTCATCTGATCAATCGATATGCAGACAGTCGAGAATTGATGGACAATGCATTGACTCTATTTGCCAAAGATGCCATGCTTGAGTGGAGACTGAACGAGATGCGAAATATATATCTCCAAAAACGTTATTTTGGTCTAAGTACACCATCATTGATGAAGTTGCTGGTGGATAAATGCCTATACAGTGGCCAGTTAAGTACGGCACACACTGCATTGAATAATGCTCTCTATATGAAAGATGGTTCAAGTGCTCGGCTATGTAGTAAGAAGCTCATTCAATGGTATTTATCACACAAGAACATCAAATACGCAATGAAAGTGTGGGAGACAATGGAGAAGGACAATGTGAAGGTGACGGCAGAGTTAATGTCATTGATGCTGGATCAGGCGTCTAAAATGGGGTACCATAGAGACGCCCTGAAGTTATACCAAAGATGTAAAGAACTCGTATACCCCATTTCTTTCGAAGCACAAATTCACTTACTGAGGTGCTTGGTTCGTTTCAGGAAGTATGAAGAAGCTGAAAGTATATCTCATGAAATAGAAAAATCTATACCTGAAATGAAGCCCCTTGATGCAAAATCAGCGGTTGCGGCCCTCTTTCAGTTCTGTGCTCAAACAGGCCAAATTGATTTCTTTGAAAAAATACTCAATCACAGTGAAACCATGAATCTGTCTCTCACACATGAAGGCCTCACCTCTCTTATTGCTTGTTACTTGAAGGTGGGTGATACTGTATCTGCCAAGAAAGCTTTCCAGACAGTGACAGCCCATACAAATGGACCAGATGTTGTGGATTTCAATCTGTTGATGAGGATAATAGCGATGGAAGCAGGAGAAAACACGCATGACAAGATATTGGATGTATTGAAACACATGAAGATGGTGAATGTCACACCTGATGTATCCACCCTAAGAACCATGGCGAAGTTCTATAAAACAGATAGTAACATGCAGAATCAGCTGTTCAAGCAGTTAATCAACCTGCCGGCTTCCTCTAATTCTGATCAAATTATGGTTAATAACATTGCACTGATTAATCTACTCGATCGAAAGAACCCAGATTATGTGTGTCGCCTGTTCCTTGATAATGACCGAGGTGCCCTATTTCCTTCTGAGAAAGGCAAACCTATTGCGAGGAATGGAATAACATATCAGCTACTCCTGAATGCTACCACAAATGAGATACAGTATTCTCACATTGCAATACGATTATTCAAAGACATGAGATCTCGAGGATTGAAGCCAGACCGAGAGACATACGAACACATGATATTGATGTATAGCCGGAAGGGTAGAATAAAGAAGGTGCGTGAGATCATTCACTTGATGGAACAAGAGACAGGCGAGAAGGCGACAGTCAGAACGTATACCAAACTTGTAGATGGCTTATTGAGGTTGAAGAAATTAGAATTTGCAAAGGAAGTCATAACAACAGATATAGCCAATGCCAATGTTGAGCTTGACCAACCCCTTTTAGATAGACTAGAATACATTAATCAGCAATTATCAGCAGGGAATAGGGTTGATCAATCTACTACTCAATAAACCCTCCTTCCCTCCCCCCTTATTATTTCAATTCTAAAAAGCATCTCCTAAGTATATGGTGTATATATTTCTTGTTTATTCTAAATGTAATACAGTCATCCTATCTGGACAGTTGAGAGAAATACATTATACTTGAGTTCTCCTCCTCAGAGTCAGTATGGTTGATAATAGAAATAAACTCGTCAATCATCTCATCAGTTATCCAGACCCTATCAGCGAACTGTTTATTCTTCAATTCCAGGCGATGGTCGGTCATTGTATGCTTGTTGAAATGAGTCAGAATTCCCGATATTTGGGCCCTTGTTTTCTCAAATAGCTTCGGTAAATCATCTTGATTGATGAGAGAGAGGGTTGATTGGATATGCTTATTTGTGTATGACTGAATCTCCATTAATAATCCCTCTCTATTCTCTGAGAGACAATCATAGGTAACCCCATTGTTGGGTAAATGAGGACAGTGGTGATAGATGATTGTGTCTAATTCACTTTGTAGATTGGATACCTTGTATCGATTATTCAAGATATAGGGCAATTTATCCTCGACAAATGCTAATAAATAAAACTCCATAACATGATAAGTCCCTTGCTTATAGATGATCGTTTGTAGGTAACTTACAGCCAACTGCCCCCCTTAGCTGTCTCTTCAATACTTGAACATCCACGGGGGAGACAATGACATCCACCTTGGATGTTTTCTTCATTTTGACATGAATGGAATCCCTGAATTGCATGGATATCTTTCTGGATAGTTGATGAAATGCCTGTTCATAATGGTCAAATAAGAGATGATTGTGTAATAACTGGGTGAATCTGCTTAGATCCACTGTGTTCTCTTTGTGATAATGACTTGTGCCTACTACATAGTCCATTGAAGTTGTATTCAATGACATTACATTAGATACACAGAGTGCAATCCAATAGACGAGAGCAATGACATTCAACTTCATTAATAATGAACAAGAGAGAGAAGAGAAGAGAATAAAGTAGGAAATGTTCTTACTCAAAATAAACAATATAAAACTCTGTTATAATCTTCCGAAAATAACTCAATAAGCGGAGAGCAATAGACTGAAAAGAAGGTAGATGGGGTCACCAGACTGTAAGTCATCCAATAAGATACTGTTCTTGATCTATTTATATAACATAAGTGGATAAAGGTGTATATGATATGTGGAATAAATAGACTATATATATATATATAATATAGTAATAGATCTATTTGCTGAGATATTATGGCTGGTACATCCATATAAATTAATATGAAATTAAATAAAGGTCTCGGTTCACACTTACTTATCATATATAGAGGTATACTGTATCATATCTATCTATATATAGATAAATATACTGTAAGTAATAGGCACTTGCAGATGTTTTCCAAGTGATTATTGGGGGATATAATTACTGTAGTATGTTAGAAACGGCTGAACTCAAGTCGAATCAGGTCTCGGGCATGCTTACTTTTGTCATACTCTGACTATTTCAGGTTGTAGTATTTTGGTAATCAGATTACCCTAACCTGTATCCTTATATGTTATATATATATAAGTTTACTGTTACTTGTTTATTCGATAGAATGAGTGCTAAACACTCAGAACAATAGGGTTTGTTTTATGCTATCAAAAAGTGTTATTATGACCCCAGTTAAAGATTTGCACCTTGTTTATTCCAACCTATTCTGCCAATTGCTATATCCAGCATATTTCATGTCATATAATATCTTGGTTTATCCTTCCATTTAGTTGTTTTAGATGCTCATCTTTTGGGAAGAAGACAGAAACATCTCCATCTGAAATTGTAGGGCATAGGACTGGCTAATCATGCCCTTCAGTTGTGTAGTTACTCTCTCTGATTCCTATAATGTACTTGATTAGTAGAACAGCAACACTTCATACACTGTCATATTTACCTCTTTCAGTCCAGCCTGTTCTTTCTCCAATAACACAATATTTTTGTAATTAGAAGAACTCGCTGCTTTTATTTCATTATTCTCCAGCCAATTCACAGTTGATCTCAGTGATGTCAATAATTGTTCATAGTGTTTACGTACTTTCTGCAGTTGAATCAAGTCTGGTTCGACTGTCAGTGATGAAGCAGAGGCAGCAGAAACAGCCTGTATCATCTTCAGCATACTTTCCCATAGATTAGAAAGTGTTTCAATAGCAACATTAACTTTTTGGTAGACCTCTCTATTGCTCATATTGAGTATATACAGTTATTGACAGGGATTGTCTCAAGCTGAAGAAAAAAAAATAGTCAATTCAATTGCAGTTGAATTGGCCCATCTGTATATCGGTAATTGCCTTATATAGTAACTAGGCGTTCAGATAGTTGAATGTATAGTAGTAAACAACCATGGATTATAGTCCAATATTCCCATATTTCATATAGGATTAGGGAGTAAATAATATGTATGTAAACAAATAAGTTTTACTTATTCTTTCTCTTTCTCTTGTTTATTTTTTCCCTCTCTTTCACTCTTTTTTTTACTTGTTCAGCTGGGAATAACATACAAGGTATGGATATATACACGTATAGCATTGTATATGGGTAGTGATATCACTACATTCTGCCATGTTTAGGTATGAGATGGAAGTCTAATGTACTAAAAACCCTGTCTCTGATTACTGTATACTGTAAATTGATCTACAGTATCAGTATAATGACAAAAGTAGATGTATGAGGTGATGGCTGCTGTGAAATTGGATATGGAGATGGATGAACATCCAATAATGGTGGTGTAACATTCATCTCATTCATGTTATGGACCTGCTGTTCAAAATACCCTTCATTCATTTCTAAAGATGAGATGTCTAACATAGATGGTCAATAAGCATATTATACTTGTATATATTTATATGAGTATACAGTCTATGCATTAAGTTTTCTCTCCTTACTTTTATTTACCAGTGGAAAAAGTATATTCATATTCCGATGTATCTCATTTCATTAACCTCTTTTTCCTCCCCATTTCCCCTCTCTTCTCTCTTCTTTTTCTCTCTATTTAACACTTACACTCTCTTATCTGCCCATCCACAGTCAATCCACTCACTTATACTCACAGAAGACTGTCAATTTATGAGTCAATATACCATATCAACCACCAATTCACTGAAAGATGATATAATTCCATTTCAGGAACTCAGTAACTATGCCTTGTCTATCCATGATACATATCCAGACAATCTATCCCAGAGAAGAATCCAAAGTGGTGATTCAGAGACTAGAATCAAGCAGCTGAATCAACAAATAGAACAACTATCACATTCAAATGCTCGTCTTACCAGAGCAAATCGTCTACTGAAACTCGATTTTGATAGGATGATGGATGAAAAGACAGATGAACTCAAGCAGGCCTTGAAGTTAATGATAGAACAGAACATCCGACTACAGCGAACAAATAAACTACTGCAATATGACTATGACATCAAAGCAGTAAATAGCACAATACACTATATATAGAGTAGAGACACTAACCCCCCCTTCTTTTACTTATCACAGCAAGAATTGAACAATATTAAGTATGATGAGATGAAGAAGATGAAGAATGTGGGGCCAGAATATGAGTATTTGGTACAAATGATTCATCTACTATATAAACAGATATCAGGAAATACAAGCTGTGATGATATTTGCTGTTATACTGATAAACCACCCACGATATTACCTGTAATTGATCAACATATCTGTAGACCAGTGATAGAGTCCCATATACCATCTGGCAGTATGGTATCTAGATTGGAGCATGAGAATAATAAGCTGAGGGATAGTATGAATATACTGTTGAATGACAGAGATGCACTCTATCAGTTACTGGAAGACAAGGAGAAGGATAATGAGACACTGAAGCATGAGTTGAGCATTAAGGATGATATAGTGCAGCAGTTAGAGAAGGACTTTGATAAGATGGAGATAGAGATAGTCAATCTACAGAAGGTAAATCCAATCCACTTCATACACTGATCACTCTTCTTACCGACTGTTTAACTAGGACTGGTGTCATTGCAGAGACACTGTGTAAATATAGATTACTTAGATGTCACGTGATGTATTCAAAGGGATTATAATTTTTTTTTCTTACCATTTCAATAATAATAACTTTATTCCAGTTCTATTCACACCAGAATAAACAAGTGGGATAAAAAGTGTAACTGCACCCCTTGTCTCATTTCTCTTCTTTCTTATTTATTGACTGCTTGAACCATAACAGAATAGAAGTAAGAGAGGCTTATCTTTCATTTGTTTATTCTATCTTACCCTCTATTATCCACTCCAAAGCAGTCTCTCTTCCTTATATTCTTGATTATTCACCCATAGAATTAGCAATAAGAGAGAAGAGAAAGGGTTATTTAGACAGAAGGAATAGAAGTCAAGAGAGTAGAGAGAGAGAGAGTGTGGAGATGGTATCCCAACTACTTACACCACCCTGCACACCCATCAATCTGGATGAAGTTCAATGTCCTACTCAACTGGCTGAGTTTGCTTCATCCATGGTGTATCTTATGTGGCATGCAAGAAAGGCAACCAACAACCATATCCAACAACAGCCTATAGGGAATGAGTTAGCATATTTAATGTGGCAAGCAAGGAAGCCATCCAAGATACAAAACTATACTCCCTTTGGAGATCAATCCTTCTTACATACAGCCAGTCCTGCATTCAAGAAGTTTTGTTATCAGGTAAATTTGTATACCTTTTTGTTATTATATACATTCACTCACTCTATTCGCCAGGTTCTTACAGCAACACAACTACAGGAATCAGCTGTCTATCTCTCTTTGAAATACATTGCTATTTTACTACAATCGAATCCTTCTATTGAAGGTGCCGAGGGCTCTGAATATAGACTGTTTACTGTAGCACTCATGTTAGGTATGAATAATACAGATAGCCTATCATTTTTATTAACGAATACACTCTCTTTTAACAGCTAACAAGTTCCTGGATGACAATACATTCACTAACAAGACTTGGTCAGATGTCAGTGGTATGAAGATACATGATCTAAATATCATGGAAATAGAGTTCCTGGAAGCATTGGATTACAATCTATTTGTACGTGAACATGAATATGGAATATGGAAGCAGTTATTGGAACAATGCCGAGATACTGCGAATAAGGCATTCTGTGAAACCCCCCAACAACGCCAGAGATTAGTGCTGATGACATTGAAGACCCTTGGATTATATACAGATCACCAACACCCTATACACCACAACTATGCCGAACACAACACAGTCAGAAATGACAAGAGCCACTATATGCAACAATTTACTGTCACTGACATGAACACCAGTAGGAATCATGGTATAGATGGTAATTATGGTAACAGTAACTACAATTATTATCCGAATCAACAACCAGTCTCCTTCAAATACTATCAAGAAGATGGATGGAATATGCAAGTGAGGAGATTGGAGCTGGAGAATTCATACAGAAGGTATCAGCAATATCTGCAACAATCCATGAAGGTGAATAATGTTCAAATACCGAATATTATGCAGCCCTCACCTGTTGGCTATGGATATAATACATGCGGCTACCTGAATGAGTATCCTATCACTAATCTGTCCCAATCAGCATGGGATCCACTTGCTTATAGTCTCAACAGATGCCAGGATATAGCATACGGTAATCAAAACTATAATAGACAGTCTATCTCTTGGAGGAACTTCACTTGAAATCATGTGTGTTCACAGTAGTCACATTCACTTGATATCTCCTATCCAACCTTCTCTCGTATTTCTTTTCTATATTGCTCACTCTATCGGCTATCTCTCTTTTCTTCTACCTTTCTTCCTTCCTCTTTTTCTCTCTCCCATTCTACCCCTCTTATGAAATACACTCAACTATAATACAAAAAAAAGCTCCTCCCCCCCTTCTTCCCGCCCGTTTTTTTTTTTTTGGCTCTCTTTTTTTTTCTTAAATATATTGACAATAAACATGATCCTTTTTATTTCAAACTGAATTGATCATAACTGTTTATACTCTCATCAGTCATTATTGACATATGTCATGAGAATAACAAAAGATGGCTTTCTACATGACAGTATATAAGAGAGTATACATCTTACCATAAAGTACCTTGATAATACGAGAGAATATATCTGTTCTATAATGGGTACTGTTCCCATCAACATGATCTGAAAAGTCTGAAAATCTAGTATTGCCACTGTCACTGGTTCGAGATGATTTTTAAGTAATCTATTCAAAGGTATGGGTGTTTGAGCATATCCCTGAAGATTTCTCGTAATTTGAAAAGAGGGTGTTTTATGTGATCCGATGAATTCTCATGACTTCTTTTCGCTTCAGCTGCACCAAACTTCAAACCTCTACAATGATATTAACTTGTTACATTTTGAACACTGAGTCAAACTTCATGTTCTTTCTAGCCGTCGGTATTGTTCCACTGAATAATCTCTTGCTTCTTTATTTTCTGGATACCGATACTCATGAGTTTATTAATGGCTGCCTCTAAATCTTCAAACTTGCTGAAGTAGTTCTCTATCATTTTCCAGGTGTCGGTTTGATACTATAGTTCAGAGTAATTCTTTTTCTTCACTCTCATATTCGCGTAGTATATCTCATACTATTTAGTTGAGCCAATTGATATGTTTATAAAAACAACACTCGAAAGTGTGGTTGTTTCTTGAAATCTGCGGCAGTATTTGGATTATACTTGACATATGCGTAGAGGCAAAGGCAGCTTATTGAAATCAAAATTAAGGAATTTCGTCAAGTTCTTGCTTAGTAAAAACACCGTATTCAGCCCGATTTGAATCAGACGGATCTATTATGAGATACGATACTTACTTGTATGATTATCTTGACACTGTATAATAGACCGGCGAACACAACAGACAAAGATACGTATTAGGTTCTTTTATACAACACAGGGATTTATGGCTCAAGCCAATTTTATTAAAGAATTACATATGATAATAAACTAATCCTCGATATATATATATAGATTAACTATACTATATGAAGAAGACCAAGATCCCTTTAAGATATTGCTTATATATACTATCAACTCATTCATATATAAACGTATGGGAATTTAATTATATAAGATGCAGTATTGCTATAGATACTCGATACAATTCATAACAATCACTGAAGAAAGTATATTATATCAATTACTGTATCTGGCTATCAGAAATTATGCTGTTGAATTAAAAAACCTGCACCAAAGGATAGTCACGAGAGTAGTACTAGACCTGTTTATAAGAAGAGAAAGAACTTATGTAGCTAGAAGATATAGACAATAATAATAGGTTACAGGGAGAATAAATTGTACGTTAATAATATTTTATACAGTCCCATTATTAGATTTACAGAGTACATATTTACGACATCAATATTACTAATGCGTATTTCCCATTCATGTTTTGTCTTTACCAAATCGGCTTTCAAAAACCAGTTTTGACGTTTGAAATTCAACTTGATATTGATGTGCTTGTTTCATATGATTATTGGAAGGAGTAAGGGCATCTCTTGGCTTGATAGTCATCATAAAATAAAATGGTGGGTTCATTCCCCTTATGTTTGACAATAAATGCTCTCTTTTCAGGGAAATCCATCACGAGACAGAGATGTCTAGCCGTTATTGGCTACATGTTCCCTGTTACTGATAATGTATACAGGAAAAGATAAATTTGAATACATTGTAGACATAAAATATAGTCTTTTAAACTCCTGGCTGTCTTTCAGGCTCAATACTTATCCCATGAAGATGACACGATTTATTCTATAACATGTGAATGTTGATTTTCTCCACTGCTATTACTTTATGGACAGAATGCCCTGATTTTTTAAAGATCATATACGTTAGCTTGCTTCTAAAGATTATAGAAATTTCTGTCATGCTGTTCACTATTAACTCATTCATAGTTAGCCATATATCATATGTTACAGGACAATATCTGAAGTAAGTACAAGAATGGCCAGAATCAGTATACCTCACTCGCTCTGATATGATCTGATACGAAATAAAATAATCTGATACGAAATATAATCTGATACGAAATATAATCTGATATGGAATAATAGAATAAGCTGTCAGCCAATTGAATGTTCGAATGTAACCAGGGGTTTCCCATAATATAGATATTAAAGGTCAATTTCGTTGTTTATCAGATGTAGATTAACTGAGTCCATATGATCGCATTCCTAAGTTTCTAATCTATTGGTTTAGCAGACAACTCGTGTCTTTGGGCTAAACTACTGTAATATATGGACTGTCCCTGTATTATCTCATTTGATCTAGATTATTTTATTGCTGTCTTTATATAGTGCAGTTAAGCTCCAATGCATGGCCTATAGCTGGCAGCAATAATGATATGCTGTTTATATAGCTACATGCTATTATGACTTTATATGTGTTTGCTAAAAGGATCTGATAACATATAGTGAGCGGAACACAAGGATGTGTTACTCAATCAAAACATTTGACTTCCACTTTAATTAATACTACATTACTGAGTGTAAACATAGACACGAATAGGCACAATAGTACTAGTCTGGTGTTAATGAATTGTAGGGTATTGTATACAGAATATTCTCCATCCAGCAAATGAGGTGAATGCCTGCTTCTAAAACATTGAAGTAATAAAAAAATATTTACGGTAACGATCGAGATCAATTTAATTTTTCATTTAAATAGACAGGCATTAGAAGACGTTCGATTATTTCTATCCTTTATCTCGGTTCTATTCCATACTCTTCTAGCCATGTACACCAAAACAGTCCTTGTCTCTGCTGCTGCTTTCGCTGCCACTTCTGCTTTTGCTGCTAACTGTAATCCTAGTTACAATGTTCCTAGTGCTGGAGAATGTTATGCTAATTGTAATACTGTAAGTATATCTCTATGGCTTGCTCTATTCAATCTGCTCATAAACATCAAATATGTCTTTTTTTTTATTAAATAGGTCAATGGTCAGGCATTTGTTGATGGTTATACTATGGATCCCTCTTCTCCTAATTTCATTGCCTCTATCGGTCTCATGTGCGAGAAAAGTTCTCCCAATTACTCACTTTTCATGATGAAGTCCGGTATGTGTATGGGAGCCTGTACCAATCATGAAGCCTTCAACACAGAACACGCTGGTGCTTGCGCTTGGTATGCTACTCATTCTGGTGATACTTGTGTGGAAACACCCGTTGAAACACCCGTTGAAACACCTGTAGAAACACCTGTAGAAACACCTGTGGAGACTCCTGTAGAAACACCTGTGGGAACACCTGTAGAAACTCCAGGTGAGACTACTACTAATGAACAACCCACTCCTATAGAAACTCCTATAGATACTCCTATAGAAACTCCTGTGGAGACTCCTATAGAAACTCCTGTGGAGACTCCTATAGAAACTCCTGTGGAGACTCCTATAGAAACTCCTGTGGAGACTCCTGTGGAAGTTCCTGTACTAACCCCAGGTGATACCACTACTAATGATCAATCTAATCCTCTAGCTAATGCTCCCGCAGTAAGTTCTGCCGCTGCTTCCAGCTCTGTTGTTAGCCGTGCCACTGTTTCTACTTCCACTACTGCTATACCCACTGCCCCTGCAAACAGCACTGTACCTCTCAATGAAGCTACTGATGCATCTGCTGCTTCTTCTCTTGTCGGTGGTAAGACTGTCGCTGGCTTGTTCACTGCTCTTACTGTGTTTATGACCAACTACTCTTCATTCACCTCCAAGAAACTCAACTAAATCTTAAAACCATACTACATTCGTATATCTTAATCTCATTACATTACTAATTTAATTTATTCAATATCAATAAAATTACTCTTAATACAATCTTATCATTTCCATACAAAAGTGTTGAATTAATAAGTGCTCATCTTCAGACCTTCTTGATTCTCTCCCATACTTACTACAAACAAGTCATTTCCTAACAATGTAGGCAAGATGAGCAAGCGCTCTATAGTATTTTTGGTTTATTTCCTATGTGCCATTGATGGCAATACCAAGTAAACTAGTATGTATCAATTCATTTACTTTTATTTAATATGTTCAAGTACCCAATAATGAGAAGAAAACATCAATCTATAGAACTCTTCCAGACACAGAAGAGGCACTTCGATCATTTGTTTTGACCTTTCTTAATCTGGTACCTGTTTCAATTTGACTTAAAAGTGCACCTCTAACCCCTCCTCCAGTAGATAAACTAGAAGTGCTTGGTGGTAGGGGTGTTCCAGGTGGGGCGGGTGGAGGTGGTGGGGCAGGAATGGAAGAGTAATTATTAGGAGCTGGTGGAGCTGGTGGAGGAGGAGGAATAGATGAAGATATGCCACTTGGAGAATCAAAGTTGGTATCGGAAGAGGGGCTGTAAAACGATTCATTTTCATCGTTAGACTTGGAGGTAGCTTCACGGACAGTCTCCAAAGTACCTGAAAATAAAAAACAGTAAGATTAAAAATATTTGACAAAACAATTAGTCTACGACTCACCATTACCTCCCTGGCGTTTGTTTATAACATTAAAAAGCATACTAGCCAGATTTTTAGCGCTACCTGCAGCAGGAAACTCTTTTTCATCCTCGGAATCATCACGATGAATATCCCAACCATCATCGTCAGATTCACTACCGTCCTCACTATCAGCTTTCGAGGCAGAGAATGCAGAGAATGTAGCAAATGGATTATAACTGACTCGCTTGTTAGTCACTTCGTTGGGCTTCTCTGCTTGGGAAGAACCTGCTGCAGAGCCCATGTTGTTCTGCAATTTAGCAAATGGATTGTTGTTTCCTTTGAAGCCCTCATGAGAAGTTTCAGCTGGTGGAAGGGCAGATATGGGTGCAGCTGCTGATGATGAAACGTGTGCTGGGAAAGATATAGTCGATGCCTCAGAGCTTTCCGAGAAAAAGGCCTCCTCTGGCTTATGTTGCTTCAATTGTTTGATATCGGCAGCCTTTTGCTCTTCCTCTTTGTCTTCCTCCGTTAGAAGAGCATCAAAACGAGCCTTCCTTGCTGCCTCTTCTTTGACCAAGATCTGTCTTCTTCTTTCCTCAAAATCTTCTTCTTCCTGTAAGAATTGCTTTCTTTCCTCTTCTTCTCTACGGGGTCTTTGCTCTTCTTGCTGAGCTTGATCTCTTTGCTGATCCATCAGATTTCTTGCTCTCTCCTCATCTTCTAACCGTTGGCGCGCGGTGCGTTGAAAATCGATTTCTCTATTCCTACGATCATTCTCTTCACGTTGTGCTACAGACCTTCTAAGCATCTCTTGTGCTTCTAGCTCTTCATCACGAAGACGTCCTAATAATAAGTGTATATTATTAAAAAGGTTTCAGTTATTTGGAACATATCAGCACAACTTACTTTGAGCAGCAGCCTCAGCTTCATCCGGTTTTCTGATTTGTGTAGGTTTTGCTGTAGCATTTGGATTCCTCTTCAACTGTAAAGCGGCCAGACGCTCCTGTACACGACGTTCAGCCTATCAATGCATGACCGTATTATATTAATATTGAGTAAATAGGATTTGTAGCGATGTAAAAGTTACCTCTTTTTTTATTTCATCTGCAGTGCGAGGACGAGTTACGGTGGCCTTTGGTTTTGGGCTAGATGTATTCAAAGATGCATTGGAAGTAGGTGATAATGAAATCTGGTATCCGGAACTGCTTGATCCAATATCGTTCATATCCCTAGTGTTTTTTTGTGATTGATAAGTTCCATAGTTAGAAGTTGAGCTACCCTGAGAATTCAGCTGCTCAACGAAATGACGGACTTCATAAGACATATTCTGACTATTCTGGAATAATCTCATGATCTCAATATCCCTAGAAGTATTCAAGTCCTCCAAGTATTTCAGATCTGATCTCATATCCATTAATGTTGTTCGGTATCTTTCCATATCGAGTTCTGCATCATTTGCCTTCCTGTCAGCCTCTTCCTTTTCTTCTTCAGCGCGTCTTAAGCTGAATTGTGCATCTGAACTGGCACCTGTATTGCCCGCTTTTCGTGCAGCCATCATAGCCTTGGCTTTGGCCCGAACACGATCACTTTCTGTGATAGATCCGCCAGGTCCAGTGGGAACAACAAAGGCCATGAAATCCTGTGTTCCGTCATGCTTCCGTGATTGACGTACTTTAGTATCTCTCAACTCAGCTGCAGACCCTCTAAGTTGACGAGCCAACACTGGGATATCTCGATTACAAAGATACTGAATTTCATCTTGAAGCGATTTCTGTGTTTCCAGTAATTCCATCAATGTGTCTATGTTCTCAAAGTACAATTTCGAAGTAGGATTGGACCGCGAAATTTGAATGATTTGATCGTTTGTCTTCCTTATCTTCTCTTTCAGTTCTTCCATTGAGTATTTATTGGAACTCTTGTTATCTCTGTTGCGTGGAACAGGAATACGATCCAATTGACGCTTAGTTTCTGATATTTCACGGCGAAGATCTTCCAACAGCTCAATATCCACGTCATCCTCTTCTTCATAACTTCTACTAGAATAACCTCTACCAGAATAAGATTGCCCTTTTCTTCTGGAACTGGAAACATAGTCATTTTTTCCATTGTCATATTCTTCGACTGGTTCTTCTTCTCTAGCAGGTGGAGCTGTAAACTTTGGAGTGGAGGGTGGAGGACGCCTGCCGAGAACGAACTTCTTAAGGACACTAGATGGAGGTGCTAATTCAGGGGGCAAGACAACAGGGACTTCAAATCCATTTAATTTTCTATAAATCAAATGCATAGCGATAGCGAACTCATCCATATCCAGACTGCCTTTGTTTTCTCTATCTGCCAGATTCCATATCTTCATAAGTGTTTGTGGCGGTAATTGGGACTGGGTGAATACATCCTTGGCGGTATCAGCAGACATAAATCCTGATCCTGATCCTTCCCATGCATTAAATATATCACGGTAACGCTGCTTATCCTGTGGACTAATAGTCCATGATATTTTATTAGCATCTGTAGTACCTAAACTGGGAGTTAATAGGTTTGTCACCCTACTTTGGTTGGGCATCATCTTCTGAGCAAAGTCTGTGTTCTGAAGGCGTGTTTTGGCTGGTGGAGTGGGATTGAAGCCCGTTTGCATTGGCATTTGATAGTTATTTGTGTATCCTGTCATATATTGATTGACAGGTGCCTGTTGAGGTCTCAACCCTACCTGGTTCATGCCAGTCATCATAGACATCTGGGGCATCATTCCAGTCATAGCATTCACTTGAGGTGCCATGAATTGTTGCTGGGGCTGATTCATGCTGGGCGTGGTGTCTATAAGGGGTTTAGGAGGTTCAAGTGAAGCAATGATGGCCAGAGCCAAATCAGTCTCTTCTTTCACATTGGGGGGAAGGGTAGAAGGCAAGGGTTTTCCTGACAGTTTCGAACTTGTTAGATACATAGCCACTGCAAACTCGGGAAATGTTAAATAAGGATTATTGCTTATGGAAGAAAGATCCCTAATAAAAGTGAATAATGTAAGGATACCATCTTCTGGGCCGAGAATAACTTCTTTCTGTATGGAATACATATTATTACCATATTTTAGCCAAGGACTCATTGTCCAGATTAGAGCGTCTAAGGATATCACCCACTACGTTAGCTATGAAGTCACTGTGAGTATCATTCGTAAATAGGGTTGGAAGGTGAGTGTATTTACCTGGAATATTATTTCCCCCGTATTGTGCTGCACTTTGAGTGAATAACTGCTCAAATTTAGCCTGGTCAGAGGGTGTTAAATAACTGAGCTTTATGCCTATAGAGAACAGGATAGTTAAGGTTAATACCCGTTCATCCTATGTTCTATTATGACTATAGAATATATACCACCAAAGGGACTAGACTGCTCTCGTATATTACTATACATTAAATAGACCTATCTATATGCTTATAATAAGGTAGAATGAAAAAACAGAGAAATAGAGGGAAGAAGAAAGGTTTAAAGAGAACACATGCTAGTACTTTCTTTTTTTAGACTTCCGCAGTGATGTGTATTATTGCATTTCACTCTCCTCAACCTCCCTTCTCTGCTATCATCTTCGCCCACTTTAATGTGTAATACTGTTCTGGTGCAGTATATTCTTTAGGCAGGAATGAATTGGGGTTTCAGTTGAGTAAGAAGTCTTACTCTGTTTATTATCTCATTTTTTACGTATGATCGTAATTCCATCATAGATAGGAAGCATAACTACCTCTACCCTGGGGTCTGATAGCACATGCTTATTGAACTTATGCACCTTTATTGCTGTTTTTTTGATGTTCTTGGAAACCTCTTCAGGGTATTTTCCCTCATAACCAGCCTCTCTGTGCACATGTCCAAAAAAGAGAACTATATGTATATATTCAGTCAGTCATATCTCTGATAGAAAGCATAAATATACCATTGTCAACCAGAATAAAACCATCGTCAGATAGCAGGTTATTATCTATGACAAAATCGAAATAGCTGATATAGCCACCTTTGTCTGCATCTGATTATAGGAATTAGTAGCTTATTAGTACAACCAAATAATCATCATTATACCTATGAATATCATGTTAAACTGAGGTTTATGAGGCAATTGGGCCAACTCTTGTAGGCTATCATGTCAGCAAGAATAGATTAGGAATACAGAACAGATGAATACCTCAAAAGATTACCTTTCGAGAGCAGGTCCCTCCTTAATCTGTACTTTATCTTCCAAGTGAGCCAACTTGATATACTTCCTGGCAACGGCAAGTGGCTTGGGATCCATTTCAAGTGACAGCAGAGTTCCCTCTGAACTCAAACCAGATCCCATAGCTATGGCCGAACTACCAGTGAACCCTCCAATCTCTAGTATTCGTTGAGGTCTCAACAGCTTTACTAATGCGCGTAGTAGTTTGGCTTGATTAGAGCTAATCATCATATGAGCATTATTGAAAGTCTCTTCTGTTTCCTCGTTGATATCAGAGAATACATTCTCAATTATAGTGGGGAAAGGAGTGCTGTAATCATCCGCATATCTTTCTTCTCCTACTCTCAATCTGTTATTGCTATTACTTAGTGTTTTGGCCAATAGATGAGTGGAGTGACATCGAGCACTAGGTAGCCTCCTATTTAGTATTGTGGAAAGGTTTGAAAGTTTAGGTATCAATTGGATTGTTCTATGCCTGAAGAGCAAAATAGACATGATTCTGGCTATTGTTTATTGCAATGGACAGGAAAGGAGACGTGTTTATCTCATTAGAGTGATAAGGTTTGCTGTTAATTTTTATATTCAACACCGCCTCCATCTGCTTGTGCTGTAGGTATTTCTGATCATTTACAATCACTCTCAGTGGACTACTCCTTGCATACTGTTTATCAAACACTTTGACTGTTGTTATTGGACTATTGACTAGACTTTAAAATAGACGATTATCTTATCCTTCATTAGAATATCCCAATTGATGATGATACTACTATTCACGGTGGATATAGTGCAAACACGTGTAAACATAGGACACATATGCTTCATATGAATAGAATGGATAGATCTACTCATGCCATAACACAATCACCTACACCGGCAAGATACATCATCAGAACGATGTTTATAAAACCAGGAAGACCGGGAGAGAAAGGGGACACTAAAAAGAGTATACTGGTACATAAAATCTCCAGTAAGTAAAAATATGTATATACTCCCTTGCCCATGATATATCGGAACTACTATACATTTGGGGAGAAGGTTTCTGCTGTCTCTCGTAAGCTATAGTAGGACACATGATGATTTTATACTGCATTGGTTACTGCATATTTCAGATCATAAAAGAACATGGTTTGTATGAATCAAATAAATCAAGGAAATAACCTCGCCTTATGTACAGTAATTTGTTTGTCAACTTATTAGTATGATGTATGACTCGACCCTTCGTTTTATGCAGCATACCATTCAGCCACAACCTCGGTATTCTAAGCCACCACTTAATTTTTTTATATGTTTAATACAGCATACTTTCCCAGCGGTTGACATCGTTTGTCTAATACTCCTATTTGTATACAGCATTTGATAGAATATCCCACAGAAACATGTCAGTAGAGGAACATGACCACCATATGCATGAGGGTGTCATCGGAGGCGAACCGATGCAGATTCCTGCTTTTTTGGGAATGACAGAACAGCAGTCTCGACTTTTAGTTGCTTTATACAATGAGACAGATCCTGAATTTGCCAAGCAGATGCCCACTGCCTTACCCGTTGCTGCTCAACAATTGTCAGCTGAATATGAAAAGCGCAACAGTGTTGGAAAAAAGGTAAACAAGGAGGAGGGTTGATGTTTGGAATATCATATAATTAACAGTCTGATTATGCTTTCTTCTAAACAGCTCGAGCGTGCCAATATCCGCTGGTTAGAAGAGTACAGATTATTCGACGATGTTCAACACGAAGCAGTTAGAAAGTTATCCGAAACTGATATGAACATTGACAAAGCAGCCGAAAATCTGAAATTGAATGATGATGATTGTTCTGTGCATGATCTTCTTTTGGGAAGTTTACTCTATGGCGGTATCCGCCGTGAGCCCTCTGGTCCCGAAGATCGTGCCTCCATGAGCCCCGTAGCCAGCCCTAATTTCGAAGGAGCTAAGCATTTATTAGAGCGTGCATTCAACCAAGGTTATACAATGGCTGCTGTTCAGACAGGTTCATTCTATGTACAGGAGGATAAGTTGGCCAATGGAAAGAATCTGAAGAAGGGTCAAGATGCTAAGAAGTTGGCTTTTGAATGGTATAAGAAAGCAGCTGATCTCTCTAATCCCGTAAGAAGCAGCCATTTGTTGAAGGGTTTAATTGAAACTAACATAGTATCTCAACTCATCCGATAGATGGCATGTCATAAAATGGGTTACCTCTTAGAGAATGGAATTGGATGTGAAATAGACATGAAGCAGTCAATTGAATACTATAAAAAGGCATTTGAACAAGGTAATATAAATATCTTCATGAGGATATCCTCAGTAAGGACTGACCAGTTATTTCTGGATCTAGGCTATCCTGACTCTGCCCATAACCTGGGTATCATTTATCAGGGATACACAGAAAAGACAGCTAATTTCAGAAATATCAAGACATCGATCGAGTATCTTGAACGTGCGAAACAATGGGGTTATTCTGCCTCCTGTAATGCTTGTAAGATCGAATACTAATTTACTGAGTAAACAGACGAGTAATAAGTTGTTTGTGTAATTAGTGGGCAGAATGTATTTATTAATGTCAAAGAATGCTGAATTGGCCAACGAAGCTGGCAATCCGGGTAGTGAGCCTGAGGACTATATAGTTACTGGTATTGACTTGATGGAGGTAAGATATATGCTAAACAATCATTCATATTTTCATGGAATATTCACAAAGTACTATTACGATAGGATGCTGCTAATAATGGTGATGCTGACGCTATGATGATGTTGGGTTTAATATTCGGATCGAAGGATTATGGTCTGTATGACATGGATAAGGCACAGAACTATATGGAACTTGCTTTGGTACGTGGTGATCTTGAAGCTTACAACTACTTGGTTCGTATTCTCAGAGCAAAGATGGCAGCCCGTGTTGCCCTGGAGAAGAAGAATATGGAGAGATTTGAACAGTTGAGCCAGGCTGATCAGGAAAAGTTGATTCGTCAATTAGCTAAAGATGCCACTCCTGATAGTGCCCTTCATCGTCAATGTGCTAATGTCTCCTGTGAAAATAAAGAGGAGGAGCCAGGAAGTTTTAAGAAGTGCGGTAGGTGCCAGCGTGTCAGTTATTGCTCCCGTGAGTGTCAAAAGGAGCATTGGAAGACAGGCCATAGAGCAGTGTGTAAACCACCTGTAGAAGAAAAGCATTAAGAAATTAATATGTCGTAGTATTGCATAATAATAATTCATATATATCTGTGTATAATTAAAAGACAATGTATTATACCAACCATTTTCTTGTGGGCCGTATACTATCATTGACATTCATGAAATACCTGATCGATACATTAACATACCCATTTGTGCTACAACCACAATATAAAAATGAGCTATATCACTGGGTGAATGCTACTCCTTTCTTTTTTGTACGCCTATCACTAGTCCTATAGAGAAATAATATTCTTTGTACTAATGACCAGCCTGGTGTTTCATTTTGGGTGATGAATGGGGAAATCAACATTCTTGTGTAGAAAGAATAAAGGACCAGTTATTAATCTCCCGCCTCCAGTGTGTTTGCAATAGAAGGAATAGAATATATATAAAAAAGGTGATACTAATATTAGATGATTTCTGATTCGTTCATCATGTTGTGCCATCAGTTGATAGTTTGGTAGTTCCTAGTAAAATACTGGGTACAAAGAGACAGTTTCCCTTTCTGTTCCGATATATTTCAAAATATACACTCAGGCATCTATACTCTCAGAATGGAAATTGTAAAGAAGAAATAGTTGACATATAAAGTAATAAAATGTTCTATGGGATTTGTTCTTTTTTACTCTTATCTGTTCTTATCCTGCAATAAATATAACCATCTCTAGTGCATTTATCACCTTGAAATAAACGTTAATACAGTTTGATTTACCTGATGTGAACATATAAAGTTAATGAGTAATCTCTAGATACTCAATGACTGAGTCCCTTCACGAATATAAACCTTAATTCCCTCTGAACTACCTTGAATGGCAGTCTATTTATGGACAATTTAAGCATTTTTAAATACTGGAAACGGGAGGTAATTTTTGCACCCAATGGCCTAGTGATAGACATACAAGAGGAGGCATTGAGATACCAAACTAAAATAACATGTCATTCCTTTCATTTACACTCAAAATAACAGATGATGATGGCGGGTGATGAATTGTAATTTATATATACATCGAGGAAAAGGATTGAAAGCCTGATGCAAGAAAAAGGAACATTGATTGATTGATTGATAATGAGCACATAGCGGCTTATGATGGGTAACCTTATTTATATTCCCATTATTCCCTTTATCTATTAACTGGAATAAGTAGAATTCCCTCAACCTAATCGATTACTCATCAGAGTAGAGACTATTGGATAGCCATACAGAAACATTTCATATCTTTTCAGAAGGAGTCTTATCCCCCTGATGGCGGATTTGATGTAACTGATTTCCCCATGTATTTTATCAACAGCATAAGTTAATGATATCAAAGGGGGATAGATGATATTTTCAAACCGATACAATAGTCAGGATAGAATCTTTGTTGATATGTGAATATGCAGAGTACCATAATTCAATGCAACTCATGTAGTGCATGAAAGACACTCTCCCATCAATTAACATACTCTGTTCGTGAACATTCTATACATAAAGAGTGATGTATACAATGGCTCATTAAACCTATTATGCATCTTTACCCCTATTTATTATATTTATATAGAATAGTATGCATCAATTAAATGGAAGGGAAATATATGTTCTGTTACATATTATCATCAGATGAAACTAATAATGAGTAACCATACAGTATATACATCTATCTATATGCATTCAATGATTACATAATGTGTAGTGAATCAATCATTATTCACAAAATCAGCGATATTCTATTAGATACTTCCCCTGTGATATTCACACAAAAGAGTATGTGGGTTGCTTTCACCAAGTAGAAGATAACAGAAAACTACGCGATTGTCTACTTACATCTTATCTAAGCAGATAGCTTACCCTTAAATTAAAGTACACTCACCCTCAAATTCAATAATATGTAGCCGGCAGTGCAACCCAATGAGTATTTGAGTAGAGTAGAATCTTCATATTTAGAACTATTGATAATTTGAAGGAATGTTCAAACTTTACACACAAACAGCCTGGAAAAGGGAAGATTATTTATAGACATTGATCTTAGAAAGGCAAATATATTGATCCCCGCAAACATCTCCCCAATTATGAATTTCTAGAGCTGTGATCAATCACATTGGAGTGTCGGGAAGCTGTGAACAATAAAAAGTAACCACCCCTCTCTCCTCTGACACACTTGAGTATTAACTTAAATGGTAACTGTAAAGAATCTGATAGATAAATTTTGGTTAACAGTCAATGCGGAGACTAGAATTAGTATAATTTCTTCCAATTTGTTCTAGGGAAGTACCTCAATATGGATTATCCCTAAAAATAAAGTAAATAACTTTAAATTCAACATTCTCTTGTCTCATAGGCTGATTGCATAGCAGAATAGTAAATGCTATGGCGCATTCAACAGGATCAACAGCTTCATTTCAGTCAGTTCTGGCTTTTTATTCAATGAAAAAAAGAACCAGAAGGCCAGAGAAGGCGAAAAGGACGAAATAATAAGAAAATAAGAAACAGAGAATTGTTCTTCTAGCTTCTTTTTCATCTATCAATAATAATATCTCCTTCCTTCTATATATATCTATTCTTATTGTTACCATGGTGATATCGATATAAATACAAACAGAACTCACTTCTATCTCTTTCCCAACACTCTTTCTTCTCACCTTCTTTTTTCCCTTTAGTCTTCTTTGTAGCTTTAGTTTATATTTATTGCATTTAAGTTCCTGTAATATGGATATTGAAATACCTTCATTAATCTTCCATCCATCCATCATACTTACAATGACATCGACATTGTCAAGTAACGACCGTACATTTATGGAGTTTGCTCGCTGCTTGTATAAAGCCAAGTCTGTAGTATTAGAATTAGAGGCATTTAGCCAGACAGTTGGCCCCATTTTATGCTTATCCCGCTATGACCAAGAACAACAATATGACCCACGCATATCACCTCAGGAATTCATCAAACGGGTGAATGAATATCTCAATGTATCATTCCGCCGATTCAATCATATGTGCAAGATACTGCTGATAGTATTAAAGAAATTGGAATTCAATCAATCTATTGCTAGGGAACGAATTGATTCATTCAGAGAAGAAGTGATAAACGAATGGAAGAAAGCAAATGTGATTAAACTCAATCTAATGCTGATTATCAAAAAGAGAAAGGAAAAAGGCTGTTATTTCGACAGTAATTACCATGGTGTGCTCTCAACATCACTGTCACCACAGCTTCTACACAGCATAGAAGCCTGTCTCAATCTAGGCGAGGGCGATGATGATTTCTCCAGCAATTCAGAAACCTCAACAGAACTTAATTCCTCTGAGTGATCAAATTCTCACTCTGTTTATATGCATACATGTGTTTATTAATGATACCCTTATTCCTTGATTCACTATTTTCTTATATATTTCCCCATCCATTATCATAATACTTGTTTCATGAATCAAATTTGCTCCCCCACTTCTGTGTACTAAAATACAATATTCAATAAAAAGAGCTTTTTTTCTCCCTTTTCTGCCTTTTGAAGTAACTACTTATCATGTTCTGTTCAAGTCGCCAATATAAATGCTAGAAAATCTATATTCATTTTTGAGGTTACATTGTACATTAGTTATCTCGTTATTTTCCTCAACTGTCAACGGTATTTAATTAATGTTTGACAACTGATGTGTGTTGTTTACATGTCATTACACCTTGCAGACACTTATGTAGGTAAAAAAAACAATGAAAACTATCTATTGCTTATTATATACAAACATCCCTTGTTATTGCTTGTACTGTAAATCCTATTAGAGACTATCATCATGTGCCCTATGGAATATTCGATTCGATGTATATGTACTTACACCAACCCGCTACAACCTCCTCTCATGTATATACCAGGATATGGGAGTTCTAGTCCTACATGAAGAGGTGGTGCCTGATGCTCTTTCTATTCGGAGTTACAGTATTTTCGTTGCTTGGTAACAGTGACATAAAGTGTGTGTTTTGTCATGGAAACATTAATATCATGGAAACTGGTAATACGGAGAAGTTGGGCAGGCTAGTGCCTTCGTAATCTCTTCAAGCAATGACAAAATGAGGATGTGATGGATTGACGTTCACTTTAATCTAAAGTTACATTGAGCACCAACAATTTACACTAGAACATAAATTTATTGGCTTTTTATAGGTGATTTCATTCATTATAGATCAAATCAACATACACTAACCATATCCATTATATCTTATCAGAATACTTAAGTCATAACATATAGTTAGCACATATCTATTGCATATTTTACGTCAAAGATGCATCATTTATAAACGAAGTGCTTGAATAAATGTCATATCTCAATACTCGGGTTCTGTCCATGTTTTTGGGAAGAGCAACGACATTTTTGGGAGTTGACCAGAATATAAAAACACTGCAAAAGCCACTAATGTATACTGCCAACAGCATTGAATGCATTGAATGGTCAATAGGTAAAATAATCATATTGTGTGCTCGAAGAACAGGTCAACAATATCATTCCCTAAATAGTCAGCTATAAGCAATATCGACCATTCACATATAATGATAACACATTCACTTAATAAAACAGCCCCATTTTCATATTCATAACTCTATGTTTTTATTTCATTATTGCTGAACTCCTCCTGCTTGTTGCATCTTCTCTCCAATCTTCATATTGGCGTCGATATATTTTGCTACACAACGGTCAATACAAATAGCCTCACCCTGATTCAAGTCACCTTGAGTATACTCTTTACTAATACATTTCTGGTGGCAGGAATCAACAATACTAAAGGACAGGTATTAGCTACAATATACATTGCCCACACACAGGCTAATTACCGGTTGAATAAGTCAGTAACCATCTCGAGCTCTGATTCAGCCAGAGCTATGTTCTGGGGGTTGATGGTCTGTTGTTGAGGTCTTGCAGCATTTCCACCAAAGAATGACATGGTTTAATAAGTATTTACTTCAGGGGGGTCGGGAATAAGAATCGAAGTGAATATAAATAACCAGGAAAATGGAATTCTTTCCCTCTTATTTCACCGCCATAGATTATGAACACATAAGCCACATTCGAGGATATAAGCCACTCTGGTATGACATGAAAGTGGATATCATAGTTATTCAATAAACAAGAGATGGGCATTTTATTACTACCATTCTCCCGATTTACTGATGCAATACCCTGACATTCAATCCATACCCATCCACTCGTATGGGACAATGTGAATTCTTCGATATAGAGACAATGGCTCTAAACTGTAATTGCAGAGGATGATAAACTGAATGATATGTTTTTATTATGAACAAGAATGAAGTGGGAATATTTATGATCTATTGGTGGTTTATTGGGGAGCAGGCGCTTCTGCCATGTGAACATATCTCTCCAGTACATTCATAAAACCTTCTCTTCCCACCTGGGCATTCTGCTGAAATCGTTTGATGGAGAAATCCTCTATTAAGTTTTCCCATCTTGATAGAAAACTGCCTACTGATAATGTCACTTGTTGGACAAACTTGGTCCTATTTCATATAAGAGTAAGCAAAAGGTGAGACATTCATAACTCTTCATTCTTACTTCTGGGGATGATCGGGTGATACAGTGTAACTGATCTCCTCTTCACACTTCATAATGTTACATAAAGACAGATTATCACTCCTCAAAGTGAATGTCTTCTTCTTAGGGTCGATAGTGGACACTTCCCTCACATATTGTGTCTCATCTGCACCCATAAGCTTTTCAATAATATTTACTAGTCAGTAGCCAAGATATAAGGATATTCAGAGGGAAATGTTACCTTCAATATGAGTCTTGGTACATTCTGTTTAACTGTTATCAGTCTCTCTGTAGTAAGAATACCAGTTTCTGGATCAATGGATCGATTTAATACATCCACATGTTGAACATGAGGACAATGGTCATTAGGGTATTTCTGCCATTGTGCAGCAGAAACAAGACTCCATTCATAGTCGAATGTATGTAATTGTCTAAGAAACTTCATTTTATTATATATTATAATGTAGTAGTGATTCTTCCTGATGATATTTCTATAATATACAATAAGATGGTATTGAAAACAAGAGAGTGGGAGAGAGAGATTATTTATGCTGTTAGGAAATGGGTCTTAAAATGGATATCCCACCCAGATCTTCCAAAACCTTCATCCATGCACCAATGGGGATGAAGTTTGTCAGCTCTTTCCATACTTCTCGGCATTGAATGCTAGTTTACAAATTATTGGATCTTATCATCATTCATAGTACTGCTTTTGACTCTGCATGTCCTTAGGTATATAAGTATACAAGGCAAATGACACAGTGCCTCAGTACAGGGTATCATTTTCCCCAGCTGATTCTGGCTGGACTCAAGAAAGTGATTGGATCAGATGATTAAAAAACAAATTTAGTATTTAATGTGCTTCCAATAGAATAGCACAGATAATGTCCATTTATAGTTTTTTTTTGAATATTAACCATTTATAGTTAGGAGAGGAGATTGCCTATTCTGAGATTTGGTATGGCTGCTGTCTCTACTCCATATTATTTACTAGTCAGCATTTGGGATCCATCAAAGTTGCGTTGAACTCTATTATAATACTCTTCGTCTAATAGTACCCGAACACCAGTCATAGCTAAACATTTAGATGCAACTAGAGTATTTTTGTGTGCAGCTATTGTCTTCGCTGCTTTTGTAAATTCTACAGTATGATTGGCAGCAGTAGTATGAATACCAAAAGCAGGATGGATTACCGGCATCTCATAACTGACATTACCCATGTCAGTGGAGCCACCTCCTGTCTTCTCCTGTTCTGATCTATCCGAGAATTGTATACCATATCTCCTCATCTCATCTGCATAAGTACAGGCCATTACTTCATTCTGTACTACATCCTTAGTCACATCACCTTCTCGCCAGGTGTATTTGACTTTGCAGCCAGTGGCTAATGCTGCTGCCTCAAAGATGTTCTCCAATTTCTTCATGAGTGGTTCAATTTGATAGGCTCGTGCAGTGCGGACGAAGATGAAGGCCGATGTATATTCAGGTATAACATTAGGCTATATTCAATGCCATTAGTTGGTCTTCCTATCACTTGTGATAAAACACTATACTTACTGCTTGTCCTCCATTTGTTACAATTCCATGAACTCTGGTATTAGATTACGATATTTTAATGAAAAAAAAAAGATAATAAAAATGGCTATCAATCTATATTTACATTACCTGTCTGTTGGTAACAATTCCTGTCGCATATAGCTCATACCATTCCATACTTGAACCATTGCATCCAATGCATTGATGCCCTCCCAAGGAGAGGCTATATAGTTTCGTCATTATTGATTACTAAAATAACAGATCGAGATAGGACTGAATAGGTTATTCCTTACCAGAAGCATGACTCGCCTTACCAAAGAACTCTACACGAACATCATGAACAGCTATAAACACTGCATATTGATGATCAAAAGCTCTTTTTAACAGATATTAATATCATGTATGAAACCATCTATCTATATAGTTGATAATTACGTAGGATGCAACATCAGACACACATCTACATTGTCTTGGAATGCTCTTTTTCTGATGAGAGAGATCTTGCCAATTGAGATTTCTTCGCCGGGAGTACCAAATAAAACTACTTTTCCAGATGCCTTATTGCTCTCCAGCACTTCTTTGATGGCTATAGCTGTGGCTACACCACTAATAGCAATCAAGTTATGGCCACATCCTTGACCTAGACTAACAACAGAATGGACATCAGAAATAACAATAATAAACTTATCAGCAGCATATATTACCCAGGAAGAGCGTCATATTCTGAACACACACCCACTCTTCTCCCTTCCCCATTACTGTATTCAGCCAGAAATGCCGTTTCAATGCCATATGCATGTCTGGTCACCTGAAATCCTTTCTTCTCAAGATACTCTGTCAATAGATCATGGGCGAAATATTCCTTCATACTGGTTTCAGGGTTCTCATGAATCTACATAGACTGTGTGAGTATAGACCTTTTTGCTCTTTCTAACTCTTTCTGTTGCCTTACATCAATACTCATATTCCTGAGTTCACTATCAATGTTATCAATGGCTGTATTTACTCTATCTCGTATATCCTGTGTATATTCAATATCCAAGTTATTCATGTTCTGTATAATAACAGCATGTTAATAGTGGATAATGAGAGTGAATAGGAGGTTAGTCTCAGTGAGAAGGCTCCTCATTCTAGATAACTACTTCTGTTATAATATCATCATAGTTTGATTGCATAGGGCTCATATTAGAGTATACAAACTTCTCATTCGAGTCATCAGGTATGGTGTCCCTAGACTGAGTAAATCGTGAAAATATGCCACCTAAACAAGACGCATTTTCTGCTGAATCAAGTGGTAGTTGAATGGTCATTATTGAATAGTCAGTGGGTTAAATGAAGATTAAACAGGCAAAGAAAAATGGATGAGAGAATCTGCTCTCCATTTTATTTCAAACTAAGATTAAGCATCAGTAACTGTTCTCGCTCTCTTTCCCAGCAGAGTGTTTTCATTAAAACCATGTTGATAGTGATAGTCTCATGTTTCCTTATATGGAAACAACGACTCAATCCTATCTTAATTTGCTAGGAGAAGAGAGTGTATTTCAGTGCCTTTGAAGAATACTACAGGATAGAATACAATTATGTTTATTTTCTTTGTAATATCTACATGCTGGTTTATGAAGTGTCATAGATAGACGAAAGCCCTGTTTCTTTTACTTGTGACTCCATCTATTTCACTGAGGGTAGAATGAACATAGAATCCTATTGATGGTGGTATCCTTAACAGCCCCAAATGCAGCATCTATTACAAATAACATATCCAGCCATTCAAATACATCAGCACTTGGTATAAAGTCATAAGAAGACATTCACTCTGGCTGCCAATTACGGTTAGATCGATTGATACAATACACTGGTTGTATTCAATGTATTTACAATACTACATATGGCTGGTTCTTTACTTTGATTACCGAATAACGTGAAGGATATCCATAGACAAGATCAAATAAAGCCAGAGCAGTAGATAAAAGAAGTTAAAGCTGTTTAAAATTCGACAATAACTCTTAACTAATATCATCTATCTGAACTACGTTTTATTTGCATGTATCTCTTCCTAGCATGAGTAATTATACACTTCAATGAGTGAGATCATCACTGTGAGTAAACCAAGGAAGGACAGGTATCACATATGCAGTATTTGTCAGTATATGGAAGAAGGGCTACTTTATCAACAAAACAACTTGGCCTTTTAGTTGTAATACATACAAAATACTCTGCCTTCTGTCATTAGATATATTAACTGTATGTTTGTATTAGGGTAATCAATACAGACTGGCCATGTCTTGAACAATGCAGGTATTATTCTAATCCCTTTCCAAGCTACGTGTATGTCATATACACGATCATAGAAGTTTTCTCAACCAATCATTAATCAAGAGAGAAAAATGATGGCTGCTATATTCCACGTGACCTTCTTTAGCTATTTTCTAATTGGTTGATAAATTAAGGGCGAGGAAGAATGAAGTGGACAAAAGTGTAAACCTATAGCTGACTAGTTGGAAGCTCCCTCTCTTTTATTGAAATGGTGAGTGAGGATACACCATTGAAGCCAATATGTGGATCATAATCATAGAATAGAATCATAATAAACAGTCAATAGATGGATGGATGGATGGATGAGATAGATGGATACTCATAGTGAAGGGATGGATGCATTGAGTGTTAAACAAACAATTGTATATACAGCTATGAATTATAAGAATAAGCAGCACATGTATATACTTCTACAGTGCAAATACATACACATATATACACCGTTACTCCACCCTTGACTTTATTGCCACTCGTTGTTATTATGATTCTATTCTATTATAAACACATTCCCTATTTCTTATATACTAACAATATCTGTCCATAGCCTACTAGACTTCACCACAACAGAAAGAAGCGTGGACACGTCTCAGCTGGTCACGGTCGTGTTGGAAAGCATAGAAAGCATCCTGGTGGTCGTGGTTTAGCTGGTGGTATGCATCATCACCGTATCAATATGGACAAGTACCATCCTGGTTACTTCGGTAAGGTCGGTATGCGTCACTTCCATTTGAAGAAGAACCCCACTTGGCGCCCTGTTGTCAATGTTGATAAGCTCTTGTCTCTTACTGCTGAAGGTGTTGCCACCAAGTACAAGAATACCGATAAAGTAGCTGTTATTGACACTCTCGAGAAGGTAATTGTTATACACACATTGGTTCTAGAAGAATACTCATTCCTATCTGTCAAATAGGGTTACGGTAAAGTATTGGGTAAGGGAAGCATCAGTCAACCCGTTATTGTTCGTACTAGATTCGTATCTGCTCTTGCTGAGAAGAAGATCAAGGCTGCCGGTGGAGGTAAATATATTAGAGTTAAATACTATTTATAGCCTGTATTCATTTTCTTTTTTATTTATTTGTAGTGGTTGAACTCATTGCTTAAACCATTTAATAAATGAAATTATTAACCAATCAAATCACTGCCTTTATCTCCCTTCTCTTCTTGATGAATTTGTTTTACTTAGTTAGGCTTGTGGTGGATGATTCTACTACTGCTTAGTCATTCATTATTTAAGTTATGGAAAGTCCAAACTTAAAAATGATAGGTCTCATTTCAATCAGAAACAGAATATTCTCTAAATAGAGGATTTTTTCCTTTTTTAATAGATGAAATTGGCTATAAATATTTTCCCTATTTCTCATTAACGGATTTCCCTTTATCTCTTCCCCCTTTTCCTTACTCACACATGCAGATATTCGTAAAGACACTCACTGGTAAAACTATAACATTGGAAGTAGAGTCATCTGACACTATCGATAATGTAAAGCAGAAGATCCAAGATAAGGAAGGCATTCCACCAGATCAACAGCGTCTGATCTTTGCTGGCAAACAATTAGAAGATGGCCGTACTCTCTCTGACTATAATATACAGAAGGAATCTACTCTTCATCTTGTGCTGAGACTAAGAGGTGGTATGCAGATATTTGTAAAGACACTCACTGGTAAAACTATAACATTGGAAGTTGAGTCATCTGACACTATCGATAATGTGAAGCAGAAGATCCAGGATAAGGAAGGCATTCCACCAGATCAACAGCGTCTGATCTTTGCTGGCAAACAACTGGAAGATGGCCGTACTCTCTCTGACTATAATATACAGAAGGAATCTACTCTTCATCTTGTGCTTAGATTACGTGGAGGTGTTTTATCATCATCACATGATAATTCAAGTCATACTCGTACAAACCAACCAGAAGAGAATAATAGCCAAAAGAAGACAGAGCAGCCCAGGAAGAAGAATAGGTGTGCATTCTTACATTGTAATGACAAGCCTGTGAAGATTATTGGTGATTGCAGATATTGTCAGCAAAAATATTGTGCACGTCATCGTCTGCCTGAAGCACACTCTTGTGAGAACTTGACGAGTTGTAGACAAGCTGCTCATGAAAGGAATAGTATAAAACTCTTAAGTGAACGCTGTGTAGCAAGTAAAGTATAGATAGATATACACACATAGATAATAAAGTAGTCTATATACGTATTTCATACAATTAAAGGGTATTTTGCATTGAGTAGGATAATAATTATATCGGGAATATGTAATGGATAAATAGTGAATGGGATTGAGAATATATAAGCATAGAGAATATTAGCATTGCATGAATAGTGATGGTGCCATTACATGATTGCTTCTTATTGGTTCTGCTGAGGGTATTTTCTAGAGTTCTAGATATTGCCAGGGACTCTAAGGAGACTTAATAAAGGGGAATAGTCGTATTATTGTATCTAATCTTGCTCTTCTACTTACTTCTCACAGATGAGTATCATCCTATTACTTCTAATATATTATAACATAGTCTAATATGTAGAATGTATTATTAGACATCCATAGTGTATCTATGTATTATATTCCCCACTGTTACATGTGCCACATTAAGAATAACAACCATCAGCTACCTTATAAACTCAAACTGTTACTAAGCAACAATAAATCGAATGGTCCAAGATAACAACGAGGAGCTGAGCTGAGTTTCGATTATGATTATCTATTATTAAGGGGTTGGAGAAGAAGGGTTCTTTGGTAATAATCTATTGATCATCATCAGAGGTAATCAGTTTTGTAAGGACCGTTCGATATGAAAACTTCAAATGTTTGATGGGATAAAGACACTCTATAAAATGGTTATGAGAAGAAATGTCATGAATTTTTCTATTTATTTGTGCATTCACAGTTGATCCATTACTTTGAAATAACGTGGCTGGGACCTCTTTGATGTAATATTGTACATGTATATTTACTTATGCCATAATGAAAATTAATACTGATTTTATATAGAGTAAAGTGGTGAAGCAAAATAAATCTCGACGAACTTTTCCTGAACTTAACTCAAGGAATCATCATGCACAGTTCTTTTGTGGCAGATCAGGATTCCGTCTGGTCTATGTAAATGCTACGCTTACAGAAACGATGTGAAGATGATACTACTCAGCCATTAACTCATAATACTGCAGGTCATGAAGAAGTATCTTTGGTGTTTTCTCTCTCTCTCAAACAATATAGATCTCGGTGAGCACATTGTACTTATTTATTGAGTTATCGATATTGCTATATCAATCCAGTTTACTATCAATGCCAACTGAGTCACGAATTAGGATCTTGACAAACCCACAGAGATCCTTTTACAAGATTTTAAAGTATATAAGACAGTCTGGTTACTGAGAGGTGTCAGCGTAGATATGATTAATCCATGAGGATTAGATTTACGTGAAGTTCATTATAACAAAAAACTCTCAATGAATTGATCAAACCCAAGGAAACAGGAGAAAAATTCATATCAAATATGTCACCTTAATATGTACATTTGAATAACCTCATATTTGCTTGGTAAGTTTCAACTACGTCATTTTTTCTTAAAATTCCTGGTTATGGTCAATTGAAGACAGACAAATCCCTATAATTCTGGCTTGCACCCATTTGCAAACATATAGATTATATTAATTGCGTATATTAATTGTGTAAATTAATTGCCTGAATATATATGGGCATAAGCATAACTTATTTTCACAGAGAATGCCTAGGAAGACCATGCTTCTTGAAATTTGCAACTGGATTAAATCAAGAAATAATCTCTTGTGGCACCCCTTTAGCTACTTCTTGCTTTGAATCTATCTTTGTTGTAGACATTAAAGAGGAAAGATTGAGAGAAAAGCAAATTAAATTAATATATATTATTGATGCTATTGTTAATTATAAAGAAAGCGATGGGGAATAACGTCAATGCTTCACGTATTTATTGATTGAATCTTGGTGAGTCCGACTACTCGCTTATGTAAATCAATTTCGTACCAAGAATATCCTGTATTTCATTCGTGTTTCTTAATCATCATATATTATCTCTCTTGCATCTACCTCATCAAGCGAACAACAACACAATACCATCTCTACCAATACCACGTTATGTATTAGAATATCACGCTTATTGAACAGTAATTATTCAGTGGTATCTGACTATTGGTTGTGTATGATGCCTTATTTGTGGTGATATCGATTATAAAGGGGTAATTGAATAAATCATACTCAATCAAATATATATTTGTTGTTATTTTCTATTACAATAGAGATACATATAATTCTGTTTCATGACTACCCTCATTAACCCTGAAACTATCCTATTGAATTGAACAGTGTTAATGCTATCAGACCATGCATCTATGCCAGTTTGAGCGATACAGTCGTTAAGCTACATATTTTATAGTGGATGGGTTATTAAAGCAAATTGACATAATCTGCTTATTCAGGTCACCTGCCTCACAAAGAATAAACTTTATAAAATGGATTAGTCACACCAACAACTAACCAACCACCTACTTCTATCTTATAAAATTTCATATTATCTGGAGATAGACTGAAATAAACCATACAGATTTATTAAAATTATAACATGGTCTAATTGAGTGTATTATTGTCAATCGAAAGTGAATCTATGGATTGTATTACCATTGCTAGATGTACCACATTAAGAATAGCAACAGTCAGTTACCATATAGAGTCAATTCACTGTTACCAGGCAACAATAAATCGAATTGTTCAAGATAACAACAAGGAGGAGATAAACTGAGTTTTGATTATGGTTATTGTTACTAAGGGGTTAGAAAGAAGGATACTTTAGTAATAAATAGGTCAAAGGTGTGATGCATTGTATTGGGGTTGTCATGGCTATACTATGCTATATAAAAAAATCATGCAAAAGAATATAAATTCTATATTTGTATATGTACATGTATATTATATACACACACACATATATGTAATCTATCTATCCTATCCACTCATCTTTTCAATGGTAACATATTATATATATATATATATTCAAATCATGGATAATATTTTTACTATAGTCTTCTCTTTTCTCTATTGCTCATTATGCCATTCACTTCTCCTTTTAATCAGACATCACCATTACACTCATTCACTACGTTTTTACTCACTTATTTATTAGGTAATACCAAGAGTATCTTGTAATATACATCATACTTACATATACCCATTCTATATATCATAGATTATTTATGTTATCATAGCTATTCCCACACAATTGATATCATTCGATATATACTCACTCGGCTAGGTGATGATAAACCAATGCATCCAGAAAGATCTTCATCTCAATCGCATAGTGTATCAGATACACCCGATGCATTACTTATACCCAATCCATCACATATGGAAATGGACAAGATAATCTTAAATGACAGCCTGAACAATGGAACTCTATGTGAAAATGGAGATATTATCACCCACCAATCAGAAATGGATGATTCATTGTCTGCTCTATCTTCTAATCCTCCCATGAGTGCCACATACCCTCTCAATAGGAAATTGATCTCAACTTATCCTACTGGATATAGTAAGAAGACAAGGCACCATTCCATCTCCAATACCCCTATTCTCACTAATCTATCCCTACACAATGATCTCAGCCAATATCAAATCTCTGAATCACCTCCCCTCCTTTCGCCCTCCACCTCTACCTCATCCATCCAATCACGATATAGTTCTGACAGTAAGAAATCCAAGGTGGAAGAGCTGGTCTATCTATTCGAGACTGTCTATACCAATAATCTGTACAAGCCACATAGAAGATACAGTGTAGATAATTACACACACGAAAACCAGTCGTTTATTCATGAAAGGAAGTTTGGGTTCCATCCTACAGTGTCACAGTGGATGAAAAGGATTGATGATAACCCCGTGATTAAGATGACCGTATCACAATCAACGTAAGTGCTATGAGGTTAGTATAATTCTTATCACTTACCCATCCTTTATTAGCCCTGTCAGAAGAAAGCCTCTGCTTAAAAAAGCATAATATTCCCTATTTCTCCATATATTGAAGTTGTACATAAATAATCTTCTTGACCCTCATTGTTTTCTTTATTGGATTGTATAGCAAGGAGAAGAAATAGTATTTATACGGGGCCATTCTTTCTATACTGTATAAGGAGTGTAAATTAATGATAACTATATTTGTATAAGATAGTTGTTGTATGTACTTATGAAATGGGGGGCTACATGATTGGGTAGAATTAATAATAATAATGGGAGTATATGTAAATAGAAGAAACAAGTAAGGGACAGACTGGTTCACAATAGGAATATCATCCATGCCATTGATGTTCTGACTTGTATAAGTCTTATCTTGGTCATGTTCTTGTATACGGAGTACATCTCTTTCCAGAATAACATGCCAATTCGTTAGAACGCGTGAATATACATATATGGAGCACACATGGTATATAGCCAAACATAACTACATGAAATATATACAATTGACACTTTCCTCGGTATAATATGTTATGTTATTCCCATTAGTCAAATCTAGAATGATAACATGAAGAAATAAGCAGATGTTTATATGATTACTTAGTATTAGATGCCATTGCTATTATAATATAGTGTGATAATTTGTATTGTGTATAGTTAATAGATATATGCATAATAAATGTGTTGATGACAAATGATGAAGAAGTTCTAATATTAAAATAAACGCTCTTTATACTCTGGTCCTTCCTTATTTTTGGATGATGTTTGTTTGTTTATGGGGGGGTTTTATTTATCCTATGAGAAGTCCACAAATAGATCTCTATAAGGGTCTTCCCCATTCAGTTGGTGGCTATCTTCATCAAATGTCTCTGGGTATTTCTCAAAGTTACTTGTATCGCCTGGATGAGGGTATCGTGGAACAATCGGTGCCTAAATATATATATATATATGATGTCAATGATCAAGTATAACCAACATTTGATATCAACCCTCATATTTTATCACTCCACTTTACCCGCACGTTTTTGTCCAGCAATCCTATCCAATCCACTCCTCTGAACCATTTATGCCTCTTTACATCCTCTGATCCGCCCTATCATATTCATTAGACATGTGAGTTTATATAATATAATCATTTATTACCTTTAGATTGCCTAGTCTCTTGGTACGATCACTCACCAGCAGCCTCTTCAAGAGATCCTTGGCAAGTGGATCAAAATGGGCTGCAAACTGAACTTTACCCATCAATATCTTCTCGTATATACCAAATGAGTTATCATCGAAGAAGGGAGGATAACTAAATGAGAGAACAATTGTTATAGCATAGAAGATAAAGTGTCTGTTTATCCGTCTTACCCTGCTAACATCTCGAATATTAAGATACCCAGTGCCCACCAATCGACTGCTTTACCATGTCCTTTAGATTGAATGATTTCTGGTGCCAAATACTCAGGCGTACCACACAATGTCCATGTTCTAATGAACAATATGAAAAAGCAATGAGTATCAGGTAAGCAAACAATATATAAAAGAAGCTTCTTTATTACCTGTCCACCACTTTCTTTGCAAATCCAAAATCTGTAATCTTAATATGTCCCTGACTGTCTATCAACAAGTTCTCTGGTTTGAGATCACGGTATATGATGTCCTTTGAATGTAAATATTCGATAGCCAACACTATTTCCGAGGCATAGAAGCGAGTCATGTCATTAGTGAATCTACCTGCTCTACGAAGATGGGTGAACAGTTCTCCACCCACTACATATTCAAGTAGCATATATAGATTGGTATCATCTTGAAATGTGCAGAATCTGATAGTATTTATCAGTCATTTCATAAGAAACCATAAAACTATCACTTACAGATCAACAATGAAGGGGAATCTGATGGATGCCAATATTTGCTTTTCTGATAATAAATGCTCTACTTGCTTCAATCGAACTACTTCTGATTTCTTCAGTACTTTCATAGCATAGTATTTCTTTAATGGCAGGAACTTGGTTAGATAGACTCTTCCAAATGTACCAGTGCCTATAATAATAGGTATATATAAATAACACGGCATAGTAATCTTTATTTGTAGTGATCTTACCTAGTGTCTCTTGCAGTTCAAACTCTTTTAAGCCAAACTTCGGTTTACTAACATAGACTGGATCCCTGCTGTGATAATACTGAAGACGACTCACTTGATGTTGTTGATAAGATGTGGGTGTGGGTAAAGGGGATGAAGCTAAAGGATGATTGGGTGGAAATGATGATTCTAATGGTCGTTTAAGATGAGGTCGAGGATTACTTAAATAAACAGGTGGTTTATTAATATTATTATTACTACTAGCCATTAATATTGAATCTTCTTTTACTGACTTATCACGACTACGATCCATAGTAAAGGTATTGAGTGAGAGAACAGAAGAAGAAAGGAAAAGAAGGGAGGAAGGTAAAGAAGAGAGATAAATAGGAGGAAAAGGGAGGAGGAGGGGGTATAGCAGCTGTTATTATTGAGTAAATGTGTGTAATATATATATGTATGTGTGTATATATATATATATATATATATCTATATAGTGATTTGTTATGTAGTTATTCTATATTAGAAAGATGGTTCTTTATGATAGAAAGGTGGGTAAAAGAGTAATATCCCTTTGATTGTTAATAAACTTAATAATACTCTATCTCTCCAAAATGGGGTACAGATAAACACGCGCAATGCTCACATTTCGAGTAATGTTGTACACAGAGCATCATCCCACCCTACTTTCATAATTGGTTCTCCTCTAGTAGTGCATAGTTCCCATAGTCAATCAGACCAGAGATCGAGGATCAACGGCACACATCTCGAGCTCATTTTCGGCTGGATATTTTACAGTCTGCAGAAAATGAGCAGCTTGATAAAGGGTACCTTCATGGTTTTCATCAGAACATCACACTTGACTATTCATCTCATCTGAGAAAATAGAGCCTCTACTTAACTTTGCTTGCTCAATAAAAGACTCCAAAAACATACTTTATCTTTCTGGTCTCTATCTTCCACCAGACAGCATCAACCAATAAATAATTATCACATGTATCAATCACGGTCCTCATCCAGTGATTGTACTTGAGTGGGATATCATAATGGACGGGGATACCGACTCCGTTCCTTGTTGGTGTACAAGAAGCTACTTTTTAAAAGACAATGCTAACTTTTTAATCTCTAAGAAGATATTATGAGGATGATGAATGTATAAATGATGCCTTTATTATACGTGATGGCTCTATTCTGTTCATATCAAACACTTCATGAAATAAATAGGCCCTTCTTCTGTGGATAACAGTGGGAAGCATACAGCATATAGTGGCTAACCCCACTAGTTCAACTGGACTGAAAGAATAAATAGAGCTAACTACTTAGCACTGAGTATTTCAAATGGCGTCCACTTCATTCCATAGCCTAGTGGAGTGGTTATCATATGAAAATATCTACCCAGCCAGATATATACTGGTTAATACTTGTTTACTGCATGTGCTATCGTTATGATTATGTGAGTAACTTGCGTATTCCTACACATATGAAATAATGATTTCAAATATACAATAAGATCTAAGAGAGTCCGCCGACAAAAATGACTCAATATGATTGCTCAAGTATGAGTCACTCAACTTGAGGTTGAAATTCATGGCAAACAATTGAACTCGACAGTGGATCATTTAAGCCAGTCATATTTAAAGACCAATTTGTTTCTAAATTGAACAAATTTGTCTACAAGTCAAAACACATCTTCTTCTTCTCTTTTACTATTCTACTCTATTCTCCAACCATCATGTCCGCAATCACCTTAAATGCAGTTAAACCCAAGCACTTCATTACAACTGCTGATTATACAGCCGAGCAATTGTTTGATATAGTCGAACGTGCCATCAAATTTAAGGTTGAATCAAAGTATAATTACCCCAGAGCTAGAACAGAGCGCCCTTTGGCCGGTAAGACATTAGCCCTCATGTTCTCTAAGCGATCTACCCGTACTCGTGTTGCCACAGAAACAGCTGTCGGTTATCTTGGTAAGCAAGAAAATGACTGATATTCTCGGGGAGATGCCCGGATATTAACAGATTTCATATAGGCGGAAATGCTCTATTTTTGGGTGCTCAAGACAGTCAGTTGGGTGTGAATGAATCATTATTCGACACTGCCCGTGTAGTAAGCTCAATGGTAGATGGTATCATGGCTCGTGTAGGATCTCATAGTGAAATTGAGGTAAGGGTGTGATCTGCTATTGAATTAGAAGGTATTCAAAACTTTCATCCACTATTAGACCCTTGCTAAAGAATCAGCAGTGCCTGTCATCAATGCCTTGAGTGACAAATACCACCCTACTCAAATATTGGCTGATTTAATGACTTTACATGAATATTATCACCACAAAAACAACAAAGTGACAGGACAATACACTGCTCATCTTGAACACCCCAGTAAAACATTAAAGGGTCTCCGTGTTGCATGGGTGGGTGACGCCAATAACATGCTTCAGGAATTCCTTGTTGCATTCCCTAAGTGTGGTATCAGTGTCGCTGCTGCCTGCCCCCCAGGTTATGTCTGTGATAAAGATGTAATTGACATTGCCCAAGCTGATGCTAAGAAGACAGGTGCCACTGTTCTGTTCACTACTAGTCCTGAAGAGGCCATCAAGGGATGTGATGTTATCATTACAGATACCTGGTAAGTGAGTATTATGATAGGCTGGAGTTATTATTAATATATAATTAGGGTGAGTATGGGACAGGAGGAGGAGAAGAAGAAGCGTTTGGTGGATTTCAAGGGATTCCAGATCACCAATGATCTAATTAAGCGTGCTGGTGCCAAACCTGATTGGATTTTCATGCACTGTCTTCCCCGTAAATTGGAAGAAGTAGATGATGAGGTGTTCTACTCAGATCGTTCTATTGTCTTCCCAGAAGCAGAGAACCGAAAATGGACTATTCTCTCTGTCATTGATGCTTTATTAGTAAGGGGTGGCATCTAAATCAGAGATATTCACATATAATATATACCTTGTAGGAATGAAGGTTGTTCATAATGTTGTTTTCCATAACATATAGTCTAATAAACATATACTTATATACATATATATACATAAACATATACTCATAGACTTTTCATACACAATCTCATACATACACACTCACACTCACATACATACACACTCACACTCACATACATACACACTCACAATCACATACAGGCCTATATAGACATAAACATAAGGCCATTATTCTGTGACCACCCTAAAATAACACACGACCATTCGATGAAGGAGAGTCAAATTCGGTTCACTGCAATCTATATTTTCATATTTTCTTTTTCCTTCTATTTCCTCTCTTTCTTTTCCAAGCCATTTTTTCCCATTTCTCTGCCCTTTAACAGCTGTTTAATGAGTAATCTACAGGCTACTGAGATAAAAAGTATTGCTAGATGTTATGCCAATGTCAATGCTACTATGCCCAGTTCTTACTGGGACTATGACAATCTGATGGTGGATTGGGGGTAATATAGTTCAATCACATATTCACACCTTTATATATTGAATGCAGAAAGTTTATTATGTGTAGAAATCAGGATAATTATGAAATAGTTCGGAAAGTAGGCCGTGGAAAATATTCTGAAGTATTCGAAGGGGTCAATATCATCACCAATGAGAAATGTATCATCAAAGCCTTGAAACCAGTAAAGAAGAAGAAGATAAAGCGTGAGATAAAGATACTTCAGAATCTGGCAGGTGGAGTGAATATTGTGGGCCTGTTTGATATTGTTCGTGATCCCTATGTGAGTGTAAACATGTCATCTATAGATATGGTTGATTGATGTTACTGTAATATTTAGTCAAAAACACCTGCCATCATATCAGAATATGTGAATAATACTGAATTCAAGATACTCTATCCCAAGTTCACACTTTATGATATCAAATATTATATGTATGAACTATTAAAGGTAAGGATGACAGACAGATAGACAGATCTATATATATTAATGGCGACGAAGAACAGGCATTGGATTACTGCCACTCAAAGGGCATAATGCACCGAGATGTGAAACCCCATAATGTGATGATTGATCATTCAAAGAGACAGGTAGAGTATCAGTATTATATAAGCAATCTATCATAAAGAGAATAATAGGTGTAATAATATATTCTCTCTAGTTAAGGCTGATTGATTGGGGGTTGGCAGAGTTTTATCATGCAGGTACGGAATACAATGTACGGGTGGCATCAAGATACTTCAAAGGGCCAGAATTGTTAGTTGATTTCCAACAATATGACTATAGTCTGGACTTATGGAGTTATGGCTGTATGTTTGCTAGCATGGTAAGTTATTAGGAGAGATGAGAGCTGAATAAATGGGTTGATATAGAGTGTATTATTATCAGATATTCAGAAAAGAGCCCTTCTTCCATGGCCATGATAACTATGATCAATTGGTCAAGATTGCTCGTATTCTGGGTACAGATGAGCTATTTCGATACATCACCAAATACTCTATTAAGCTTGATCCCGAATACAACAATATCCTCGGAAGACATGTTCGTAAGCCATGGGTCAAATTCATTACAAACGACAATCAGCGTTTTGTTACTGACGATGCCATTGACTTCCTGGATAAACTATTAAGATATGATCACCAAGAACGACTTACTGCAAAGGAAGCAATGGCTCACCCTTATTTTGGTAATTGACATAATACACCATCTAACTACTGATGCTAATACCTTTTATTACAGATGCTGTGAAATAACATGCATAGTATGTTATATGTATAATATTAAGCAGATAAACATGATAATATATTTTGTATTGATTATACGATACACCTTTAATCAGCCATCAACTATTAAATATTATCATTTATTACTTATATTCACGCGTTTCTTTCTTATCAAGTGTTATTGACTCATATGATATTCCCCCACTGTGTTTGATTCACCGCCTGTTTGTGCCTCCGCAAAGAGAGTCATAAAAAAATAAATAAAAAGAGAGTGGAATTCCACCCCCCCGCTCTCCCTTTACTTTTGAATCATTATGAATCATAATTTATACACTCCCGAGTCTAAGGATGGTTATTCCAATGACGATGTAACAGAACAAACTGTTAATTTAGGCCATGGTCTACCCAGGTTCAGGAAGGCAGTCTATGTGTCTGCTGTGGTCGCTGCTATTGGAGGATTTGTGTGTGGTTATGACACTGGTGCTGTTGGTTCTATCTTGGCTATCGAGCCATTCAAGGAAAGATTCTTTACCGAGGATAACTATGTCTATCTGCAAGGACTACTGCTCGCTTTGTTCCTTACTACTGCTACTGTGGGTGCATTCTCTGCTGGATATTTCTCGGGTAAGTACTACCTTAAAATTAATACATGGGTAACCATTAATTAACTCCATATGTTCTAGATCGCTTTAGTCGTAAATATTGTATAATTGCTGCCTCCTTCATTTACACTGTGGGAATCTTGTTGGAGATCATTGGTGATAGTTTTGGCATGTTGTTGGCTGGTAGAATTGTTGGTGGATTGGGGTCTGGCCTCATGAATACTGCTATTCCTCTCTATCATTCTGAAATAGCACCTGCTGATATCCGTGGTCGTCTTATCAGTTTCTTTACTCTTATGTCCTACTTCGGGCAAGTTGTTGGCTATTTTGTCTCATTTGGTACCAACCATTTCACTAATGACTGGTCCTGGCGCATACCCTTTATTATTCAAATCATTATTTGTGCACTCTTCGGTTGTCTCATCACTATCTTACCTTTCTCCCCTCGCTGGCTCATTGATAAGCAAAGATACGATGAAGCAAAGATAGTATTGGCTGATCTGTATGAGGCTCCCATTAGCCATCCTATTGTCAATAATGTCTATGAGGCCATTCTAACCGAACTTGAATTTGAACGCTCTCTTGGTGACAGAAGCTATCTGGAGTTGTTTCAGGGCTCTAATCTCAGGCGAACAATGCTGGCCTTCTTCATTTCTATCGGTACATCCTTCACTGGCAGTGTTGCCATCTGGTATTATGCTCCTCAGATATTCATAAGTGCAGGTTTGGATGATGTATCTACCTCACTGGCTACGACAGGTGGAACAGGGCTCTTTAATCTTGCTATGGCGGCTATCTCTCTCTTCTGGTTCATTGATCGATGGGGCCGTAAACCTATCTTCATTGTAGGTGCTATTGTTATGGGTATCTCTATGTTCATAGTTGGTGTTATGTTCCATGTCTACACTGTTGTTGATGTTGATACCTACAGTGTTACTATTCTCAACCCTCATGCTCGTAACACTATCATTGCCTTTATCTATATCTTTACTGGTGCTTATGCTTTCAGCTGGGGTACTGTGTCCTATGTCTATCCTGCAGAGATATTCAATATGCGAACAAGGGCAAAGGGACTGTCTCTTACATACAGTCTAAACTGGGCATTCAGTATTCTCTTCACATACTGTGTTCCCCTCTTTATCGAACATACTGTTTCTGGCGTTTATTTCTTTTTTGGTTCCAGTGCCATCGTCCTCTCAATTGCCTGTTTGTTCATCCCCGAGACCAAAGGAAGAACATTGGAAGAAATGGAAGTACTTTTCAAGGCAATATAATTGTTATTGTGTGTAGGTATTGATATATACTCCATATTATGAATGTTTATGATACTGGATCTTACTATCTAGATGCAATAAATACCATCGGGCATGCTGTTTGTCGGGGTCACTGGGGATTCCTACTGGTTCCTGCCAGCAGTAGGTCTGATATCTACTCAAGTTTCATCATTTGCGTCAAGGGGTGCTCTCAACCTATTTCATTATGAAATAGTGTTGTAGTGGCTGAGATTTATACCCTTATTGAGCGGACCAGGATAATGCCTGCGTCGCGATGATGCTATGATGAAATGATAGAAAGGGGCCAATGATATACTTCTAAGGGAGCAATGGTATACTTCTAAGGAACAATGGTATACTTCTAAGGAACAATAGTATACTTCTAGGGAACGATATTATACTTCCAGGGAACGATAGTATATATATATTCATGCTATGGGAATGAGGATCTTGAGTAACTTGGGGCGTAGTCTATCAAATGAGTATACAGGGTAGGTAGATTATAGTAGGAAGAGAGGAGTTATGTCAGTGTGAATTGGAGTATTGGTATCAGAATATGTGGGTTTATATTGTAATATGTATGTAGAATATTGTAATATGTATAGATGAGTTGGCCCCTTATCATCGTAGTTCACTTTCTTGGTGTTGTTAACAATTTAATGAAAATAAAACTATTGTTTCTACTCATTACATTCTAATAAGCATGTTGATATTACTTGTATAAATCTTTCATCTTCGTTAGAAGTATCATGTTCGATGAGTTGTCCATTCTTTTGGTGCCTTCTACCTAATTCAGAAGGGATAAGATGGATGGTTTTTAGAGGTGATTAGAGAGAATAATCTGTAAATTATGCTCAGAAGATAACTGCTGCTCAAGGTGGCTTCAATGCTTAGTATCACTTTGATAAATACGCTACCCATTTACTATAGCATAACACCAAGGTTGATGATGATCGATATAAACTACTTTAACTCTGAAGGATTAATAAAATGTTGGACCGACTGTTTTATTGGATATGAACACATATGTTTCTAACGCAGAAAGGCCAAAACAACTCAATTATAAAACTACAGCAGAATAGGTATAGTAGTTATACGGACTCTGCCAAATGGGTGGTAATGGTAAGGGAACACTAGTCTACATGTAGAAGAGGAGACATTTCATATGTAAAGATAAACACACAATAGGTAACAGCCTAAACACACAGGGGGGTATCAACCTGAACACACAGTAGGGAACAACCTGAACACACTGTAAGGAACAACCTGATTAAAGAGACGCATCTTGGGTAATGCTCCTTACAGACATGAGGGAATATTCTTATAGCTTGTTGGAACGGAGAAATGTATTGTTCGAAGTACCATGATTTCCAAAGGTGTTTCTGGAAGATGAGTACAGTCACAAACATAATAAATAATAGCCTGCCATTCCATCTACCCAGATCGATGTCAAATGAGAATAAGACGCTCTAGGTTGATTATTATTGGTTATCCTATCAGAGATAAGTGTTGATTGGATAGGGCTAATGAGAGTGATAGAAGTACGTATGCTCCATATCTTACAGCTTAATTGGTTGAAAGCAGTTACTTCTGTCAATCAGTGTAATGTATATACTCTGATCATACGACATGTTGTGCACAAATATGAGTGATATGCACCAGAATAGTCAATCGCTCATATCTAAAATATAAACTCCACTTCCTCAGTATCGATTTAATAGAATATGGATATAACTTGGCACATTATTTGAGTTCAGAAGAAGGCATATTATGTTCTTACATTGATGAAGTTGTACATATCAAACAGGTGGTTTAAGCCTCAATAATGTATTGGCTGGTTGATTGGGAGAATGATGATTATCTGACTTCTGAATGGGTGAAGGGGAGTAAGAGGGTGTTACAATAAGAATACTGCAGGTCATCTACTGCTGAGAAGGGTTTTACAGGTACAAGTGAGAGTATTACAGGTATGGTTGATCAATGTTGGGATGAAAGTAGCACAATTGATTGATATCAATCTGACTTACCAATCATCTGCTTCACCTGTGTTGGTTGCCAATCAATTTAGCACAATTTATACATGAACTCCTACTCAAAAAAGGCAGGCAGAAATAAGCACTACTCTTTGATTTGATCTGGAAGTAATAGAAGATAAGTTTGAAACCTTACGAGTCTCTTTTTAACTACCACACGTGTGCAATCAGAGGTGTGTGAATGAGGTCGCCTGAGATTGGTCATTTATAGTAAAATAGTATATATAGATCTGTAATATATAATAAATAGATGTACTTGATAATTCTACATATCTTAATAAATACACATATTGCATATTTATGTTATAACTAGATGTATGTATAGAATACATGTATATGGTGTATATAGAGATAGATATACATTATCTTCGCTATACACACACTCACACACACACTCACACACACACTCGATACTTCATATTGGATAGGATATGGCAAAGGGTAGAAATGTAAGTTTTCCAAACATTCTCTATTTAATGCCCAGCACATGTTTAAGCGTGGGCTACCATATCTCTTTGATTGGCCCATTATCCGTGGAGTTTGTATTTAGATAACAGATCAAGAAGCCTATTGAAAATACTATAAATACTTAGAAGAGACAGAAGAAGAAAAATTTTCATTCTCCTTTATCTTCTCTTATCTCACAACTACTCAACCTATTATTACCACAGACATCACTCAATCATCCCTTGATCTACAGTAATAATAAATAGTATGGATAACGTCAAAGATTACACCTGGATTTTTGGTGTTGGTATGGTGGTTGCCTTCATGGATGCCTTTGGTATTGGTGCCAATGATGTAGCCAATTCATTTGCCACCTCAGTATCATCTAATTCACTCACTATGGTACAAGCATGTGTTATCGCCTGTTTCACGGAATTTGGTGGGGCAGTGCTTTTAGGTGCAAATACAGCAGAAACTATTAAGGGTGGCATTCTTTCTGTTGAAAACTTCGCTAATCAACCCTCTCTGCTGATGTTGGCTATGATGTGTGCCTTGATTGGATCTGCTGTCTGGGTCTTAACTGCTACTAAAATGGGTTGGCCTGTCAGTTCTACTCATTCCATTGTCGGTGCCATTCTCGGTACTGGTATTTCTGCTTTCGGTGGTAATTCTATTACTTGGGGTTGGGATGGTGTTGCTCAAATCATTGCTTCCTGGTTTATTTCTCCCGTCGCCGCTGGTGTCGTTTCTGCTATCATCTATTCTATCACCAAATATGCTATCTTACGTCGTGTCGAGAGTTTCAAGTGGGCCATTCGCTTGATTCCCTTCTATTTCTTCTTCACTGCTGTGATTGAAGCATTCTATTTGATCTACAAGGCCCCCGGTGCTGATGGTGATGCTCTGAGTGTTGGTGCTGTTATCGGTATCTCTATTGGTGTTGGTGTCTTCTTTGGTCTGTTCTGTCACTTCTTTTTCTTGGTCTGGGCTGTTCGTGTTATTAAGGGAAGAGAAACACTTAGATGGTATCATATCTTCGTTATCCATTTTGTCAAGAAAAGACCCACAGTTGATGAACTCGATGTTGAAAAGCACTCTGGTTCCCGTACTTCCTCTGATGGTGAGAATGGTGAGAATGGTGATGCTATTGAAAAGACTAAGGGTGAAGAGAATGAAATTGCTGATGTTGATGCTGAACCTGTACAAGCTGGATTCTTTGCTACTAAGTTCGCCATCTACAAGAAGAGGACTACTGATGCTCTTATGAATGGTGTCCGTCAAGATGTCCGTAATCTTGAAAATGAAAAACTCAAGGATATGCATGCTGGTGCTGAAATCTTCGAAGACGATGCCGAATATCTTTTCTCTTTCCTCCAAGTCATCACTGCTTGTATGGCCTCTTTTGCTCACGGTTCTAATGATGTCTCCAATGCTGTTGGTCCTATTTCATCCATCTTCGAAGTCTGGAACAGTGGTGTAGTTGATACTGAGGGTACTGTCCCTATTCCTGTTTGGATTCTTGTTTATGGTGGTATTGGTATTGATATTGGTCTTGCTACTATGGGTTATCGTATTATGCGTGTCATGGGTAACAATATCACTTATTTCACTCCTTCTCGTGGTTTCTGTGCTGAATTGGCTACTGCTCTTACTGTCCTTACTTGTTCCAAGATTGGTTTACCAGTATCAACCACCCATTGTATCACCGGTGCCTCTGCTGCCATTGGTCTCTGTAACAAGAATGGTTACAAAACTGTCAATTGGAAGATGATTGCATGGTCTTTCTGTTCTTGGTTCATCACATTACCTTGTGCTGGTACTCTTTCTGGTCTTATCTATGCTTTCTGTGTTCATTCACCCAAAAACATGCTCTAAATTCCGTCTTATTATTTACTATCCACGCCTATATATATAACATATATATATATATATATTCTATTATCCCATTTTGTACATATAAACTCTTTTTTAATAATAAACATAAAACCCTTGTTTAACCATCTATAAATATAAAAATAACTATAATTGTTTGTGCTCTTCTATACTCCTAATGTCTTTCCCACTCACTTCAGCATTTTATCCTCGCTCAATTGGTCTATTTACTAATGGATTATTCACTGGTCTATCATTCTGCATGAATATAGTTGCTGTTCCCTCTATTAGAGCATCTAAAGACCCTTTGCCTGTATTTACTACTGTCTATAAGAATGCATCCAAGTTGGCTATTGCTAATATTATGGTGGGTGCTGCTGCTAATCTAATCTGTTATTACAGAACAAAGGACAACAAATTCCTGCTTATTGCTGCATTGGGATCCTTCAGTTTTCCCTGGACTGTCTTCTTTATAGCCCCAGTCAATAACAAGTTGTTTGCCATGGAGAAGGAAGGGGACCATTACAATCGGCGAACAGTGGATGATCTCGTGCAGAAATGGAATAAGTTGCAGTACGTGAGAACCATTACTGGGACTGCTGCCTTCTTAATCAATATTCTCTATTAAAAAATTAATAAATAAAAAATCTATATCTCTGTCTTGTTTTAATTGTCACCAAGCTCTAGTGCAGACAGAAGTGCATATAAAATGATAGAAGAAGCATTATCTATTTTGGACATAGAGAGTAAAATGGATGACATATAGTCTGTCAAGAGAAGATTATCTCATAATCTTGTTTTCGAATAGCTGAACAGAGAATACTGGAAATACGTCAACGTATAGATTTTATATGTGCTAATATCAGAGCATCAGGGAAGAACCAGATAACCAAGCTGTTATCAACCATCAAGACACTGACTGTGGACGAGTTCTGTCGTGAATACGGTGGAAATACACAATATTACCTAGAGCAAGTAATGACTCGGCAGGGTACAGCTAAGAACAAGAAGAAGAGGTATAGAGTATATTCTATCAGCTAATCAGTATACTCAACCCCCCATTTCAACGTCAGAAGGAATGATACAAGTGAAATAGAAGAGAAGAGAAGTAATAAGCGTACAAAAGGAAACATATCAGTCAATATAGAGGCAACTTCCAAGGCAGAGGTATGTATTGAGTGGATTGAAAAAAACTAGACCAGCTGATTCCTCCATGTAGACTGAGGTCATACCAAGAGAAACACAACCACTTGGATCATTTCAATTACTCCTGAGTCGCCCTACTTATCCTCGTATTGATATTTGTGTTGATCCACAGCAGTCTCCACCAGAGTGTATAAAATTAGAGACAAGTGTATCAGATGATAGTCTCCAGCTATTGACTGATACACAACGTCAGAGGCTTTGTGCACAAGTACAACAGATACAGGATCAACTTGAATCATTCAAGAAAAGTTTGAGTTGATATCTTGGCTAACATAGATACGAAAGGATGGCCTCTCATAAACAACCAATAATAAAGTATTCTATATATGTTTATTGAAAGATGATAATACATGTATACTGTGGGAGTGATATGTAAATGGGTGCAACAGGATATTCATAGTTACTACTGTTTAAAAATACATTGACAATCACAGACTATCGATACAGTGCATTCATTACAATATATATTATTATATCTACAGAAGACTATATACTTCATGTGGGGGGGATGTATGGGAGTCTGTTGATTTATCTCGATTGTTTCTCTTCTATCTTTACCATCCATTCTCAGCATTCTTTGTTCGCAAATACTCATATATCTTATTGCCTGTTTGATCTTCACGAAGGTGCACCATGTACACAATACTTGTCTTTGCTGTTTCATCCACCAACAGAAATGAGATACGCTTGGGACTGATCATCTCTACGTTACCACTCTTCACTATAGCACTCACTAGTTTGGTCTTGTCGTTCTCAATCTGTATCAACATCCTCAAACTGGGGTTTTGTTGAGAAATACGCATAGTGACACTGCCGAATGTACTCCAATTGGATGTCTCATTCTTCACAAACAGTTTAGCTTTACACTGCATCACTGGTTTGAGTGTCTGAGGAACATTGATAAGATCAACATGTTCTTCTTCATCGTGATCGTGTTTATCATCATCGAGGCGAGCTATGATAGTCTGGTTGGCTATCTGAACTACATCCTGTTGTAATTTCTTCAACAGATTAAACAGGGTACTGGCATCATTTGGATAAGAGAAATGAATCAGATAGTTCTCTTTCTTTTCTCCCATAAATAAAGAGAAGTTGATATCAGTGGGTGAGGGCTGTCTGATGACTGTAGTTGATAAAATCCAAGCATTCAAATAGAGTTCACCACTCGAGTGTAACTGAACAGAGACACATGCCCGGTTGTTAGTTGTAATCTTTACTTGAAGTAAACACTGATCCTCAGCGGCATACCAAGAGTGATTATGCCAATGAAATACTTCACATTGATTATTACTGAATAGCATCTGACGAACATCATTTCCTGTATTGAAGGAACTGGGCTAGAAAAAAAAAGAGGGAGAAGAATGGGAGTTGATGTTAATGATTATCCTATCGGTTCCAATTATTTATGTTAGTGGTATTTACACTATGCGGAGGAGAGCTGAAATCTTCTGAGGGAACACCACCTGCTTGTAAATGGGTCATGGAGGTGGATGGTGAAAGCAAGCGATCGGCTGGTGGCTGAGGTGCCAGATTGATAGGGGGTCTTCTGGCAGTAGTCTGTGAAGCATTGGGTGACATCGTAGGAGAGGGATTTCCTCGGCCATTTTGTTGTGTCACAGGTTTATAGCTTTGTGGGTGATTTGGAGGAGGAGGCATTGGTCGATTATAGGGGTATTGGCTAGTCATCATCACACCTGGTTGACCCATACCACGAGGAGGCATACTCATGTATTCCTGAGAAACTTCCTGTTGCATCATGGGTCGTGGTTGAGCGGGAGGTTGACCATAAGGGACAGGTGGACGAGGTTGGCTGGGGAGCATCTTATTGACCTGTACATTCTGATGCATTGGTGGAGGAGGTCCTCGAGGATGTTGAATGGGATGCATTGGAGAGTGGGGTCTCGACATATTCTGATGAATAGGCTGTCCAGGGAGTGGTTTCGAACCCTGGATTTGAAGTTGATTTATTCCACGGATCTGGGGATTATTGGAAGAAAGTTCGTTTGGATTGTTTCTGATGGAAGAAGTCCTTGGTAATTGAGCAGGCATTCCTGGATAAGGCCCATTGGTACTAGGGTTATTCTGATGTCTATTGTAATTATCTTCTACTCTGGTTGAAGTAGTAATATAATCATCGGTATTCTGGGTGATGGCATGCATTACTTCAGGAATAACAGCCCTTTGAACTTCAATGGCTCTGGGTGAAGCAGGTTTACTCATATCGTTTGCTTTCATTCCATTTGCTGGTCTATTAACAGGTACAGGCATTGGGTTATTTTGAGCTTTCAACATATTATTTGGTGTAGTAGTGGAAGAGGAGGCTAATTCATCCTGTTGCTCGTTTTTATGTTCATTGTTATTGCCTGGGAGGGAGGATGAGATGGACATGGTTGCCATTTGTGCGGTAGGTGCTTGAATATAGGTCATCTGAATATGTGACGAATCTTTAACTGGTGTTCCAGCAGCTGCTATTTCTTTATTTAGAGGAAGAGCAGTTTTCACGTTAAAGTCATCTTTTTTGGGAATACTCGGAAGAGGACCGCTATTAGCGGGTTTGGATAATTCGTGTTGAGTCTGTGATACATTGGGGATACTAGGAAGAATCTTGACAGATTGAGGAGTGATATTGGCCAAATCCTGTTTCATACCAGCATGCTGATTGATACTCACAGGTGGGAAGGGTTCATCATCAAAGTCATAGAAGTGATTATCGTAAATGTCCATGATGGTATCCCTGGATTTGTCAGTCCTAATGGTGCTGGAATAAAAGTCCTCATCATCGGAGCTGTCTATGGGTGAGATCCCACCAAAGTCAGAGTAGAATGTGAAGATATCAGTGTTCCTCAGATTGGGTTTATTCTGTGTAGCTGTATTCTTGATCTTATCAGAGTCACTGGAAGTACAATTTGAATGATCCTTTTTCTGAACAATGAGTATGAGTGATTGGGGAGTGAGTGGGACAGACGGAGCTTGGTGATCGGCTCCAATCCACGTGTTTCTAATCTCCCTTGAATCTGCCCTTACAGTGATGGTTTTTCTGTCCTGAACATTGAACTGTAGCAAATACTCTCCTACCACCTCTCTGTCAATGGAGATAGCCTGTACAACAATGTCAGTTACAGGAATAGGTGGGAACATCAGCAGGAACTGTGATTGACTCAGTTCCCTTGTCACAATCAGTGTTTCATCAGTCAACACCAGATGAACTCTGATAGATGGACCATTATCAGGGAGCATAATAAAACTGTCTCTCAATAATAACTGATTGTCAGATTGAGTAATTTCTAATTTATGATTCTATAATTGAAAACAGGGAGTTAAATATGGATAACTAACATTCATGTAAGATACTATTTTAAGGCATACAATTGGTGCTCCACTATATAGGTCAACGGTCCTTGAACAATCCACCTGCTGTTGGAATATCTCTATGACCGATTCATGTTCAATGCTTGGGTGCTCAAAGCTTGTTTTAAGAGGGGGCAACATGTGTTTGTTCTTCAAATGGGAATCCTGGGCTCCATTGGATCTATTTACAGCCATAGCCATAATCATATCGAGCCTTTTATTAGCACCTATTAATAGCCTATGGTCTGCTCTTCCAGGCTGAGTACTGTTCAACAGTCTCTGTAAAGAGGGGGGGGGGGTTAATATAGATTAATAAACCCTTAATTGTACTTACATTATACAATGCTTTGTAATACTTCAATTGTTCAATGGGTGCATCAAACAGCGTTTCCAGAGTAATATCGTATGCATTATCTACTGATAGAGTCTAAAATTAATAATAACATGTTATTGAACAGGGTTAAATTAAGGAATAAATAAACTCACGTTTAATAGATTAATTATGGATGGATTACACATAATATCAGAACGACCATTAAGGTTTGGAATATAACTACGGCAATAGTTTGCATAAGGCACTTCCAAGTCATCAACCTATATATACACATATTAAAAAGGAATGCTTCTGTCTCTTCTATTTATTCATTTACCCATTGCATAAGTATGTCACCCAGACTGTTTGTGGATTTGATCTTGGTCAATTTCTGTGTTGATGGATGGATTAATAATTAAGGTTTAAGTTGTGCGAGACACTGAATGATACTTTACCAGACAGAATTCCTTGTTGACTCTTATGATGTCGTGAATATCCTTTAATAGCTCAGAGAAATCTGGTGCTGCAGAAGTCATTTGCTTCATCCAGATAGGACCCATTTGCTATCATCAGATGTCAATTACAGTTAATATGAATATCTATCATTTATCTTACAGAGTCAATCATTCTTAATATGTTCATGTACTGTTGTTCTGCCTCGATCAACTCGAGTAATGGGTTGCTATCATTACTGTTATTATACTCATTTGAATAGTGAGATGAGGATGTGCTAGATGAAGCTGTTGGAATAGGAGTAGATAACATAGTGTAAAGAGTGGAGAGTGAGTATATAGATATATATGTATGTGTATGTAGGTGAGAGTTTTTGTTTGTAAGAAGGAGTGTATGTTAAAAGGAGTGTTAAAACTGGGAATAGAGTTTAGTTTCTTATTCCTATTGTCATGTAATAGAGATATAGACAATATCGATTAAATAAAAAAAATACTCAATTTATAATATTAATAATAATAAATAGCCGTATTACATTATAGGATGATTCTCACCACTCTCATATACATATACATAAATTCACTGTCTATGTTCTCTCAACTTTGGCTATAATACATGAACTTCTCTATAGTATGAATACCTATACATCTGGAGTAGTGTCGATCTTCCTACACAAATACGCACATCATTCATTCCTCTGTATATATTTGTACTACATTCATTCAAATGAAAGGTAAGACACTGTCCTACAGACATATATTAGTAATATCCTCGAATAACCTCGTCATGTTGTAAGAAGTTGAATGATATCCTATGATTTCAATATATAGATGAGATATATGTCAAACAGAAGGGTGTGTGATACATTATAGAGTTATGTTGTAATCGATAGTATCGAATTCACTGCAATCAGTACTTTCAACGACATATTTATGTTGACATGCATGAATCCTTCAATTAATACGGTTTAATTAAAGTAAGTTTGCTGAAATCAATAAAGAAGAATATGGTATTCAGAATATAATAGCATTCATATAAATATGTAAATTGTAGTAATAAGATATAACCATCCATCATTTTGTTTCTCCTCTACTTCCATTAGCACACTCACTGCCATGAGAAAGTTTAGGAAACATAGTAAACTTCTCGGGATATGTCTTTGGATAGTCTATGCGTTAAGTTTCATTGCTGCCAATCAAGACGATGGCATTGATTCGGCTGACAACCAACTTGATATGGAGAAGAGGCACACTCTTCAGACTAACTCCAATCAACAATCAAGATACAGAGGTATCATCACTCAATGTGGTCCACCTGGTACAGATGGTTATTTTATATCAACTGAGTATTATTCACGTATGGATGCTGAAAAGGGATGCTTTGATTTGGGCGGTTATCTGGTGGATTTATCAACTGAAAACTTCTTGCTTGCCTCTGATCTCATTCTAACTTGCTTAGGGCCTCACAGAAAAGCCTGGATAGGGTATGTACAAATAAATAGTATGTATTTAACAATAAAATTAATAATATCGATTTAGTACCTGGGATCAAGTCAATCATGGAGCCCCCAACGGTCCTACCTGTATTTCTTTACTAGTAGGAAACATTGGTCCTGGTGGTACGATAGACAATACTTGTGAAGAAGAAAGACCTGCCTTATGTCAACTACGTATACCAATCAAGAAACCAACTTCTATTGTCAAAACAACTCAAAAAGCAAGTCCTTCAACAGAAACTAATATTCACCTTGAAAATGGAATCCCACATGGCCCCATGGGAGGATATCCAGGGGGAATATATCCAGGAGGGCCAGGTTTTGGTAATGGTGGCTATCCATATGGTTATCCTTTAGGAAAAGGTTCAGTACATAATGGGGTAACCAACAATGAACATAAGGGTAGCAATAATGGGAATCAGGGTAACAATAATCGCGATCCAAAAACAGTAACCGTAACAACGACAAAACCCGGAGCCACTCGCACTGTTAGTGGAAGAATTACCACTTTAACAATACCTGGCAATCAGATCACTGTCACACTGGAAGATGAAACTTCGGTGATCACTTTGGACGCAATTGTCACCGAAATTACACTAGAAGGGGTAGTTTCTACAACAACTGTAAACGGAATACCAACAACTTACACAACAAATGTTCCCAAGACAGTAACAGTAATTGGTGGTACTAGCACTATCAGTGACAATCAGAT